>WNWK01001757.1:95000-132500 GCA_009830355.1 Cherax destructor | reverse complement strand
TTGCTACAAGGTTAGTTCCACAACTCAGGGGTCTGTCTTATGAAGAAAGGTTGAGGGAAATAGGACTAACAACACTGGAGGAAAGAAGGGTCAGAGGAGACATGATAACGACATACAAAATACTGCGGGGAATCGACAAAGTAGACAGTGACATGATGTTCCAGAGAGGGAACACAGAAACAAGGGGACACAACTGGAAGCTGAAGACTCAGATGAGTCAAAGGGATGTTAGGAAGCATTTCTTCAGCCACAGAGTAGTCAGGAAGTGGAATAGTCTAGAGAAAGATATAGTGGAGGCAGGAACCATACATAGTTTTAAGACAAGGTATGATAAATCTCATGGAGCAGGGAGAGCAGAGACCCAGTAGCAGACAGCGAAGAGGCGGGGCCAGGAGCTGAGTCTCGACCCCTGCAACCACAATTAGGTGAGTGCAATTAGGTGAGTACACACACACACACACACACACACATACACACACTCACACACACACTCACACACACACACACACACACACACACACACACACACACACACTCACACTCACACCATGTCCCTATAGCATGGTGGCTAGCGCTCTTGCTTCACGCACGGAGGGCCCGGGTTCAATTCCCGGCGGGGCCGAAACATTTCGAAGTGTTTCATTACACACACACACACACACATACATACAACAGGCCTAGTGTCTAATCGACATGTGCCTAGGACAAAATGGTAAATAACTAACATACACACACACACACACACACACACACACGCCCCGATGGCATGGTGGCTAGCGCTCTTGCTTCACGCACGGAGGGCCCGGGTTCAATTCCCGGCGGGGCCGAAACATTTCGAAGTGTTTCGTTACACACACACATACATACAACAGGCCTAGTGTCTAATCGACATGTGCCTAGGACAAAATGGTAACTAACTAACACAGCAACAAGAGGACACAGTTGGAAGTTGAAGACTCAAATGAATCACAGGGATGTTAGGAAGTATTTCTTAAGTCATAGAGTGGTCGGGAAGTGGAATAGCTTGGGAAGCGATGTAGTGGAGGCAGGTTCCATACATAGCTTTAAGGAGAGGTATGATAAAGCTCATGGAGCAGGGAGCGTGACCCAGTAGCGGCCAGTGAAGAGGCGGGGCCAGGAGCTATGATTCGACCCCTGCAACCACAACTAGGTGAGTACAACTAGGTGAGTACAGTACCAGATACATACGATGCATTTTTTTTAATTTGTCGCAAATACAAAATAATATATATATCCATGTGCTTTAAACAATGCAAATTAGATAAAAGCCAGTCGTAAATTATAGTTTTTTAAACTCCGACAGACACTAAATTTTGCAATTTTTATACAAAATATTTAGAATCTCATAATAAAATACCATTAATGAAAATCATTATAAATCTTGCATAACATTTTATTTTGACATTTTACGGGAAAGATTCATTATTTTAATTCATCCTTGGTAGTAAATATTATTATTATTATTACTATTATTATTTTTATTTTTATTAATATTATAATTATTATTATTATTATTATTATTATTATTATTATTATTATTATTATTATTTTATTATTATTATAATTATTATTATTATTATTATTATTATTATTATTATTATTATTATTATTATTATTATTATTAGTATTAGTATTATTATTAGTATTATTAGACGCAGTGATGAACATTTTACACTGAGCTAAGTTGACAGCAGTTGGGAATGTCGAGGGGATTTAGTATGAGGGAGAAGGGAGCGAGGGAGAAGAGAGGAGTCGCTGGTGTAGTGAGGGATTAGTCTGATTCACTGGTTTGATGTGACTGTTTCAGGATATTGGCTGTTGACCCAGCTGTGTGTGTGTGCGTGTGTTGTGTGTGTGTGTGCGTGTGTGTGTGTGGGTGTGTGTGTATGTCCCGTGTTTATGTATATTTACATAGGTGTTTTGTATATGTCTTTCTTTGACTTGTATGTTTTTCTTGTTTTAGTAGTATTTCTTTAAAAAAATTTCATTTGCTTGTCTTGATGAGTGTATAACTGACTCTGTGTGGATGTGTGTACACACATACTCATACACACACACACACACACACACACCATCTCTCTCTATATATATATACATTCATACATACACATACATACATACATACATACATACATGCATACATACATACATACATACAAACACACATATAGAAAAATTTAGAATTACAAAAGTATACACACCAGAAATTTGATAAAAAAAATGAAGAAAAGGGAAGCATGCACAATAATAAATTACCCTATTATTAAAAACATGGGAGTTGGCAGGAGCTCTGACATAGGTCTGGGCTGGGCTTAAGATAACACGGGAAGGGGGCGTCTGCTAGGCTTATCTTCATGGCAAAAAAAAAAAAAGGGGAGGTGACCTTGAAAGACGTCACTCTCTGAGTGGTCATCAGGTTACTCTTGAGTGACTTGAAATGCCAACAGTTGTCCTCTTCTGAATGATTTACCTGCTCTCTGAATGATTCACCAGGTCTGAAATGATTCACTAGTTCTGAAATGATTCACCACCTCTGAATGATTTATCCGTTCTGAATGATTTACATGTTTTAAATGTTCTTTTTTTTTCCCATGTGCCCAAAAAACTTCAGCCTCGAGATGTCTTACTGCCTTTCAGTGTTCTGAGACTTGCATCTCATACACTTACTTTGATGTACTGTAGATGACAACTAGATCGTCAAGGGACGAATCTTTCAATTTGAAAACTCTTTCAGGAATGTAAATCTGTTCGAATAGCCATGGTCTTTGTTGGAAAAACTTTGGTCTTTGTGGGAATAACTTTGGTCTTTGTGGGAAAAACTTTGGTCTTTGTGGGAATAGCCATGGTCTTTGTGGGAATAGCCATGGTCTTTGTGGAAATAACTTTGGTCTTTGTGGGAATAACCTTGGTCTTTGTGGGAATAACCTTGGTCTTTGGGGGAATAACCTTGGTCTTTGGGGGAATAGCCATAGTCTTTGTGGGAATAACCTTGGTCTTGGTGGGAATAGTCAGGGTCATTTATGACAGGTGGTAAAAAGACTGACAGTTGTGACAGATGGTTGAAGAGACTTTGATCACAAGGTGTGGAGTGACTGATCACAGGGGGTGGAGTGACTGATCACAGGGGGTGGAGTGACTGATCACAGGGGTGAAGTGACTGATCACAGGGGGTGAAGTGACTGATCACAGGGGTTGAAGTGACTGATCACAGGGGGTGAAGTGACTGATCACAGGGGGTGAAGCGACTGATCACAGGGGGTGAAGTGACTGATCACAGGGGTGGAGAGACTGATCACAGGGGTGAAGTGACTGATCACAGGGGTGAAGTGACTGATCACAGGGGTAGAGAGACTGATCACAGGGGTGAAGTGACTGATCACAGGGGGTGAAGTGACTGATCACAGGGGGTGAAGTGACTGATCACAGGGGTGGAGAGACTGATCACAGGGGGTGAAGTGACTGATCACAGGGGGTGAAGTGACTGATCACAGGGGTGGAGAGACTGATCACAAGGGGTGAAGTGACTGATCACAGGGGTGGAGAGACTGATCACAGGGGGTGAAGTGACTGATCACAGGGTTGAGAGACTGATCACAGGGGGTGAAGTGACTGATCACAGGGTTGGAGAGACTGATCACAGGGGGTGAAGTGACTGATCACAGGGGGTGGAGTGACTGATCACAAGTGGTGAAGTGACTGATCACAGGGGGTGAAGTGACTGATCACAGGGTGAAATGACTGATCACAGGGGTGGAGAGACTGATCACAGGGGTGAAGTGACTGATCACAGGGGGTGGAGTGACTGATCACAGGGGTGAAGTGACTGATCACAGGGGGTGGAGTGACTGATCACAGGGGGTGAAGTGACAGATAACAGAGGGTGGAGTGACTGATCACAGGGGATGAAGTGACTGGTCACAGGGGGTGAAGTGACTGATTTACAGGGGTGAAGTGACTGATCACAGGGGGTGGAGTGACTGATCACAGGGGGTGAAGTGACAGATAACAGAGGGTGGAGTGACTGATCACAGGGGATGAAGTGACTGATCACAGGGGTGAAGTGACTGATTACAGGGGGTGGAGTGACTGATCACAGGGGATGAAGTGACTGATCACAGGGGGTGAAGTGACTGATCACAAGGGGTGAAGTGACTGATCATAGGGGTGGAGTGACTGATCACAGGGGGTGAAGTGACTGATCATAGGGGTGGAGTGACTGATCACAGGGGGTGAAGTGACTGATCACAAGGGGTGAAGTGACTGATCATAGGGGTGGAGTGACTGATCACAGGGGGTGAAGTGACTGATCATAGGGGTGGAGTGACTGATCACAGGGGGTGAAGTGACTGATCACAGGGGTGGAGTGAGTGTGTTGGTTTAACACAGCCTAGTGTATAATTTTCTCCTGAAATTTCTGCTTCGCCAGACGATGGAGTGACAGTCACTGACAGTCATTGACGGTCTCTGGCCGAAATTACCGTACCAGTCTGACTACATCCTGACTGGTGTGGCTTCAATAAATCACCGTGTGGTTCAGTACGTAGTGTTAGTTACCGGTTGTTTGGGGCACTTGTCGATAGACACTTGGTCTTTGGGGGAAGGGGGTTATCGGCAAACATCAATGTTATCCATCAATGATATCAACCATTTGTCCTTTTATCCTTCTTCCCAATCACATCTTTCCTCTTTACCCTTAAACCTTTCTCCACCGCTTCATCCCTCCTCCCTTAAAACAATCCATCAGTTGAAACAGCAACAACTCTTCCAAACAATCAAATATTCTGCAAACAACTCAAACCGTTCTTTGGATCAACCCTACCCTCCCTCTCTAAACAATACAGGCAAGAAACGGCTCAAATGGGTTCAAACAATCAAGTTTCGAATAAAAACCAGGAAAGGCTTCAGTGGCAGCGGGTGCCCAGGGGGACTCAGGACTTGGCAGGTCTTGAAGAAGGTCATGACACTAGTCTCATTACTTTAGTTATTGAACAAAGTTTAGCCAGTTCGTGGGCTGTGACAGCTCTCTCTCTCTCTCTCTCTCTCTCTCTCTCTCTCTCTCTCTATCTCTCTCTTCTCTCTACTCTCTCTCTCTCTCTCTCTCTCTCTCTCTCTCTCTCTCTCTCTCTCTCTCTCTCTCTCTCTCTCTCTCTCTCTCTCTCTCTCTCTCTCTCTCTCTCTCTCTCTCTCTCTCTCTCTCTTTCTCTCTCGAATTTGAGACTCCTTCAAGGAAGGTGACTTGAGGCTGGTGAAGAGCTCTTGATCCAAGGAATATTTGGAAGGCGATATTGGGATTTATTTAACGTTTGTTGTATTTTGGAGTTTATTTCCTTTATTGTTTGATTTTTTTTTTGTGGGGCAGCCAGAGTCCCTAGTTTATTGTATACCACTCCCATCCTGTGGATGGTAGCGGAAGGACATATGGATGAAAGAAAAAAGCCTAGGAACTAGGCCCAAAAATAATTAATAGGCATAAATTTATGTATCTACAATTTATGCTTAATTGGTTGCAAGCAAATTTAGGATATATATATTTAATATGTCTGGTATCTTATTTTCATTAATAAGACACCTTGATATATTACATAGGTTATTATACTGCCGACCTGTATATTCCTCAATAAGTGGACAGTCAAGGACACAGTGTTCAAGAAAGTGGCCCTAAGACTGACCACATACTTTGCATTGAGATTGAACCTCGTCAGCGTGCATGACTAAGTTCTTGAAGTGTGTTGTTACTTTATTCTATATGACAGCTAAACAGTGGGAGCAAAAGTTTACTATGTTTCTCTGCTACATTCCAACACTCTGGATGATGTTCATACAAGGTGTTGAAGTCTGTCAGGCCGAGCTGGAAGACTACTGAATGGCAATGAGGATATCGTCAGGTATTCCAGCAAGGGTTCATCATTTGTTTCGGAGGTTAATAATGATTATATTCCCTTTGAGCACTGAGCCTTTATGAGTTATACAGCTCCGGTTTTATGAGATTTAATCAGATTTGATTCCATATAGACCCAGCTATGGCCCTGGATCCTGACGAACTCATCTCTTCACTTACCCCTTACATTTTCCATCGCTCCATTAGACCTGGAGTTACTTTCACTTGGGAATTACGATCTCTAAGAATAACTTATCAAAGATGCAGGAGAAATACACCTTTTTCTTTATAAAGATATCTCTATCATCCCAGAGCAGGGACAAGATAAGTTACCCACAGGAGACAGAGGAAAAAAGAGAGAATTGTAACCTAGTCTTGGCCTGGCTACTAAAACATCAGTCTGTTGACATTGCAAGTTCCTCCTTAATTTAAGGAGCAACTTGCAATGTCAACAGACTGATATTGCCATGTTATCTTAGCGACTTAAAGATCTATTCAGGGTTTCTCATTCCTATAACATTAAGTTTTATTATTTACTTCTCCTCTAATATTATTAGTAATAATTGACACAGATGTTCTCAAATTATATTATATATTTTTTTTTTCATTCAGTTTACTTTCTTTGGTTTATGAGAATGAAAAGTGTGGTTTGGGATATGACTGTTTTTTTCATAACTCAGCGAGTCTAAAAGAGATCTTGTTTTATAGTGGTTTAGCAATCAGTGCCGCAGAGTCTGCCTTTCTTCTGCTGTCGACTCCTTCATACTCTTCCTAGTATCGCTACATTCACGAGAGAGAGAGAGAGAGAGAGAGATAGAGAGAGAGAGAGAGAGAGAATGAGTGTTTTGTGTGCATTTCTTGTGTATAAAATACAAAAGACAATTTAGTGGTCACTTTTCACAAACACACAAAAAAATACAAAAAAACATATCAATCCTCAAGTTAACGCACCAAGTTAAAACGCACCAAGTGTTAAGTCAACAGTTTGCATACTGTTAATACCTTCCTGAAATAGAGTTAATCATCCATATAAAACTTAAACACACAACATCCGCGATAATGTATTTTTATCTACTCTTTTTTTTGGCTCAGAACATAAAAAAAAAAAGTTATTTTTTCTCCCCTTTGGTAATTAAATACCCGTTTCATAAACTCAACTGTAGCGAAAAAAATATATGGCATAATCTGATTCTGTTATGTTGAAAAATTATGATTTGTTATTTGACATTTTTTTTTTTCATTGAGATATATTTAGATTTTTTTGAGGGGGAATATACGGTTAATCTGACAAATGTAACTGAAGCTGAAATGTATTATTATTATTATTATTATTATTATTATTATTATTATTATTATTATTATTATTATTATTATTATTTATTGTGCTGTTACTATTATTGTTGTTGCTGTTATTATTATTAATAATATTTTTATTATTATAATTATTTTTGTTGTAGTTATTATTATTATTATTATTATTATTATTATTATTATTATTATTATTATTATTATTATTATTATTATTATTATTATTATGTTATTTTTATAATAATAATAATAATAATAATAATAATAATAATAATAATAATAATAATATTTATTATTATTATTATTATTATTATTATTATTATTATAAATACCATTATTAATAATGAAAAGCGGGAGGTTTTGTTTATTGGGTTAAATGTCATTTTTTTCAGTGGAGCTTTCTTGACTCTCAGTGGAGCTTTCTTGACGCTCAGTGGAGCTTTCTTGACTCTCAGTGGAGCTTTCTTGACTCTCAGTGGAGCTTTCCTGACAGTCATTGGAGCTTTTTTGACGCTCAGTGGAACTTTTGGTCATACGACTGAAGCGTTCCATTGGCTTACCCATCCACCCATGTATTTTTTTTCCCATGTTCACCATTTTTCAGTCAATGGCTGCCTTGAAAAGTAGAATCGATCTCTTCTTCCTTGAATTAAACCTGATTAACCTTCATCCCATCCTATTACCTAGTTGCCGTGTGTCCCTTACGGACTTATCGCTTATATTTGCATATTGTAATAATTGTGAATAAATAATAATAGCGATAATAATAATAATAATAATAATAATAATAATAATAATAATAATAATAATAATAATAATAATAATAATAATAATAATAATAATAATAATTGACTTGACTAGATCCCTTATTAGTGGTCCAGAGTTGACTAAGTCACTTTATTCGTGATTCAGAGTTGACTAAGTCAACTTATTAATGATCCAAAGTTGATTAAGTCACTTTAATAGTGATTCAGAGTTGACTAAGTCACCTTATTAATGATGCAAAGTTGATTAAGTCACCTTATTAGTGATCCAAAGTTGACTTAGTAATCACATTAGTGATCCAGAGTTGACTAAGTTTCTAATTATAAGTTTTTAATTTCCATCAGTTGTTTAGCGTTCTGGGTTTTTTTTTGAGTTCTTATTTTCAGCACTCTATTCATTCGTTTACCTTTTCTCATTTTCTTTCATCCATTTCCCTCATTGAATTCTTTCATCCACTTATCTCATCGAATTCTCTCACCCACTTTTTTCATTGAATTCTTTCATCCACTTTTCTCACGGAATTCTTTCATAAGCTTCTTTCATTGAATTCTTTCATCCACTTTTCTCATGGAATTCTTTCATCCACTTCTTTCTTCACGAAATTCATTCATCCACTCGTCATTAAATTCTTTCCTTGACATTCTCCTTTAAATCCTTTCATCCACTTCTGTCACAAGTCCTTCCTCGACTTTCAACATTACATTCTTCCATTCACTGCCATCACTGCATTCGTCGTCTTCTATCACTTCGGCCGCTCGCTCAGCGCCTCAGAGAGAGAGAGAGAGAGAGAGAGAGAGAGAGAGAGAGAGAGAGAGAGAGAGAAAGAGAGAGTTGTTTTCTTGACAATTTGCTATGTGAGAAAAGAAAATACTTCTTTTTTTCTCTGGTCTCTCCAAGACAAGTCAATATTTTGCTCTAAATTAAGAGAGGAGATACGGCTGCGTGAGATTTTTTTTTGTTTTGCACCGTTTAATTTACACTTTTACGGCTCATGAGTTGTTTATCCTGTCTCATCTCACTCCAAAGCCCAGCTTATGACTCACGTAATCGTAATAACACGCTGGGGGAAGAAATCACGGAACGGGTGGGGATTTGAAGCCACGGCAGGTGAGTTCTGATGCTCACCAGCCAGTGCGTTGGCTTGGTGGATTATTTATGTAACAGTACCAGATGTAGTGTGTCGGTATAGATAAATGGGCTCAGAGAACCGACAAATTAGACACACTGTAATACCTGGGTGTCTTTATTTTGTAAATAAAGATACCCAGGTGTTTCACATGTATACCTAATTTATCAAAGTGTATCACAGGCTTTCCAGAAGATAGCCTCGTTGCAGGAAGAGAGAGAGAGAGAGAGAGAGAGAGAGAGAGAGAGAGAGAGAGAGAGAGAGAGAGAGAGAGAGACAGAGAGAGAGAGAGAGAGAGAGAGAGATAAACGTTGAAGGAAGAGAGAGAAACGTCTTCTCCCATCTGTTTTTCTTACCAACTTTTGTGAGATTTCAGAAGTGAACATCTGGCCAATTCCTTCATGCAAGACGATGGTCACCTGCTCAGCGATTTTGGCTGAGTCTCACTTTTCCACCTGGGGATATTTGTCCCAGGTGGCTCCTTTGATCATTTTCCCACAGCTGGTGCACAAATAACCAACTTTCTCTTCGTGGCGATTTTTTCACCTTCGGTTTTTAGGGTTATATAGTTACACACACACACACACACACACACACACACACACACACACACACACGCACACGACACACTACACACACACACACACACACACACACACATACACACACACACATACACACACGCACATGCACACACACACAAACACACACACGCACACGCGCACACACACACACGACAACTAGGTAAGTACACACACATACACACTGCGTGACAAACACATCTCGCTCTGTGTTAAACTATAATGCGTGCAAAATCTGTTTCCGATACTTGAGAGTGTGGCTGTCCTGAGAAGTTCTTCGGCATAAGAGGGCTGAAATATATCCCACTTTAAAATCACGAGTGTGTGTGTGTGTGTATGTGTGTGTGTGTGTGTGTGTGTGTGTGTGTGTGTGTGTGCGTGTGTGTGTGTGTGTGCGTGTGTGTGTGTGTGGCCACTTTATTAGGCACACCTGCTCATTAATGCCATTATCTCACCAGCTTGTCAGCTGGCAGCACCAGCTGGCAGCACCCCTGAGTACCTTAAAGCATACAGACATTGTCAAGAGTAAAGTAATGTAAAGTAACATCAAGTAACATCAGAATGTAGAAGAAATGTGATCTAAGTGACTTTGACAGAAGAGAAGGTTTGAGTATCTCAAAAACTGTTGATCTCCTGGAATTTTCACGCACCACATTCTCTAGAGTTTGCTGACAACTGTGTGAGAAGCACAAAACATCCAGCGAGCGGCAGTTCTGTGAGCGAAAACGTCTTGTTAACGTCACAGGTCAGAGGAGAAGGGCAAGACTGGTCCAAATTGACAGGAAAGGGACTGTTACTCACAAAACGAGGAGTTACAACAGTGGTATACAGGAGAGCATCTCTGAACTCACAACACGTCGAACCTTGAAGTGGATGGGACTACAGCAGCAGAAGACCACACCGGGTTCCACTCCTGTCAGCTACAGTGGCCACAGGCTTTCCAATACTGGACAGCTGAGGTTTGGAAAAACGTCGAATGATCCACCGAGTTGCTATTTCTGCTGTGACATGTAGATGAAAGAGTTAGAATTTAGAGTAAACCTTTGGGATGTGGTGGAACGGGAGATTCGCAGCATGAATGTGCAGCCGACAAATTTGCATTGTTGTGTGATGCTATCATGTCAACATGAGCCAGAATCTCTAAAGATGGCTTCCAGCACTTTGATGAATCCATGACACGAGAAATTCAGACTGTTCTGGGGGATAAAGATGGGGGCCTTACCCAACACTGGAGGGATATACCTAATAAAGTGGCCACTGACTGCATATGAATATATATACAGTGTATATTTTATAAAGTGATCTGTTTTCCCCCTCATGCGTGTGTCAGTGTGTATCTATAAGACGAACTCTCTCTCTCTCTCTCTCTCTCTCTCTCTCTCTCTCTTCTCTCTCTCTCTCTCTCTCTCTCTCTCTCGCTCTCCTTTCATTTAAAAGTTGCATAAGTGTGTACATAAAGGCTCAAATATCAGAGTCAGCCGCCAAAAATTTCAGGCTTAAAAGGGAGTCCAGTGAAAAAGATTATTCTTATTATAATTATTATTATTATTTTTATTATTTTTATTATTATTATTACTATTATTATTATTTTAAAACAACACGAGGAGGGGCGGAGACACGATCTCCAGTCTTTTAATCTAACAACAGAAACTCACGTGGAAACGCTAAAACCGCATGGGTCATATACCGCCTGAAAATGAGGGCCCATAAGATTTAATCCGAAGGAGGAAGGCTCCAATTGCATGGATCGAGAGCCCTTCACCTTGTGAGACGATAACATACTCTACACAGAGCGAAACATGATGAGACAGAGAGAGAGAGAGAGAGAGAGAGAGAGAGAGAGAGAGAGAGAGAGAGAGAGAGAGAGAGAGAGAGAGAGAGAGAAAGATTCCAGCTAGTACTGACCTGGTGCTAAATGACTCAGGTCGTATTAAAGAAGGCTTCTGGGAACGACAGGTCGTAGGGAGGCTGAGGGGAGAGGTTGAGGGGAGGAACGTGAAGGTGGGGAAGCGGGAGATTGTAAAGAAAGGGAAGTAGAGGGTAAGGGGCGAAGAATGAGGGATATAGGGTGGAAATGGGTAGTTAAAAAGGAGGGATGGGGGAATAGGTAAACTGAGGGAAGAGAGCTGAGATAATGGGTTAGGGTAAGAGGAGAATGTTGAGGGAAGGGTGGAGAGGCGTTGATGTGTAAAGGACAAAGAGGGTAAGGGGAAAAGGATAAGAGGAGAAACAAAGAGAAAAATAGGAAAGATAAACTGAGGAAGAAAGTGGAGAGTCAAGCTCTTGTGGAATACTATGGTAGGAAAGTATTGTGAAGGAGAGAGAGAGAGAGAGAAGTAGTAGTAATAATAATATTATAGTAAGAGTAGTAGCAGTAGCAGCAGCAATAGTAGTAGTAGTAGTGATAGTAGTAGTAGCCCCCCTCCTCCACAACATCACGTTGGTTAATTTTCTCAAACTTCCCCATTCCAATTTTCCCCACTTGTTGACTAGAAATCCCCATTTTCATCTATCCATTTGATCAAATGTCATCCCCTTTCAAAAATCTCCCCCGTTTGATGACTAAAATCTCCCTTTTCTTATCCTCCCCTTTCCATTTGATGACTCGGAGACTACCCCTCCCCCCCCAAGTTGATGAATTGATCCCTCTCTCGTTTGATGAATCGAACCCCACCATCCCATCCATCCATTTGATGACTGACATCCCTCACATCCATCTTCCCCCTTTCCATTTGATGAATGGAAATCCCATCTCCCTTTCACCTCTCTCCATTTGATGAATATAACTTTCCATTCATTCCAAATTCTCTTACTTTCTTTTTTCTACAAAAGTCTCCATATCCTGGGAACAATTTATTTGTTTGTTAAAATATATATTGGTGGCATAATTCACCAGCTCACGCAATGGCTATTACAGTTGAGGCGATTTTCCTGTTGTCTGCAGGAGTATTTTCACCTTTGGAGTAAGTGTATGGGTGTGTAAAGAGAGAGAGAGAGAGAGAGAGAGAGAGAGAGAGAGAGAGAGAGAGAGAGAGAGAGAGAGAGAGAGAGAGAGAGAGAGAGAGAGAGAGAGAGAGAGAGAGAGAGAGAGAGAGTGATTTTAAGATTTTGCTGCCGAAACGGCCAGTTCATTGTGGACCCCATATTCCATATCCATCCTATGGAGAGTAGCGCAAGAGCATATGGATACACAAGAAACCTAGCAACTAGGCTCCGGTAACGGGTATTTTTTGCAAGTAAATATGTCTGGTATCTTATTTTCATTAATAAGGTACCTTGACACATCCCATAGGTTATTATACCGTATTGCTCTATATTTCTCAATAAGTGGACAATAAAGCACCCAGTGTTCAATAAAGTAGCCACAAGACTAACCACATACAGTATTTTCCATTTATGTTTACCTACGTTCATGTTAACATAGTGAGTAATTGATCTACTCAGGCTTCTAATTGAATTCTTGTGACATTCACTTTCATGATTTAATTCTCTCCTAATATTATTTCCTAATGCTAGACAAACATTCTAATTTTATGTTCTACATTTTTCTTCAGGGAACTTTCGTTGGCTAACTTATCAACTTTTCAATGGAGTAATTCAATGTGTGATGGAATCCATAAAAAAATGTACATTAATTAACTTTTCCGACAGTTTTAGCATCTATATCCGGCTTCTCCAATGAGAATGTTGTTAGTAATTGTGTGAGTCTAGTGCTTTCAGTCATGACAGTCGGTTAAGAGTCAAGAAGAGTGCCATAAGTTAACTTTAGTGCCATTAGGATGGCAGACAATTCAGTTAGCAGTTTAGAGTCCTAGTTATTAATTCTTTTACCTATTCAACACGGTTGCCAATAATTCTTCTCTAGGAAGCTGGCAACAAGAGCAGATGCAGCCCTGCCAGTAGACTCCTGCTTAGAGCCATCGGTGTACATAATTTGTAATATATTAATACGAACAGTTAAGTAATAAATTTCTTCTTGAAGTGATTTAAGGAAGGGATTACTAATGATGAGCTTCTTGGAAGGGGCTTTAAGATATGTGATACTAAATAAGACAATTTCCATGGAGTGGTGAACTACTCTTCTTGTCTACAGTAATGCAGTTCCTGCTGATTTAATATAATTGCATGTTTTATTTACCTCTATACATTTAGCAAGAGTTGTGCTAACAGTGTCTGGTTCTTTTATTAACATTCTATTACCAAGTACAGTGTTAATCTCCATCACCCTATCATATTAAGAATCTTCGTAGTTTTAGGACAGCCAAAAATAATTCTGACGGATTCATTTTGCATTAAGCCCCAAAGGCCGGTGATAATTTTCTTTAGCTAACATTACCAGAGGCGCAGTATAATCAAATGAGGATCTAATATAGACAATGTACATTATTCTCGCATTAGCACCATAATTGGGATTGTAGCCACCAGTAGCCCTGAGAGCATTTAGCCTATCTTTGCTTTTCTTATTTACTTGTGGAATGGGGATTTTCTACAGCCTACGTCTACACCAAGATATCTGTAAGATTCCACATAGCTGATGTTTTCCCCTGCAGACAGGTGGGTGATGTCGTCTGCTTGTCAATATCTCAGTCTTGGCTGAATATATAACGAGGCCTATTTGATTACAAGTTATCTGAACTTTTCAAAGACTGGTACTCATGTCCTCTTGAATGGCTCATGATATCATCACCATAGCTTAAACTATATGTTTAGATGAGATAGGAGGAACATTTAAGAGGGAGAGAGAGAGAAAGAGAGAGAGACAGAGAGAGGTGATTTACACATGGTATTTGTGGGGTATTGATCTAGCCGGAGCTACCAGCTGACCGCAGACACCCGCTCCTATCATCACCTTTATTCAGCTCTTCTAACCTGGAAGAGGAGAGAAGAGAAACAAGCAGAAGGAGGAGGAAGAATAAGTAGTAGTAGTTCTAGAAGAAATATCAGCAGTAGTACAATAGTACTGCTACAAGTAGTTGTATTAGCAATAGAAACAGCATTAGTAGTAGAGGTAGCAGTTGCAGCAGAATAGTAGATGTAGTAATTGTAGGTGAAGTAGTAGTAGGGATAGCGATAGTAATTCTAGTATCAACGGCAAATTTAGAAAATGAAGCAGTGACAACGGCAACAGCAGAAATGGGCATGGAAAGTTGTGAAAGGAGGGAGTGAGGTGGGAGAGAAAGGAGGGAGTGAGGCAGAAAAGAAAGGAGGGAGTGAGGTAGAAAGGAAAGGAGGGAGTGAGGTATAAAAGAAAGTAGGGAGTGAGGTATAAAAGAAAGTAGGGAGTGAGGTATAAAGAAAGTAGGAAGTGAGGTATAAAAGAAAATAGGGAGTGAGTTATAAAAGAAAGTAGGGAGTGAGGTAGGAAAGAAAGTAGGGAGTGAGGTATAAATGAAAGTAGGGAGTGAGGTAGGGAAAAAAGTAGAGAGTGAGGTATAAAAGAAAGTAGGAAGTGAGGTAGGAAAGAAAGGAGGGAGGGAGGGAGGGGGCAAGATAGGAAAGGAGGTGAGATGAAGATAAAGAAAACAAGTGGCAGTAGTAATAATAGAAATAGCAGTAGTAGTAGTAGTACTAGTAGCAGTAGTAGTAGTGGCAGTAGCAATAGTAATAGTAGCAGTAGTAGTAGTGGTAGTAGTAATAGTAATAGTAGCAGTAGTAGTAGTAGTAGCAGCAATAGTAGTAGTAAGTGCAGTAGTAATAGTAGCCTCAGTTGTAGTAGTAGTAGCAGTAGTAGCAGTATCTGCAGTAGTAGTAGTAATAGTAGCAGCAGCAGTAGTAGTAGTAGTAGTAGCAGTAGTTGTAGTAGTATCTGCAGTAGAAGTAGTAGTAGTAATAGTAGCAGTAGTAGTAGCAGCAGCAGCAGTAGTGATATTAGCAGCAGTAATAGTAGTAGCGCAGCAGAGCGTAATAGAGCAGCAGTAGTAGTAGCTAGCAGCAGTGCTAGCTAGCAGCAGCAGTGTAGTAGTAGCGCAGTAGCAGAGCAGCAGTAGCTAGAATGAGCAGTAGTAGTAGCAGCAGTAGTAATAGTAACAGCAGTAGCAGCAGTAGTTGTAGTAGTAGCAGCAGTAGCAGTAGTAGCAGCAGTAGTAGTAATAGTAGCAGTAGTAGTAGCAGCAGTAGTAATAGTAGCAGCAGTAGCAGTTGTAGTAGTAGCAGCAGTAGCAGCAGTAGCAGCAGTAGTAGTAATAGTAGCAGTAGTAGTAGCAGCAGTAGTAATAGTAACAGCAGTAGCAGTAGCAGTTGTAGTAGTAGCAGTGGTATGAGATGAATGGGTGTTGGAGACGAGATGACCTCCCGGAAATAGGAGAAATGAAAAAAGGGGCAAGAAAATGAAAAGAAAGAAGAGAGTAGTGTACGGTGATTAACAGTTAAACGTAGGAAATAACTAAAAGACAGACAGACAGAGACAGGAAGGCAAACACAGGCAGACAAATTTACAAAGAATATGTAGTATTGTAGTATTGGAGAGATAAATATGTAAGAAGATAATAGTAGTAGTAGAAGAATTAATAATAATAATAATAATAATAATAATAATAATAATAATAATAATAATAATAAATAATAATAATAAAATTAACAAATTATTAAAAAAAAGAAAAAATACAATCAACAACAAGGAAATACAACAATAATGCATTACTCACAAGTAGCAGCAAACAACGACTACAACAACAACAACAACAGCAACAACAGCGATAACAGTAATAATAATAATAATAAAAATATTAAAGATAATAATAATAATAATAATAATAATAATAATAATAATAATAATAATCATAACAATAACCTCAAACCACCCCCAACCCCCCAAAATAAGCAGAGCGTATCTCCATCGCTTGCCTCTGACACACAAAATTCGCATTGGAATGACGCAAAGCCATCAGCTGACGCGACGCGTCCTTACGCACGCCTTGACACAGAGCGATTATGCAGATTGGCAGTGTAGGTGCAGGGTGTGATTTCCGCGGGGTGGAGAGTGATTGGTGGAGACGGTGATTGACTAGTGGAGAGATTGTCACTGATTGGTGGAGAAGGATGGTGATTGGTAGAGAGGGTGATTGATTGGTGGAGAAAGTGAGTGATTTGAGGAGAGGGTCACTGACTGGTGGAGAGGGTCACTGATTGATGGAGAGGGTGATTGACTGGTTGAGAGGGTGACTGATGGAGAGGGTGACTGATTGGTGGAGAGGGTGACTGATTGGTGGAGAGGGTGACTGATTGTGGGTACCAAATAATGTTAGAGAGGATCGGACGGACCAATCACACACTGGGAATGACTTGTTAGGTAAAGAGAGTTTAGAGATATTGAGGAGAGAAAGAGAGAGAGAGAGAGAAAGAGAGAAAGAGAGAAAGGGAGACAAAGTCTTCAATAAACTTTCATCGCCATGAATTAGCCAATAATCATCATCATTAAAATTATTTTTAATTCACGACGACCCAACCTGCTGTTATCACTTTAATTTATGATAACAAAAATAATAATTGATAATTAGCCTCGCAACAGTGAATTATTGCCGAGCTGGAATCGCGTACACGCAATAATCCAGGATTACAATTATACCTATAAACTATTTACCAAGAATTATTGAAGGTATATATAACTGTGTTTCATTTGGAAGGTTAAATTCCACTGAGGCCTAAAAAGCCTTGGGTTTGAATTCTAAGTTGAATTATTAACTATAATTGGCTAACACATAATCTAGTTTTAAGAATTATTATGGAGAATATAAAAGTGGGGTTCACCTAAGGATCATTGCTGGGACTTATACTCTTTTTTTTTTTTTTAACGGGTGTAAATGGCCTGCCAGAGGGAGTGTAATTCTACACGTATCGTTGTTTGTAGGATACATGAAGGGGTAAAGGGGGGTGATGGGAGGTGAAAGGGGGTGGGGAAGCTCTTGGCCTCATTGATACAATTCTGGGTTAGTGACATGAAAGGACCACGGTGCGATTCCTCCTCTATTCTTCTGTTTATTCAGTGAGAGACTTTCATTATGAGTTATTTTGTGTGTATGTATATATATATATATATATATATATATATATATATATATATATATATATATATATATATATATATATATATATATATATATATATATATAGTATATATATATATTTTTTTTATTAACACATCGGCCGATTCCCACCAAGGCAGGGTGGCCCGAAAAAGAAAAACTTTCATCATCATTCACTCCATCACTGTCTTGCCAGAGGGTGCTTTACACTACAGTTATAAAACTGCAACATTAACACTCCTCCTTCAGAATACCGGCACTGTACTTCCCATCTCCAGAACTCAAGTCCGGCCTGCCGGTTTCCTGAATCCCTTCATAAATATTACTTTGCTCACACTCCAACAGCACGTCAAGTATTAAAACCATATGCCTCCATTCACTCCTATCAAATACGCTCACACATGCTTGCTGGAAGTCCAAGCCCCTCGCACACAAAACTTCCTTACCCCTCCCTCCACCCTTTCCTAGGCCGACCCCTACCGCCTTCCCTCCACTACAGATTTATACACTCTCGAAGTCAATCTGTCTCGTTCCATTCTCTCTACATGTCCAAACCACCTCAACAACCCCTCCTCAGCTCGCTGGACAATCGTTTTGGTAATCCGCACCTCCTCCTAATTTCCAAACTCCGAATTCTCTGCATTATATTCACACCACACATTGACCTCAGACATGACATTTCCACTGCCTCCAGCCTTCTCCTCGTTGCAACATTCATCACCCATGCTTCACACCCATATAAGAGCGTTGGTATAACTATACTCTCATACATTCCCTCTTTACTTCCATGGACAAGGTTATTTGTCTCCACAGACTCGAAGTGCTCCACTCACCCTTTTCCCCTCATCAATTCTATGATTCACCTCATCCTTCATAGACCCATCCACCGACATGTCCACTCCCAAATATCTGAATACATTCACCTCCTCCATACTCTCCCTCCAATCTGATATCCAATCTTTCGTCACCTATTCTTTTGTTATCCTCATCACCTTACTCTTTCCTATATTCACTTTCAATTTTATTCTTTTACACACCTATCAAATTCATCCACCAACCTCTGCAACTTCTCTTCAGAATCTCCCAAAGCACAGTGTCATCAGCAAAAAGCAACTGTGACAACTCCCACTTTGTATTTGCTTCTTTATCTTTTAGCCCAACACCTCTTGCCAAGACCCTCGCATTCACTTCTCTTACAACCCCATCTATAAATATATTGAACAACCACGGTGACATCACACATCCTTGTCTAAGGCCCACTTTTACTGGGAAATAGTCCCTTCCCTCCTACACACTCTAACCTGAGCCTCACTATCCTCATAAAAACTCTTTACTGCTTTCAGTAACCTTCCTCCTATTCCATACACCTGCAACATCTGCCACATTGCCCCCTATCTACCCTATCATACACCTTTTCCAAATCCATAAATGCCACAAAAACATCTTTACCCTTATCCAAATACTGTTCACCTATATGTTTCACTGTAAACACTTGGTCTACACACCCCTACCTTTCCTAAAGCCCCCTTGTTCATCTGCTATCCTACTTTCTGTCTTACTCTTAAATCTTTCAATAATAACTCTACCATACACTTTACCAGGTACACTCAACAGACTTATTCCCCTATAATTTTTGCACTCTCTTTTGTCCCCTTTGCCTTTATACAAAGGAACAATACACGCTCTCTGCCAATCCTAGGTACCTTACCCTCTTCCATAATTTATTAAATAATAGCACCAACCACTCCAAAACTATATCCCCACCTTCTTTTAACATTTCTATCTTTATCCCATCAATCCCAGCTGCCTTACCCCTTTCATTCTACCCACTGCCTCACGAACTTCCCTACACTCACAATATATATATATATATATATATATATATATATATATATATATATATATATATATATATATATATATATATGTCGTGCCGATTAGGTAAAACTGGTCAATTAGCAAGAACTCATCTAAAATTAAGTCCTTCTGAAATTTTCTCTTATACGTTTAAATATATATATTTTTCATTTATGTTAATGTAAGAATTTATAATTTTGTACCAAGAGAAACTTTGAAAACCTACCTAACCTCATTACAACAAGCGCAATTTAATTTAGCCTAACCCAAATAAATATATTTTAGATACGTTAACATTAATTTAATAATAAACAAACACAATGAAATATATTTTTTTCGTTATGTTCAGAATGATTTTGGCGAAATTATTGCATACACAAATTTTCACTTGTCTTATATGGCAAGATGAGCGTTGCTATTTAAGCCAAAATCGCAAGTCTTACCTAATCGGCACGATTTATATATATATATATATATATATATATATATATATATATATATATATATATATATATATATATTTTCCGCCCTCTGATATTGTTTCGGTCCCTCGAATAAAGTCACTGAAATTTCCCCACCATCATTTTCTCACCTCGCGACATTTTTTCCCCCACGTCGCAAAACCCTCTTTAAAACTGCACCTTTAAGGGGATTTTCGGACAGCTTAATATTCCTGCGGGAGTTCTGCTGAAGTTCCAATATTTTTCACGCGCTCCCACAACCCCCCTCCCAACAACCCCCAACAACCCTCCCTCCACCCCCACCCCCAAACCACCTCCCACTACCCCAACCCCCCAACCCCCTGTCCCTTGCCCCTTTCACAATTACTTGGCAATTTTTTTTATTAATTGACGGTGTCTAATTTACAACAAATTTTTGTCGTTAATTTACAACAAATTTTTGTTGTTGTACTTATGACAGTGTTTTTGTTGGTGCCAGGGAGAATGGTGGGAGGTAGGGAGGAGGGGGATAGAGGGAAGGAGGGAGGGGTGACTTTCCTTCTCTGTGTTTTAGGTAGTTTAGTAGTAGGCGTAGTTGTTGTAGAGGTAGTAGTTGTAGTAGTAATTGTAGTAGCGATAGTAGTAGTAGTAGTAGCAGCGGTAGTAGTAGTAGTAGTAGTAGTAGTAGTAATAGTGGTGGTAGTAGTAGTAGTAGTGGTTGGGGTGGTAGTTGTAGTATTATTAGTGGTTGTGGTGGTAGTTGTATTATTATTAGTGGTAGTAGTAGTAATGGTAGTAATAGTAGTAGTAGTACTGGTGGTGGTAGTAGTAGTAATAGTGGTTGTGGTGGTGGTAGTAGTAGTAGTAGTAATAGTAGTAGTACTGGTGGTGGTAGTAGTGGTGGTAGTAGTAGTAATAGTGGTAGTAATAGTAGTAGTGATAGTAATAGTAGTAGTCTTAGTACTGGTGGTAGTAGTGGTGGTAGTAGTAGTAGTAGTTAGTCAGCAGTAGTACCACCTTGTGGGTCTTCTCTACCGACTAATTTCCTTGGTCTTTTTTCCCAGTATTTACACTATTTGTTGTATGTATACACGCATACCTACATGTGTATACACGCATACCTACATGTGTATACACGCATACCTACATAAATACATTATTAAACTCGGTCCAGTTTTTCATTGAGTATTTCTTGTGCTCGTTAACCTTCGTTAACCCTCCCTCCTTCCCCCAACTCCTATAATCCTCTTATTTCGTATTCTTCGTTTAAAAAAACCAGGCTTGTAAAAAATAATGTTTTTTGACTTAATGGTCCATGAAGGATCGAAACATCTTAATAAGATTTATCCTCCAAGTGCGGATTATAATCCGCAATAATAAAAAAAATTCTTTGCCAAAGATATTTGAAAATGGAAGCAGATTTTTCAATTAAGAAAGACCTTAGTCATAACGCGTGTATATTTATATAGTAAAAGTTTGTATATACAGGTAGTTTTAATGAAGATTAGATTTTTATTTTTAAATTATTTAATATTTGGAGAACAAGACAAGTCTTCGGCTCTCAATGTGGTCTGCAAACCCTGTGTGGAATGTCTACGACAGCGGAAAAATAGGCAAAGGAGAAGTTTAAAGTTGGGTGTGCCTGTGGTGTGGAGAGAACCGGAAACCCACCACGACGATTGTTATTTCTGTATGGCGAATGTGTAAGGTTTCAGTCGATGCAAGAAAGTCAAGTTGGAATATCCTGATTTGTAGTCAGCAAGGAGAGCTGTGCCACACAGTGAAGACGTTACCATACCAGTGTTTACAACACTGCCTGACCTTCCGTTGCCAGATGTTGAAGAAACTCGGGGTTTAGGATGTAACACAGGTGATAACAGTGGAAGTGGTGTAACACAGGTGATAACAGTGGAAGTGGTGTAACACAGGTAATAACAGTGGAAGTGGTGTAACACAGGTGATAACAGTGGAATTGAATATGAAGTAAACATTTCAACACCCCAACAGTTATCCCAGAAGAACTCAATGATCTGATACATGACATCAGTCTGTCAAAGCAAGTATCTGAACTTTTAGCATCCAGACTAATAGAAAAAACTTTCTATAACAAGAAGTTAAAATAACTGCTCATCGGACAAGAGAGGTTCAATTCCTTCCTTATTTCATCCAAGAGGAAGAACTTGTATACTGCAATTACATCCCTGGACGTATTCGAATGGGACTTGAATATTGACCAGGAGACTGGCGGCTGTTTATAAACAACTCCATTAGAAGCTTGAAATGTGTCTTATTGCACAATGGTAACCAATATTCATCTCTTTCAATACACATACACACAAGATAACTTGTAATGAAAGACTCTCACTGAATATATTTCATTGTGTTTGTTTATTATTAAATTATTGTAAACTTATCTAAAATATATTTAGTCGAATTAGGCTAAATTAAATTGCGCTTGTTATGATAAGGTTAGTACGTTTTCTAAGGTTCTTTTGGTACAAATTATTTTTTTTTACATTAACATAAAAAAACATGGCTTTAAACGTATAAGAATTTTTTTAGAAAGGACTTAATTTTAAATGAGTTCTTGCTAATTGACCAATATTACATATTCGGCAATATATATATATATATATATATATATATATATATATATATATATATATATATATATATATATATATATATATATATATATACAGTGGACCCCGGTGTTCGTCCTGCTCAAAACACGCCTTTTTATGTAAGTGTATTTTTTAAATGCTTTTATAAGTGTAGTTTTGGGGTCTAAAAGGACTAGTCTACTTTACATTATTTCTTAAGGGAATAAATTCGATTGGTAATGGCACTTGAACAGCATTCTGTTACGAAAAATGGACGAACACCGGGGGTCCACTTTATATATATATATATATATATATATATATATATATATATATATATATATATATATATATATATATATATATATATATATATATATATATATATATATATATATATTAAAAATAATTCCTGCTTATGAGAAATAAATGTAAATTCATTAACACTGTAATTAAAGCAGCCGCCATTATTAGCATCCCAAGTAATGACATCTCGCACACCGTGGTGTTGCAAGCACCACCGTGGTGTTGCAAGCACCACCGTGGTGTTGCGAGCACCACCGTGGTGTTGCAAGCACCACCGTGGTGTTGCGATCACCACCGTGGTGTTGCAAGCACCACCGTTGTGTTTCAAGGACCACCGTGGTGTTGCACGCACCACCGTGGTGTTGCACGCACCACCGTGGTGTTGCAAGCACCACCGTGGTGTTGCAAGCACCACCGTGACTGAGAACCCTTGCATTAGAAAATCATCAGAGGCGAGAGAAACATTGGATAATTGGTAAAAAATTCGATGAGAGGCATAATGACGCGGAAGGTAGAGCAAGATTTTACATCAAACGACGTTTCGTTCGCTACTGAACTCTATTAGCATTGGTAAAGTTGAACCAAGAGCGAAACATCTGACTTACAGTTAAAAAAAATTTCAATACGATTTGCCATTTTTCTCCACTTTTTATTACACCAAACTATCGACGATGTTTCGGTCCGTCAGAGACCATTAACGGTCTAGGACGAACCGAAACATCGTGTCAATTTTCCCCCTCTAAATTAGGGGTTAGTGGTGAAATTGATCTGACCTCGGTGGATGTAAACAGCGTGCTGCCGATAATAGTGATGAACAAGCTTTCATTGTCACGACGTTTCGCTCAGTGTGCAGGTTCATCTGGTCATTATAAAGCCCTACACAGAGCGAAAAGTCGTCCCAAATAAAAGCTTGTTTAGTAATCTGTGTCTTATCATCGCTCCAGCTGGGGAACTGTTCCTTCTTTCTGTCAGTTCTTCCTCGAATTATACATCCTTTCCCCCTTAACAACCCTTTCGTGACCCTTAGCCATTCCTTTTACCCCTGTCTTCCCTTAGCCTCCCTTAACATCCATTTCCCTTACTCCCCTTCCCGTCGCCGCTCCCTATATTCCAGCAAACCTGTTTCTCTCGTTCTCGTATCACGACAAATAAATTTCAACGACAACTCTGTCTTTGTAAAGTAGTGTTTTTATTCTCTTTTTTTTTATTGCATAAGCTAAATTAAGCTCTTTGTGAGTTCTGTTTTTTTTTTGTTGACCATTACCGGACAAATAATTATCCTCTACCATTGTATCAACGGAGAGAATTGTTCTGCGTTGGAAATTATACTAAATGAGTATTGTAGAGAGAGAGAGAGAGAGAGAGAGAGAGACAGAGACACACACACACATACACACAATTGGAAGTTGAAGGCTCAGATGAGACACAGGGATGTTAGGAAGTATTTCTTCAGCCGTAAAGTTGACAGCAAGTGGAATAGTCTGGAGAGTGGTGTAGTGGAGGTAGCATCCATACATAATTTTAAGAAGAGGTATGATAAAGCCCACGGAGCAGGGAGAGAGAGAGAGAGGACCGAGTAGCGACCAGTGAAGAGGCGGGTCCAGGAGCTAGGACTCGACCCCTGCAACCACAATTAGGTGAGTACACACAATCAATCACCTGACCCAAATGGAAACACCGTTTCATTGATGACAAACTTAATGTTGTTCCCTGTAAGCGTGTCCCTTAATGTTAAAGCACATGCCCCTGAAATGGACTGTAATAGAGGCATTGCTAGGGTCAGGTTTTAAAGCAAGTTCAACTAGGATAACAGCTCATATCTTTTAAACTAAGCTTTCGGTAGGATAACAGCTCTTGGCTTGCAAACTCAGCTGTGGTAGAATGACAGCTCTTGGCTTGCAAACTGAGTTGTGGTAGGATAACAGCTCTCGCTTACGGGAATCCTGTCTAATTTTCTTCTTTGTGGTAGAAGGCAAATGCAGTTACCACTGACCAAAGGAAAACCGTCACCAGAAACAGTGTAAATGTTTAAGAGCATTAGTCATAAAATTGGAATAAAAAATGGTGCGATAAACAAGTGTTTACTTCGTATGTGTATCAACAACAATGTTAGAAAAAAGGCGCTATGCAGGCGTCCTCTGGCTCACCCTCTCCACTGAGTGGCACCAGTCACTGGCTGTTAACAGACACTGAGTGGCACCAGTCACTGGCTGTTAACCGGCACTGAGTGGCACCAGTCACTGGC
Organism: Cherax destructor; assembly: GCA_009830355.1. NCBI lineage: Eukaryota > Metazoa > Arthropoda > Malacostraca > Decapoda > Parastacidae > Cherax > Cherax destructor. Next base: position 107,349 of record WNWK01001757.1, on the reverse strand, counting down.
TGTTAACCGGCACTGAGTGGCACCAGTCACTGGCTGTTAACCGGCACTGAGTGGCACCAGTCACTGGCTGTTAACCGGCACTGAGTGGCACCAGTCACTGGGTGTCGTCCATCTCCACTGCGTCATTAGGGGAAACTAGTTTGATTGAAAAGAATGCAAATGTATCCCGAGGGACTGCTTCCACGAATTTCGGATAGGGAATGACCAACAGCGCTTCACAGAATTACCCAAACTAATAGTATAACTACAACACACGAGGATTGATGTGCAGTGACTACAACACACAAGGATTGATGTACAGGTAGTTTACTATATCTGTCTGCTAAGAAAAGATTAAAGGTTTTCACAAACATCAAACTAAGAATACCAGCAAACATGTTAGTCTCTCTCTCTCTCTCTCTCTCTCTCTCTCTCTCTCTCTCTCTCCTCTCTCTCTCCCAATAAACTTCTTTCTAATAAACTTACTGACTTTTTTACAAAAGGTAGAGATTCAATAGGTGTCAGAACATTGTGTCCGAAAGGATACCTCCTGGACTTGGCGTGGTGGACCAGCAGGATACCTCCTGGACCAGGAGTGGTAGATGGACCAGCTGGGTACCTCCAGCACCAGACATGGTGGCCAGAGGAATATCTCCTGCACCAGGAGTGGTGGACCAGCGGGATACTTCCTGCACCAGGAGTGGTGGACCAGCGGGATACCTCCTGGACCAGGGATGGTGGCCAGAGGGATGTATCCTGCACCAGGAGCGGTGGACCAGGAGGATTCCTCCTGGACCAGGAGTGGTGGCCAGAGGAATATCTCCTGCACCAGAAGTGGTGAACCAGCGAGATACATTCTGGACCAGGAGTGGTGAACCAGCCGGGGAGTTTACGGTGTACTGCCGTGTACTGTGCAGTGTACTACACAGCGTCTACTCCTGGAGGAGGCCTGGTCACCCGCGTCAGGTGACTGTGAGTCTCACCACAGGAGCCAACTTACCTCAGACGCTTAACTAGTTTTCTGTTTAAAAAACTGGCTGTTCCTTCTACCCAGGGAGTGATTCAACAGCCTACTCCCCCCTCCTCCCCACTCCACAATGTGCTACTTCATGATTATAATGTTTATTTCTTTTCAGACATGTAAATAATGTAGATAAATGTATAAATACAATAGTTAGCACAGAGGAAAGCCGCTAATTATGCAATACATTTCGGGTTCCTCCCTATAAACAGCAGGTGAGATTCCTGTGAATGATCTTTTATCGTTGCCTGGAAGGCGCTGGACATTCTTAAGGTGTTCTCTCATCGTTCCAGGAGAGGATCAGCGGATGATGTTCCCACCGTTCGCGTTCTTGTGTCGTTCTAGGCTGAACTATGGCTGCCGCACTTCGATGTTTTATCCAGACCTCTTTCGTTATCCACCTGATATCATTCTCCTCCTCCTGAGAGAGGGGGAAAGGAGTCACTACACAACCATCTTCCTTTATCAGCATTGTCATGCGAATGTTGATAAAGTTCTTCTCTGTTGTTGTGCTCTCTGAAACCTGGTCATCACTGTAAGATACTGGCTTTCACGGGAGTCATAGTCATATATTTTTTAATAATCCACGTTAGGTGCCAGAAATATGCTGGTCATTGAGTACAAGACGTGGTGGAGGCTTGATCCTCCGTCTGCTGAGCGCCAGACGCGTTTCCTATTTGTATTTGTGAAGTGATTGTCCTCGGTGGGCCCTACAGACTGTCAGCAAGTTATAGAGTGTTCAACAGGACGTGTGGGTGTTTGGTCCTCCTCCTTTAACAGGAAATTTTTAAACGGACCTCTGTCGATTGAGTATAAGGGAAGATCTCACCCATAATTACATTCTTACTGGTACTGCTCTATTTCTCCTTCCCCCTGTCTTGTAATGTGCCGCTGACTGTAAAGCATTTTTTAACAATTTTCCCTACAGCTTAGTCCTTTCCATCCTCATCAAGGTTTATATTCTTACGGAGGTGCCTTTAGGGACCTCGGGGAGCTTTCAGGAGAATCTTTTCACATTACAAATTTAGTAAGATTTTTAAGCGATGTGGGATATTTCTCCTTGGAGTGATAGCATTGATCTGTGTTGACTGTTTATGTTCATTATTTGTACTGTTTGTTAATTTTGCCATTCCACAAAGACCTACAACTACAGATACAACTACAACAACTACTGCTACTACTAATACTTCGACCACTACTAATACTACTATACTACTACTAGTTCAACTACTACTACTAATAATAATAATGATTGTTGATGATCCTGCTACGATCCTGAGGGATCCTGCTACTATAGCCGGATCCCTCATGGACCCAGGAATGGTGTACAATCAGGAAGTGTGTGCACAGGAAGTTTGTGAGTGCACAAGGAGTGTGTGTGTGCACAGGGAGTGTGTGTGTGCACAGGGAGTGTGTGTGCAGAAAGTGTGTGTGTGCACAGGAAGTGTGTGTGCAGAAAGTATGTGTATTTAATTAAAATTCTGTATCTTCAATGTATTTATCCAAGCATTTCTTAAAGCACTCTATTGTGCTCTCTACACCAGAGGGGAAATTCCAGCTCTATTGCTCTGTACTTAAAGACTGTTTTGCTTTGCCCGCGATAAGTGGCGCCCGCTGCAGATGAATCTTCTTCTACCTGTGTTGGGGGAGGGGGAGAGAGAGGGGAGGGATAAAGGGGGGAGGGAGAAGGAGAGGGGAAGAGAGTTAGGGAGGGAATGGGACTTCAAAAGCATGTTTTGAATCATTGAAGAACACTTTAAACACTTCTCGTCTTGTAATTCTTAGGCCTCTTCAACTCTTCCTTCTTCTCCTCCACCTCCTCTTCATTCTCTCCGTCTTCTCTGCTTTTCTTCTTTTACCTTTTATTCGGCATTTGTTATTCCTTAACTTTTCTGAGGTAAGTGTTGACGATGGTGGCATAGCCTTCCTTCCCTCCTTCCTTCCTTCCTTCCTTCCTTCCTTCCTTCCTTCCTTCCTTCCTTCCCTCCTTTCTTCCTTCCTTCCCTCCTTCCTTCTTTCCTTCCTTCCTTCACTCCTTCCTTCCCTCCTTCCTTCCTTCTCTACTTCCCTCCTCCCTTCCTTCCTTCCTTCCCTCCCTCCTTCCTTCCTTCCTTCCCTTCTTTCCTTCCTTCCTTCCCTCCTTCCTTCCTTCCTTCCCTCCTTTCCTTCCTTCCTTCCTTTTTCCTTACCTTTCTTTCTTCCTTTCTACTTCTTCTTCCTCTTTGGATTATTATTATAAGTAGTAGTAGTAGTATTAATAGTAGTAGTAGAAGTAGTAGTAGTTGTGGTATTAGTAGTTGTAGTAGTAGTTGTAGTAGTAGTAGTAAGAGTAGTAGTAGTAAGAGTAGTAGTAGTAATAGTAGTAATAGTAGTAGTAGTAGTAGTAAGAGTAGTAGTAGTAGTAGTAGTAGTAGTAGTAGTAGTAGTAATAGTAGCAGTAGTAATAGTAGTAGTAGTAGTAATAGTAGTAAGAGTAGTAGTAGTAAGAGTAGTAGTAGTAGTAATAGCAGTAAAAGTAGTAGTAATAATAGTAAGAGTAGTAGTAGAAGAGTAGTAGCAGTAATAGTAATAGTAGTAGTAATAGTAGTAGTATTAGTAGTACATAAAATTCGTATGCGTGACTAAGCACATAAACATAATCAAGTCAATACAAATAATAAATCTTTCAAATTTTCTCATCTCTGTTTATATCCACTTCCTTCCTTCCCATTCTCTTGGAACTTAGTGATGGGAAAAAAGGAATAGGGGAAAAAAATAAGGTGGAAAATAGTTCAGTAGAGAAGAAAATTAGTTTCTTTAACTTTAGGAAATAAATCTTTCTCTCTCTCTCTCTCTCTCTCTTCTCTCTCTCTCTCTCTCTCTCTCTCTCTCTCTCTCTCTATTTAGAAACGAGTGATACTCTACTATCTCTTACTTTCTCTCTCTTTGTATATATGTCGTGCCGAATAGATAAATCTTGCGATTTTGGCTTAAATAGCAACGCTCTTCTTTTGGTACAAAATTATTATTTTTTTACATTAACCTACATGAAAATATATATCTTTAAACATATAAGAGAAAATTTTAGAAAGGATTTAATTTTAAATGAGTTCTTGCTAATTGATCAATTTTACCTATACGGCACACACACACACACACACACACACACACACACACACACACACACACACAAACACACACATACACACACACACACACACACATACACACACACACACACACACACACACGGAAGCGATGTAGTGGAGGCAGGATCCATTCATAGCTTTAAGAAGAGGTATGATAAAGCTCATGGCGCAGGGAGAGTGACCCAGTAGCGGCCAATGAAGAGGCTGGGCCAGGAGCTATGAATCGACCCCTGCAACCACAACTAGGTGAGTACAACTAGGTGACTACACACACACACACACACATACATATATATATATATATATATATATATATATATATATATATATATATATATATATATATATATATATATATATATATACATACATATGTACTAAGATGACAGAAACTGCGTCTGGTGGTGATGGTGGTAATGGTGATGGTGATGGTGGTAATGGTTACAGTGGTGATAGTAACCAGCTTCTGCTGGTTCTCTCTTGTCTATTCTTTCGCTTTCTTCTTCTTTATGCTCTTATTCCTTCTCCACCACCCTCCATCCCTCTCTTCTTTCCTTCTTCTATCGTGCCTCCATCCACACCACCCAGTCATCAGCACCTCGGATCAGCACCAGGCTGCACCAGGCTGCACCAGGCTGTACCAGGCTGCACCAGGCTGCACCAGGCTGCACCAGGCTGTACCAGGCTGTACCAGGCTGCACCAGGCTGTACCAGGCTGCACCAGGCTGCTCCAGGGCAAATTTCACCTCTGACCTTGTCCAAAGGTCAGTGTTATTTCTGCTATTATTTATGATATTACCTCGTGGAAATTGTCCCGCGATGCGTAGTTATGAAGAAACAATTGATTCTCTCTCTCTCTCTCTCTCTCTCTCTCTCTCTCTCTCTCTCTCTCTCTCTCTCTCTCTCTCTCTCTCTCTCTCTTTCTCTCTCTCTTCTTACTTCTACTAGTGGGCTCCTCCTCTTCTGTCAAGATTATCCGCGCCTCCCTTTCTACCTTCCTACCTGGAATCTACCTGGAGTCTACCTGGAGTCTACCTGGAGTCTACCTGGAGTCTACCTGGAGGGTATTCCGGGGATCAACGCCCCCGCTGCCCGGTCCAGGACCAGGCATTACAGTGGATCAGGGTCCGATCAACCAGACTGTTACTGTTGGCCGCACGTAGTCCAGCCCGGCTGATCTGGCACCGACTTAAGTATCTGTCCAGCTCCCTCTTGAAGGCAGCCAGAGGCCTATTGGTAATTTCCCTTATGCTTGGTAGGAGGCTGCTGAACAGTCTTGGGCCCCGGACACTTATTGTGGTTTCTCTTAGTGTACCAATAGCGCCCCTACTTTTCATTGGGGGTATTTTGCACCGCCGGCCCAGTCTTTTACTTTCGTAGGGAGTGATTTCTGTGTGCAGATTCGGGACCAGTCCTTCTAGGATTTTCCAAGTGTATATTAAGATATATTTCTGTCGCCTGTGTTCCAGTGAGTACAAGTCAAGTGCTTCCAGGCGTTCCCAGTAGTTAAGGTGTTTGATGGAACTTATATGTGCAGTAAAGATTCTCTGTACATTCTCTAGATCTGCAATTTCACCTGCTTTGAACGAAGATGTTAATGTACAGCAATATTCCAGCCTAGAGAAAACAAGTGATTTGAAAATGATCATCATTGGCTTGATATATCTTATTTTGAATCTTGGACAGTATATAAGTCTTCATACTGTTGGTTCAGCTTCACATTGTTCCAGACCATGGAGCAAGACTCTTCTCCAGGCTGAGGGACTGACCACCTCAAAACTGCGTCTTCAAGGGTGATGGACTGATTACATCGACTTTACATCTCTACTGTACTTGACTGAAGAAGCCTACTGTGGAGGTTAAGCATTTCGGAGTAAAGATACTTCGTAGCATCGCTGGGAGATAAACCTTGTGAAAAAAAAGACTCAAATCACTTAACGTTTTCTCTCAGGAAAGGGAAACCAGGGGAACTCCGTCAGACGTTTAAGATATTAAATGCCCTTGATGTACACAAATTCCAAGAACTATTTCAGGTGTAAAATGAGTAAACAGCCTGAGACAATGGAGAGAATCTTCAAGGCAGCAGATGCAGCGCTAACGTGTGTAAAGTTTGGAGCAAATGCAATTATAACAAATGGAACAAACTACCCGCAGAAGCTGTGAGCCTGAAGATAATACAGCTTTTCTGAGACACCTGGATAATCACACTGTAAATGTAGGATTTAACTAGATTCTGTACAGAGGCGAACTGGGATGAGCGGATTCTTGATGTTTCTTTAGCAACTGCATCAGGATGAACAGCAGACAATGTGCCACCGAAGTTGATAATAATAGTAGTGGTAGAAGTAGAGGTCGTAGTGGTGGTGGTGGTAGTGATAAGTCATAGCAGTGGTGCAAGTTTAAAAGCGAGAGATACAGCGTCCAGAAGTAGAAGCAGTGGTAACCAGCAGTAGAACCACTGTTACACACAGCTCTGTGCATGGCACTGGAGTAACACGAGTATTGAACACATTAACAGTATCAGTTAAGTAGAAGCAGTTGTAGCGCATTCCTTCCATATACTCTCATCTCTCTCTAGTCAATTCCATGCCATTTTTTTCTGTATGGTATAGTATATTTTTCCCCTGTTTTTCATGCCGGCATTGGCGGGAGAGGTTGGAAGGTGGGAAGAGGGTCTTTTCCTTTAGTATCCTTGAGTCAAACACCTAGATAATATACGGTAGTCTTTAAGATCATAGTTCTTAGCAGACTGCCTCAAAGTGGACTCCAAAGTCCTGTGCAATCTGGCTTTCCCATGTACTCTCCCCCCTCCCTCTCCTCTCCTCTTCTCCTCCTCTTCTCTTCTCTCTCTCTTTCTTTCTCTCTCTCTCTCTTTCTCTCTCTCTCTCTCTCTCTCTCTCTCTCTCTCTCTCTCTCTCTCTCCTCCTTCTCTCTCGCTCTTCTCTCTCTCTCTCTCTCTCTCTCTCTCTCTCTCTCTCTCTCTCTCTCTCTCTCTCTCTCTCTCTCTCTCGCTCCTTCTCTCTCGCTCTTTCTCTCTCTCTCTCTCTCTCTCTCTCTCTCCTCTCCCCTCTATCTATCTATCTATCTATCTATCTATCTCTCCCAATCACAAAAGAAACTATTTTAAGAATTATATGTGTCGATGCTACGAAGTATCTTTACTCCGAAATGCCCTAAGCGAAACAAAGCTGAAGGGGGTAGGCGAGTTTCAGTGGGGAGAAATAAATGGGATTAAGTCAGGAGTATCTGAGAGAGTTAGAGCTAAGGAAGGGTAGCAATAATGTTGAAGGATCAGTTATGGAAGGAAAAGAGGGAATATAAATGTAAATTCAAGGATTATGTGGATTAAAATAAGGGTCGGATGCGAAAAGTGGGTCATAATAAGCGTGTATGCACCTGGAGAAGAGAGGAGGTAGAGGAGAGAGAGAGAGATTTTGGGAGATGTTAAGCGAATGTATAGGAACTTTGAACCAAATGAGAGAGTAATTGTGGTAGGGGACCTAAATGCTAAAGTGGAGAAACATGCAGAGAGGGTGTAGTAGGTAAGTTTGGGGTGCCAGGTGTAAATGATAATGGGAGCCTTTGATTGAACTTTGTATAGAAAGGGGTTTAGTTATAGGTAATACATATTTTAAGAAAAAGAGGATAAATAAGTATACAAGATATGATGTAGGGCGTAATGACAGTAGTTTGTTGGACTATGTATTGGTAGATAAAAGACTGTTGAGTAGACTTCAGGATGTACATGTTTATAGAGGGGCTACAGATATATCAGATCACTTTTTAGTTATAGCTACAGTGGGAGTAAAAGGTAGATGGGATACAAGGAAAATAGAATCAGTAAGTAAAAGAGAGGTGAAGGTTTATAAACTAAAAGAGGAGGCAGTTAGGGTAAGATATAAACAACTATTGGAGGATAGATGGGCTAGTGAGAGTGTAGGCAATGGGTCGAAAATGTATGGGTAGATTTAAAAATGTAGTGTTAGAGTGTTCAGCAGAAGTTTGTGGTTACAGGCGAGTGGGTGCGGGAGGGAAGAGGAGCGATTAGTGGAATGATGATGTAAAGAGAGTAGTAAGGGAGAAAAGTTAGCATATGAGAGGTTTTTACAAAGTAGAAGTGATGCAAGGAGGGAAGAGTATATGGAGAGAAAAGAGAGGTTAAAAGAGTGGTGAAGCAATGTAAAAAGAGAGCAGATGAGAGAGTGGGTGAGATGTTATCAGCAAATTTTGTTGAAAATAAGAAAAAGTTTTGGAATGAGATTAATAAGTTGAGGAAGCCTAGAGAACAAATGGATTTGACAGTTAAAAATAGGAGAGGAGAGTTATTAAATGGAGAGTTAGAGGTATCGGGAAGATGGAGAGAATATTTTGAGGATTTGTTAAATGTTGATGAAGACAGGGAAGCTGTGATTTCGTGTGTAGGGCAAGGAGGAATAACATCTTGTAGGAGTGTGGAAGAGCCAGTTGTGGGTGTAGGGGAAGTTCGTGAGGCAGTGGGTAGAATGAAAGGGGGTAAGGCAGCAGGTGGGGATATAATTTTGGAGTGGTTGGTGCTATTATTTAATAAATGTATGGAAGAGGGTAAGGTACCTAGGGATTGGCAGAGAGCGTGTATTGTTCCTTTGTATAAAGGCAAAGGGGACAAAGAGAGTGCAAAAATTATAGGGAATAAGTCTGTTGAGTGTACCTGGTAAAGTGTATGGTAGAGTTATTATTGAAAGAATTAAGAGTAAAACAGAAAGCAGGATAGCAGATGAACAAGGGGCTTTAGGAAAGGTAGGGGTGTGTAGACCAAGTGTTTACAGTGAAACATATAGGTGAACAGTATTTGGATAAGGGTAAAGATGTTTTGTGGCATTTAGGATTTGGAAAAGGCGTATGATAGGGTAGATAGGGGGCAAGTGGTAGATGTTGCAGGTGTATGGAATAGGAGGAAGGTTACTGAAAGCAGTGAAGAGTTTTTATGAGGATAGTGAGGCTCAGGTTAGAGTGTGTAGGAGGGAAGGGACTATTTCCCAGTAAAAGTGGGCCTTAGACAAGGATGGGGATGTCACCATGGTTGTTCAATATATTTATAGATGGGGTTGTAAAGAAGTGGATGCGAGGGTCTTGGCAAGAGGTGTTGGGCTAAAAGATAAAGAAGCAAATACAAAGTGGGAGTTGTCACAGTTGCTTTTTGCTGATGACACTGTGCTTTTGGGAGATTCTGAAGAGAAGCTGCAGAGGTTGGTGGATGAATTTGGTAGGGTGTGTAAAAGAAGAAAATTGAAAGTGAATATAGGAAAGAGTAAGGTGATGAGGATAACAAAAGAATAGGTGACGAAAGATTGATATCAGATTGGAGGAGAGAGTATGGAGGAGGTGAATGTATTCAGATATTTGGGAGTGGACATGTCGGGGATGGGTCTATGAAGGATGAGGTGAATCATAGAATTGATGAGGGAAAAGGGTGAGTGGAGCACTTAGGAGTCTGTGGAGACAAAGAACCTTGTCCATGGAAGTAAAGAGGGGAATGTATGAGAGTATAGTTATACCAACGCTCTTATATGGGTGTGAAGCATGGGTGATGAATGTTGCAACGAGGAGAAGGCTGGAGGCAGTGGAGATGTCATGTCTGAGGTCAATGTGTGGTGTGAATATAATGCAGAGAATTCGGAGTTTGGAAATTAGGAGGAGGTGCGGGATTACCAAAACGATTGTCCAGAGAGCTGAGGAGGGGTTGTTGAGGTGGTTTGGACATGTAGAGAATGGAACGAGACAGAGTGACTTCGAGAGTGTATAAATCTGTAGTGGAGGGAAGGCAGGGTAGGGGTCGGCCTAGGAAAGGTTGGAGGAGGGGTAAGGAAGTTTTGTGTGCGAGGGCTTGGACTTCCAGCAAGCATGTGAGCGTATTTGATAGGAGTGAATGGAGGCATATGGTTTTAATACTTGACGTGCTGTTGGAGTGTGAGCAAAGTAACATTTATGAAGGGATTCAGGGAAACCGGCAGGCCGGACTTGAGTTCTGGAGATGGGAAGTACAGTGCCGGCACTCTGAAGGAGGGGTGTTAATGTTGCAGTTTTATAACTGTAGTGTAAAGCACCCTTCTGGCAAGACAGTGATGGAGTGAATGATGATGAAAGTTTTTCTTTTTCGGGCCACCCTGCCTTGGTGGGAATCGGCCGATGTGTTAATAAAAAAAAAAAAATGTGTCGTTCCGAATAGGTAAAACTTGCGATTTTGGATTAAATAGCAACGCTCTTCTTGCCGAATAAGGGAAGCGAAAAATTGTGTATGCAATAATTTTGTAAAAAATCATTCTGAACCTAACGAAAAAAATATATTTCATTGTGTTTGTTTATTATTAAATTAGTGTAAACTTATCTAAAATAAATTTAGTTGGATTAGGCTAAATTAATTTGCGCTTGTTATAATAAGGTTAGGTACGTTTTCTGAGGTTCTTTGGGTACAAAATTATTAATTTTTACATTAACATAAATGAAAAATTTATATGTTTAAACTTATAAGAGAAAATTTTAGAAGGGACTTAATTTTAAATGAGTTCTTGCTAATTGACCAACTAATATATATATATATATATATATATATATATATATATATATATATATATATATATATATATATAAGACAGACAGTCCTCGATGACGCACTGACTTTCTTGGGTTATCCTGGGTGGCTAACCCTCCGGGTTAAAAACCGAAGAAATCTTATCTTATCATATATTATATATATATATATATATATATATATATATATATATATATATATATATATATATATATATATATATATATATATATATATATATATAATGTATTTGTATATATATTTTAATTATATTTATTCCAAAATAATTAACACTAACAAAAATTAGACAATAAATTATTCTATAATTAACATTGAAAAGCTGTAAAATTTTCTATGAATATAAAGTGGAAAGAATTCCCAGAATGACGCGGCATGAGTGAAGGTCCTTCCTGTACTCACCTAATTGTACTCACCTAATTGTGGTTGCAGGGGTCGAGACTCAGCTCCTGGCCCCGCTTCTTCGCTGTTCGCTACTGGGTCTCTGCTCTCCCTGCTCCATGAGCTTTATCATACCTTGTCTTAAAACTATGTATGGTTCCTGCCTCCACTATATCTTTCTCTAGACTATTCCACTTCCTGACTACTCTGTGGCTGAAGAAATGCTTCCTAACATCCCTTTGACTCATCTGAGTCTTCAGCTTCCAGTTGTGTCCCCTTGTTTCTGTGTTCCCTCTCTGGAACATCCTGTCACTGTCTACCTTGTCGATTCCCCGCAGTATTTTGTATGTCGTTATCATGTGTCCTCTGACCCTTCTTTCCTCCAGTGTTGTTAGTCCTATTTCCCTCAACCTTTCTTCATAGGACAGACCCCTGAGTTGTGGAACTAACCTTGTCGCAAACCTTTGCACTTTCTCTAGTTTCTTTACGTGCTTGACCAGGTGTGGGTTCCAGACTGGTGCTGCATACTCTAGTATGGGCCTGACGTACACGGTGTACAGTGTCTTAAACGAGTCCTTGTTAAGGTAACGGAACGCTAATCTTAGGTTTGCCAGTCGCCCATATGCTGCCCCAGTTATCTGGTTGATGTGTGCCTCCGGAGACGTGCTTGGTGTTATACTCACTCCAAGGTCTTTCTCCTTTGCCGAGGTTTGTAGCCTTTGTCCTCCTAGCCTGTACTCTGTCAGCGGTCTTCTTTGCCCTTCTCCGATCTTCATGACTTTGCATTTGGTGGGATTGAACTCGAGAAGCCATTTGCTAGACCAGATGTCAAGCTTGTCCAGGTCTCTTTGAAGTCCTGCTTGGTCCTCTTCCGATGTGATTCTCCTCATTAATTTCACATCATCTGCGAACAGAGACACTTCTGAGTCTATCCCGTCCGTCATGTCGTTTACATATACCAAGAATAACACTGGTCCTAGGACTGACCCCTGCGGTACGCCGCTCGTCACAGGCGCCCACTGTGATACCTCATCACGCACCATGACCCGTTGTTGCCTCCCTGTGAGGTATTCCCTGATCCATTCCAGTGCCCTTCCTGTTATACACGCTTGGTCTTCCAACTTCTTTACTAATCTCATATGAGGAACTGTGTCGAAGGCCTTCCTGCAGTGTGTGTGTGTGTGTGTGTGTGTGTGTGTGTGTTGTGTGCGTGTGAGTGTGTGTTGTGTGCGTGTGTGTTTGTGTGTGTGTGTG
>WNWK01001757.1:90000-92500 GCA_009830355.1 Cherax destructor | reverse complement strand
TATATATATATATATATATATATATATATATATATATATATATATATATATATATATATATATATATATTATTATATGTCCCCACACTCGCCTCGTGACAAGGAGGGCGCAGGGGCATGTGTCTCCCCCACACCTCCCTACTGAAAGGGAGGGTACAGGAGCGCATGTCACCCACACCTGCCTCTTGACATGGAGGGTATAGGGGCACGTGTCCCCCACACCCACCTCCTGACAAGACAGATGCAGGGAAGGACATTTTTTTAAAACCATCGGAGGGGCTACTGAAGGGAGAAAATGGTTCTTTTTTTTTTTTTTTACATTTATAGCATATCTTAAGAGACCTGAAATAAACCCGGGCTGCGCCGGGTTAATCTGTACATACATACACATACAAAAAAAATGGATCACAAGAAACACGTGATATATAAATATGCAAAACAACTCAGCAAAAACATAGTGAAATGCCAAGCGATTTCGTGATTTCTCACATTATCAAGGTACAGTAAAAATAATAAGACAACAGAAGACTTATAAAGATGAGACAGGACGTCACATGTGACCTCACATTTGACCTTACATGTGACCTCACATTTGACCTTACATGTGACCTCACATGTGACCCTACTCATTGACTGTTGAAACGTTGTGACGTTTTAGTCAGGTCAAACGCCAAGTAAAATTTAAGAGGGACATGTCAGGCAAAAGGAATTTTGTCAACGTAGTTTAATTTCCTCCCAAATTCTTTTCATTAAAAAAATGAGTCGTGTTCATCCCGAACTTATTTTCATGAAGCATTCAATACTATTTTTCTGATGCTTGATTCTATTATATTTCGCTCAACCATGGATTTGCTTGATGCAAATTTCATGGCCTTTCGAAAATAAATTGGGTGGTTAAAATCTCTCACATGAATGAACATATCATAGGACTCTTGTCCAGTTTTAATGTTATATTTATATTATTGTAATATTGGTTCAAAACATTTCCCAGTTTTCCCAAAATAAAATTTCTTTCATTTTTTATATACCCGGAATCTTACAGACAGCCATCAGAATTTTGGGGAGAAATCTTAATCAAAGATCTTTTTTTTTTTAATTGTATCAAGATTTTTAAATACAACTTCAACTTTGAATTTCTTAAGCAAAGAAAATATATCAAGAAAGTTCTCATAATATGGTAAAATGTATGAAGGATCCTATTTTTAAGATTTTATTATTATTATTATTATTATTATTATTATTATTATTATTATTATTATTATTATTATTATTATTATTATTATTATTATTATTATTATTATTCCATACCCTAGTGATATCGTTATATTATACACATTTTCTGTACATTGTATGTCCTTCGATAACTATACATTGAAGACAAACAAGTCTTTATTTAACCCAGCTCTAACGTCAAGCAATTACCTGTGTTTATCACTTAATCTGGTGTGTGTGTGTGTGTGTGTGTGTGTGTGTGTGTGTGTGTGTGATTACCTGGTTGTATTCATGTATTTATAGATACAAGAGTAGAACTCTGCTTATTACAGTTTTTTAATCACATCATAATTATCCTCAATCTTTGTTACATCCAGAACATTGTTCCACTGAGGTTCACCTGTGTACATACATGTTCAGAGTGTACTATCACCACTACCTACCACTACTACTACTACTACTGCTATTACTACCCCTCAGACAGTAATATTTTCGCAAAACCGAGTATAAATAAAAGTGCTAATGTGTAATCTTGCTGACTGTGAGTATAACTCCTAGTTTGACTGTTCGTGGGTATAACTAGTCTCGTAATTTGCGTATAGCGCATACCACACCTGTCATTGGTGGTTTATACGAACGGAGGATCAAGACTAACCTAACCATCATAGCCTAATCGAGTCTTACCAAATCATACTCATCCTCAACTAAGTCTAGCTCATACCTCTTCTCTCAGTGGGATTACATAAAACTCTCCCTAAATTCTCCCACTTCTTCCCCTTCTCCACCTCGGAAAAAAAAACTCACCCTTATATTTTCGCCAACCCCAGGTTTTCTTCCCTCTCCTTCACCTCACAAACACATTCCTTCCTCTTCGTACCCCCCAATATTTTGCGTGTTTGTGGCAAATTTACCTTAGTTTCCCCTCTTGCTTCATCCACATTACCCTAGAGAGTATACACTGAAGGAAGGTTTACCCTAGTGAATACTACACTGAAGGAAGGTTTACCCGACGGAAAGAACACTGTAGAACAGAGTAAACAAAGTTAATGGGAAAGTAAAAAAAAAAAAGGGTAGTTAATACCTTCATGTAAATACACAGGTATGCAAATTTTTGGACATGTTTGCGGGAGACGTTTCGTCCACCAGAAACTTTATCCCAGCAAAAATTATTATGCACCCCCATATACATCCTGTGGATGTTAGAGCATGAACATGTGGATTTACTAAAGGCCTGGGAATTAGGACCCACAAAAAATGGTTAATAAAAGTACATTTGATATATATTTACA
>WNWK01001757.1:32500-85000 GCA_009830355.1 Cherax destructor | reverse complement strand
CTGTTTGAGGGAGAAACATTTTGTGCTTAATTAAGGTATTGACTGTGTGGGAGAACACGTCGTGGTCAATAACAAATATCCACTAAGTGGGCGAAATGTTGTTGTCAATACAGATATCCGCTCTGTGGCCGAAACGTTTTGGACAGTAAAGGGATCCACTGTGTGGCTGAAACACTGTGGTCAATAAAGATATAGTGTGGGGGGAAAACGCTGAGGTCAGTAAAGACAACTATGGGGCGAAAGGCTGTGGTTAATAAAAACATCTCCACAGTGGGCGAAACTTAGAGGTCAATAATGACGTCCACTGCACGTCAGATCCACTTCCTCTAACAGCGGTAATAAGATCGAGCTCAAATATATAGAATTTTTTTTTCAGTTATTTATAAAATTCGGGATATTTATTTTTCCCCGATTAGAATAAATTTTTGTTACTATTGTTCACTATTTTGCTTTTGTTGATTTATTTTTGTCTGTCGCAGGACAGATGAGGAAAGTGTGTTCCTTTTCTCTCTCTCTCTCTCTTTTTCTCCCCCTTCCACTATCTATCCATACCTCATCTGCCACCATAGGAATTGTAGGCAATTTTTTCCCCCCAAAGGAATTGTAGCTGTACAATAACCTCGATTTATTGTAGTTTTATTGTACGATATCTACGATTAATTGTAGTTTTATTGTACGATATCTACGATTAATTGTAGTTTTATTGTACGATATCTACGATTAATTGTAGTTGTATTGACTGCAGCTTCATTGTACAATAACCCCTCGATTGATTCCTCTTTTGTACAATAACCTCGACTGATTTGTAATTTTGTAAAATAACCTAGACGAATTGTAGATCTGATGTACAATATCCTCTACTGATTGTTATGCTGTACGATAACCTCAACTGGTCGTAGTTTTTATCTTGCCTTTGCCCTAGATTTAGACAAAACAGTTTTGTGACCCTCTCTTTCTCCCCCTCCAAAACGTCTTTCCCATTCACCTCTAATCCCTTCCCCTAGCCCACCCCTACCCCTCCCCTTTTATATTACAGAGCGAAACGTGTTGATCAGCGCTTGTTTACCTTAAATTCGTCCTGACATTGCACTCAGGTGTGAGAGAAGATTTTCCTGTGTTATGAGCACTCCTGAGGACACAAACTTCTCTCGCTGAAAGCCTATCCATTTACTACGTCCTCTTTCTCTTTATCACGTTCATCTCTCTCTCTCTCTCTTTATCACAGTTTTCCCTTTTTGTTCGCTGTCATCAGAGAATTTCACTCATTAAAAACTTAAAAAACTAACTCCAGTGTATATTCTGTGAATGTTATGCGCGCGCCACACACACACACACACACACACACACACAGTTGGAGGTAGACAGTGACAGGATGTTCCAGAGGTGGAACACAGAAACAAGGGGACACAACTGGAAGCTGAAGACTCAGATGAGTCAAAGGGATGTTAGGAAGCATTTCTTCAGCCACAGAGTAGTCAGGAAGTGGAATAGTCTAGAGAAAGATATAGTGGAGGCAGGAACCATACACAGTTTTAAGACGAGGTATGATAAAGCTCATGGAGCAGGGAGAGCAGAGACCCAGTAGCGGACAGCGAAGAGGCGGGGCCAGGAGCTGAGTCTCGACCCCTGCAACCACAATTAGGTGAGTACATACACACACACACATACACACACACATACACACACACATACACACACACACACATACACACACATACAAACCTACTGGAGTTCTACGACAGGGTGACAGCAATAAGACAAGAGAGAGAGGGGTGGGTAGATTGCATATTCTTGGACTGTAAGAAGGCGTTTGACACAGTTCCACACAAGAGATTAGTGCAAAAGTTGGAGGACCAGGCAGGGGTAACAGGGAAGGCACTACAATGGATCAGGGAATACCTGTCAGGAAGACAGCAGCGAGTCATGGTACGTGGTGAGGTGTCAGAGTGGGCGCCGGTGACGAGTGGGGTTCCACAGGGGTCAGTCCTGGGACCAGTGCTGTTTCTGGTATTTGTGAACGACATGATGGAAGGAATAGACTCCGAAGTGTCCCTGTTTGCAGATGATGTGAAGTTGATGAGAAGAATTCTGTCGGACGAGGACCAGGCAGAACTACAAAGGGATCTGGACAGCCTGCAAGCCTGGTCCAGCAATTGGCTCCTGGAGTTCAACCCCACCAAGTGCAAAGTCATGAATATTGGGGAAGGACAAAGAAGACCGCAGACGGAGTACAGCCTAGGGGGCCAGAGACTGCAAACCTCAATCAAGGAAAAAGACCTTGGGGGTGAGTATAACACCAGGAACATCTCCTGAGGCGCACATCAACCAAATAACTGCTGCAGCATACGGGCGCCTAGCAAACCTAAGAACAGCATTCCGACATCTTAATAAAGAATCGTTCAGGACCCTGTACACTGTGTACGTTAGGCCCATACTGGAGTATGTAGCACCAGTTTGGAACCCACACCTAGCCAAGCATGTGAATAAGCTCGAGAAAGTGCAAAGGTTTGCAACAAGACTAGTCCCGGAGCTAAGGGGTATGTCCTACGAGGGGAGGTTAAGGGAAATCGACCTGACGACAATGGAGGACAGGAGAGATAGGGGGAACATGATAACAACATATAAGATACTGAGAGGAATTGACAAAGTGGACAGAGACAGAATGTTCCAAAGATGGGATACAACAACAAGGGGACACAGTTGGAAGTTGAAGACTCAGATGAATCACAGAGATGTTAGGAAGTATTTCTTCAGTCACGGAGTTGTCGGGAAGTGGAATAGTTTAGGAAGCGATGTAGTGGAGGCAGGCTCTATACATAGCTTTAAGCAGAGGTATGATAAAGCTCATGGCGCAGGGAGAGTGACCCAGTAGTGGCCAGTGAAGAGGAGGGGCCAGGAGCTTTGACTCGACCCCTGCAACCACAACTAGGTGAGTACAGCTCTCCCTTCACGCACGGAGGGCTCGGGTTCAATTCCCGTCGGGGCAGAAACATTCCAAAGTGTTTCCTTACACACACACACACACACACACACATATACATACAACAGGCCTAGTGTCTAATCGACATGTGCCTAGGACAAAATAGTAACTAACTAACACACACACACACACATATATATATATATATATATATATATATATATATATATATATATATATATATATATATATATATATGTCCTGGAAATGGGAAGTACAATGCCTGCACTTTAAAGGAGGGGTCTGAGATAGTGACAGCTGGGAGGGACTTTTCTCAGCTGTAGTATCTGAGCTCCTCTGCAAAGACAGTGATTATGTATGAGTGTGGTGAAAGTGTTGAATGATGATGAAAGTTTTTTCTTTTTGGGGATTTTCTTTCTTTTTGGGTCACCCTGCCTCGGTGGGAGACGGCCGACTTGTTGAAAAAAAAAAAAAAAAAATATATATATATATACATACATACAAAGGAAGAAATTCAAGCAAGGAGCGCAGAGATTGCCCAGCCCAGGCAGCAACAATAACAGCTCAGGGAAGATGGAAAACAGACGCGGACAAAAATAAAGATAAGCGTTGCATAGAGCGGAGGTCCAAGCCACACTAAACCCAACCGAACACAGGCGGAAACCCCCCGGGGTTCTGGGCCTTGGCGAGTCCTTGAGTGTTGGCGAGCCATCGTTATGTGCCCATCCACCTTCATTCTGTTCCCACCATCCCTTCTAGCCAGAGACTCCAATGGCGACATATTTCGGGTTATACTCTGGGAGAGGGCATTACCCAGGTAACGCGATGGGATATGACACGATAAAGGTGGGTATAAAGCTATTTTTTTCCAACCCCATCAGTTTTTGTTTGTGCGCGTGCTACGTCTGGCACCGGTCATATCTGGTGCTACGTCTGGCAGCGGTCACGCCTGGTTCTACGTCTGGCAGCTCTGATCGATGACGCGGTATGAAAAATAGGTGAATTTTTTTAAATATAAAAATATAGAAGAGGAAAAGAGAACTTTTAATTGGGAGATACACCACAGACCTGGTTGTAAAGACCACACCAGACCTGGCTGTTAAAACCACACCAGACCTGGCTGTCAAGACCACACCAGACCTGGCTGTCAAGACCACACCAGACCTGGCTGTCAAGACCACACCAGACCTGTCTGTCAAGACCACACCAGACCCTGTCAAGACACCCAGACCTGCCCCCTGTCAAGACCCCAGACCTGGCTGTCAAGACCACACCAGACCTGTCTGTCAAGACCACACCAGCCTGCTGTCAAGACCACCAGCACCTGGCTGTCAAGACCACACCAGACCCGTGGCTGTCAAGACCACACCAGACCTGCTGTCAAGACCACACCAGACCTGGCTGTCAAGACCAAGACCTAACAGTCAAGACCACACCAGACCTGGCTGTCAAGACCACACCAGACCTGTCTGTCAAGACCACACCAGACCTGGCTGTCAAGACCACACCAGACCTGGCTGTCAAGACCACACCAGACCTGGCTGTCAAGACCACACCAGACCTGACTGTCAAGACCACACCAGACCTGGCTGTCAAGACCACACAAGACCTAACAGTCAAGACCACACCAGACCTGGCTGTTAAGACCACACCAGACCTAAAGAAACCACACCAGACCTGGCTGTTAAGACCACACCAGACCTGCTGTAAGACCACACCAGCCTGGCTGTGTAAGACCACACCAGACCTGGCTGTCAAGACCACACCAGACCAAAAAAGTCAAGACCACACCAGACCTGGCTGTCAACGACCACCACCAGACCTCATCTGTATGAGCACAGTAGACCATACAGATGTTAACAATATATATATATATATATATATATATATATATATATATATATATATATATATATATATACGAAGAATATATATAATATAAAATGGGTTTAATCCTTAATTAAACATTATTGAATATTATAGATAAATTGGGGTCTTAATTATTGTCGTAGACGACAGTTCGTGGAGCAGCCTCCAGCATAAACCTCCAACATAAACCTCTAACATAAACATCCAACATAAACCTCCATCACTAACCACCAACACAAACCTCCATCACTAACCACCAACACAAACCTCCAACATAAACCTCCAACACTAACAACCAACACAAACCTCCAACATAAACCTCCATCACTAACCACCAACACAAACCTCCAAACAGTTTCTGCTGTCATAGCATTATTGACTCTAAGAGCACTGAGTCTGAACACTCACGGTGTTACAGAATGTAACAAAACTGACAGCATTTACTACTTTGCTCTTGCATAAAGCAGTGGTGGAGGAGGTTACAGACTGTCAGGGGGATGGAGGTGCTACCAGAAATAATCCACTGTTGTTCCTGACCCTCTTTTCTTGTCGGCGTCAACTGCACTTCAGAGCAGGTGTGTGTTTTTTTTCGCTTCCTGTTACATGTCTTTCTGTTTTACGTTGTTCTTCTTCCATTCTCTTAACTTTTTCCTCCATCCATATTCTGTTTTACCCCTATTTGTTTCCATTTCTTCTATGTTTTTCAGCTTTTTTTCCCCTCACAGCTGCTCTGACTACTTGCAAAATTAGCTGAAAATCATCCTCACAAAGTTCTCCTTATTGTATTCTTTAAAACATTCGAATAAATCATTTTAAAAAACATAGAGGGGGATGAGGGGAAGCCTGGCAGCCTTTTACCCGTCCAGTCCACCAGGCAACTGGTAGCAGTTACTGCAGGTATTGGAAACTCCAATTTAAATCCTCCTCATGTTCTATATGCACATGTGCGCACACGCATGCATCCCCCTTCCCCCCAACACTCACACACACAACACGCACGGAGGGCCCGGGTTCAATTCCCGGCGGGGCGGAAACATTTCGAAGTGTTTCCTTACACACACACACATACACACAACAGGCCTAGTGTCTAATCGACATGTGCCTAGGACAAAATGGTATCTAACACACACACAAAGAAGTGAAGAGAGAGAGAGAGAGAGAGAGAGAGAGAGAGAGAGAGAGAGAGAGAGAGAGAGAGAGAGAGAGAGAGAGAGAGAGAGAGAGAGAGAGAGAGAGGGTGGGGGTGGATGGTCCGTAAAAAGGCTTCTGATACAATACCCTACAAGTCACTTGTGCTGAAGCCAGAGGAGCAGGCAGGACTAAAAGGGAAGAGGCAACAACATATAAAGGAAAACTTAACAGGAAGGGAACACTGATTTTCCGTCAAGAGTTATCAGTATTAGCGACGAGTTGTGATTCACTAAGGAATCCTTACTGAAACCGGTGCTCTGCTGCACGTAAACAACATGGCGAAAGAAATAATCATCTGTATCCATGTTGGCAGATTAAGTGAAATTGATGAGGAAAATACAAATGTGAGAGGAACAGGGAAGTCAACAATCAATCCCAGGTAAGTTGGAGGGTTAATTTGCAAGTGGCTTTTGGAGTTCAACCCTAAGAAATGCAAAGCTGTGGAGACCGGAGAAGGGCAAAAGAAACCAGAAGAGTGAGTACAGCTCGGGAGAATAAAGGCTGCAAACCTCACTCAAAGAGCAACACCTCGGGGTGAGCACAGCACGGAGCATATCGCCTGAGGCGCACATGAACTGTATAATTTTTGTAGCAAGCGCGAGTCTGTCTAAGCGTTATGCAGTATGAAAACCTGAATGCCTACACACGAGATAACATTACAGCACAGAAGGACCAGAGGATACACGATAATGTACAAAATACTGAGAGGAATGGTTTGGGTGGATGATCAAGAGGAGTGAAACAGGTACGCAAGAGCACAACCGGAAGCTAAAACAAAAAAGATGAGTCACATGACTGTTAGGAATTATATCTTCAGACTCATGAGCTAGAACGACCTAGACAGCGAGATCTGTACACAGCTTTAAGAATAGGTATGATAGGAGAGAAGGCAGGAGAGTGTAAACCCAGCCGTGGTCAGGTGAGACGCGGGGTCACAAAATATTGTATATGTAATAAACGGGATTTTAACAAAGAGAGCAAAATTTTTTGGATAGGTCAGTTTTTTTGTGATGTTTCTCATCAGTCATATTCTTCTTTTGCCAGAATTTTTGATTTTTCAATTTCCCCTCGTATCTTCTCTCCCTCCCATTCTTCCTCTTTATCTTCTCTATCTTCTCTTTTCTCTCAGCTCTTTATCTCTCGCTATTCTTCTCTCCCTCTTCTTCCCTCTCTCTTCTCTCCTCTAATCTTCTTCTCTCCTCTCCCTCTTCTCTCTCCCTCTTCTCCCCTATAACTCTTCTCCCCTCTTCCTCTTCTCCCCTCTCCCTCTTCTCTCCTCTTCCTCTTTCCTCTCCCTTTCTCTCCTCTTCCTCTTCTCCCCTCTCCCTCTTCTCTCCTCTTCCTCTTCTCTCCTCTCCCTCTTCTCTCCTCTTCCTCTTCTCCCCTCTCCCTCTTCTCTCCTCTTCCTCTTTTCCCCTCTTTCTTCCGAGTCTCCTCCCCTCGTTCTCCATCTTCTCTTCCCTACCTTTCCTTTCCCGTTTCTTCTTTCCCCCACTCCCCACCTTTCTCCATATCTCACTTTCTTAATATTTATTTGCTCTTCCTTCCTTTACTCTAATATCTACATTTATCATTATTTTTATAGTTTTCTCACTGGCAAAACAATTTCTCAATCGAATTGTTTTGGAAGGCGTCTCTCTCTCTCTCTCTCTCTCTCTCTCTCTCTCTCTCTCTCAAACATCCCTATTTGTTTACACTGTAGACAGTAACCCTAGATTGTGTTCAAAAGTGATAGATACCACTGCTATTGTGTACATTAGTTCTAGATCACACTGACATTGTTTGTCTTGGATCTAGACCACTGTTATTGTTTATATTGGTTCTTGAATACACTACTGTTGTTTATATTGGTTCTTCTATATACTACTGTTGTTTATATTGGTGCTAGACAAACGTTTTACTGTTTACATGGGATCTAGACAACATTATTATGTTTTGGAAAATAAACACATAAGCAGTATAATGTGATCCTATATTGACAACGTTTCGCCCACACAGGGGCTTTATCAAGTCACAAACAGATCTACCTGGGTGAAGGTACGTGAGTATTTACAGGATGGAGTCAGGTGGAGAATGCTGAGCATACCTTCTGCAGAGTTCCTCCATTCTTATGTGTCGGTATTTTTTACCATTATTATTTTCATTGGTTCTAGACACCACTGTTAATGTTTACATTGGTCCCATACACCACTTTTATTGTTTACGTTGATCCCAGACACCACTCTCATTGTTTACATTGGTTCTAGACAGGTGGTGAGAAAAAATCCCGTTCTATACCTCCCTGTTGATCCCCTTCGGGACCTCTCCTTCGGTCCATTTCTGTTCCACCCCCTCGGTCCCTTTCTACACCTCTCGGTCCCTTTCTATACCTCCCTTTCGATCCCTTTCTATACCTCCCCCTCGGTCCCTTTCTATACTCCTCTCGATTCCTTTCTGTACCTCTCCCTCTGTCCCTTTCTGTACCTCTTCCTCGATCCCTTTCTGTACCTCTTCCTCGATCCCTTTCTGTACCTCTCCCTCTGTCCATTTCTGTACCTCTCCCTCTGTCCCTTTTTGTACCTCTCCCTCTGTCCCTTTTTGTACCTCTCCCTCTGTCCCTTTCTGTACCTCTTCCTCTGTCCCTTTTTGTACCTCTTCCTCGGTCCCTTTCTGTTTTTCTTTCTATTCCTTTCAATCTTCGGTAGCATCTATTTCCCTTTCCTTCTCACTTCTATTATTTGTCCTCGTATCTCTTTCCCTTTACCTCTTTCTCTACCTCTCTTCCTACCTTCTTCCCTTTCTTTCCCCAATGTCTTTTCTTCTTTTTGTCTGTCATTTTTCCTTCATCGCGAGCTTCAATGTGCATATTCTTTCTTTGGCAGACTCCCACCACCACCAAAACAACAACAACCACCACCCAAACAACAGCCAAAACAACAGCAACAACAACAACCTCCACCAAAATAAGAACAACAAAACAGCAACAACAACCAAACAGCAACAACAACCAAAACAGCAACAACCGTCGCGTCCAAAAACAAAACAATTCAACAACCAAAACAACAACAACCAAAACAATAGCAACAACCACCACGAAAACAAGAACAACAACCAAAACAACAGCAGCAACAACAACAACCACCACCCAAGCAACAGAAACAACCACCACCAAAACAATAACAACAACAATCAAAACAACAACAACTAAAACAACAACAACCACACCACCAAAACAAAACAAAACAGTAACAATCAAAACAACAGCAACAGCAATAACCACCACCAAAACATCAACAACAACAACAACAACCAAAACAGCAACAACCATCGCTACCTAAACAACGGCAACAACAACATCCAAAACAACAAAAACCAAAACAACAGCAACAACAACCAAAACAGCAACAACAACCAAAACAACAACGACAACCAAAATAACAACAACAACAACCATGCAAACAACAGCAACAACCAAAACAACAACCATCAGCACCAAAACAACAACAGCAAAAGCCATCATCACCACCACCACAAAAACAGCATCAGCAACAACAGCAACCACCAAAACAACAACAACAACCACCAAAACAAGAAATACCATCACCACAACCACCACCACCACCAAAACAACATCAACAACCACCACCACACAAAAACGACAACAACAACAACAACCACAAAAAAACACCACCACCACCAAAACAATAAAAACAACAACAACAACCAGAACTTCAACAAGAACAACCACCACAACCACAAAAAACAATACCACCACCACCAAAACAACAGCAACAACAAGAACAACCAACTAAACATCAACAACAACAACAACCACTAATCACTTCCGTAATTATTCTACAGGTAATTAGATGCTATAGATGTTCAATTCTCTCCTCCTCCTCCTCCTCCTCCTCCTCCTCCTCCTCCTCCTCTCTCCTTTCTTCTTTTTCTCTTCTTATCCTTTCCATACATCCCTGTTCTTCCATCTGCATTTTCCCTTCGCACTTTTCCCTCTTCCTGTTTCTTTAGCGACTTTATTTCACGCCACTTCTCTTTTTCTTTTTCCTTTTCTGTCACCCTTTCATTATTTTTCTCTCCTTATTCTCTCATTCTTTCCCCCTCTATCTCAGTTTCCTTTATTCTCGCTCTTTCCTATCTCTTCATCCTCCTTCATCCAATCCCCTTCCAATTTTTACACCCATTTTCCTGCCTTGTAACCACTCCCTTTTTTATCCTCCCTTACTCCTTCTCGCCTCCTTTCTCAAAGGTATTTTGTCCATTTTTTGTCTCTCTTCTCTCTCTCTCTCTCTTCCATTAAATATATTTACTTATTTACTTTTTCCTTTCGCCTCTGTATCTCCCTTCCTCAAAGCTGTTTTATCCCTTACTCTCTCCTCTCGTCTCTCTCTCTCTCTCTCTCTCTCTCTCTCCCTCCAGCAGTCATCCATTATAACAAACTGATGACTTTTTCGGGGAAAATTCTTGAGTGGTTCACAGACAACATGACCACTGTCTTCCTGGGGTCGTTAAGCCGAGATGAGGGATGGTTGTGCTTGATTGTGGGGGGTTGTGGTTGATTGTGAGGGGTTGTGCTTGATTGTGGGGGTTGTCGTTGATTGTGGGGGGTTGTGGTTGATTGTGAGAGGTTGTGGTTGATTGTGGGGTTGTGGTTGATTGTGAGAGGTTGTGGTTGATTGTGGGGTTGTGGTTGATTGTGGGGATGTCGTTGATTGTGGGGTTGTGTTTGATTGTGAGGGTTGTGCTTGATTGAGGGGGATGTCGTTGATTGTGGGGGGTTGTGGTTGATTGTGAGAGGTTGTGGTTGATTGTGGGGGTTGTGGTTGATTGTGGAGGTTGTGGTTGATTGTGGGGGTTGTCGGTGATTGTGAGGGGGGTTGTGGATGATTGTGGGCAGGGGTTGTGGTTGATTATGTGGAGGGGCTGTGGTTGATTGTGATGGTTGTGATTGTTTATGGGCTTTGTGGTTGTTTGTGGGGGTTGTGGTTGATTGTGGTGGTTGTGGTCATTTGTGAGGATTGTGGTTTTTCATGAGGGCTTATGAGTGTGGGTTGTAGTTGTTTGTGGGAGTTATGTTGGTTTGTGGAGGTTGTGGTTGTTTGTGGGGGTTATGGTTGTTTGTGGGGATTATAGTTATTTATGGAGGTTGTGGTTGATTGTGGTGCCTGTGGTTTTTTTGTTGGGATTGTGGTTGTTTGTGGGGCTTGTGGTTGTTCGTGGGTTTGTGGTTGTTTGGGGTTATGATGGTTTGTAGAGGATTGTGGTTGTTTGTGGTGATTGCGGTTGTTCGTGGAGTTGTGTTTGTGAGGGTTGTGGTTGTTGGTGGGATGGTGATTGTATGGGTTGGGATCGTTTGTAAAGGCTGTGAATGTTTGTGGGGGTTGTGATTGCTTGTGGGGGTTGTGGTTGTTTGTGGGGGATTTTGGTTGTTTGTGAGGGGCATATGATTGTGTTGATGTTATATTGTTCTTGCTATGTTGTTTAATTGAGAGACACTTGTGGTTGTTTATGTTAATATTGATTATGTTGATATGGTTAGGTTGTTGTTGTTTTTGTTGTTGTTTTCAGTTTTAAAGATGCAGTTGAGGAATATTTGTGGTCGTTTGTGGTTCTGTTGTTGTTGCCTCTTTTGTTGCTGCAGAAGTTGTTGTTTCTGTTGCTGTTGTTGGTGCTGCTATTGTTGGTCTCCCCTGTTGTTACTAATGTTGCTGCTGTTGTAGTGTTGTTTTTGTAGCAGCTGCGTAGTTGTTTGGCTGTTGTGTAGGCGCTGTGTAGTTACTAGCGCTGTTGTTGTTGCTGTTGGGGTTTTGTTTGTTGTGTGGCCGTTTGTTTGTGGATGTGTTTCCAAATTTGTTGGTGGTGGGTGGTTGGTTTGTGTTTTGGTTTTTGGTTTATGTGGTTGTTGGGATTATTGTGTTTTTGAGTGTGTGTGTGTGTGTGTTTGTTTTGCATGTTTGTGGTAGTGTTTTGTGAAGGAGTTTGGCTGAGAGAGGGAGGGACTGACCGAGGAGGGAAGGGAGGGAGGTAGAAGGAAAAAGAGAGGGAGTGAGAGAGAGAGAGAGAGAGAGAGAGAGAGAGAGAGAGAGAGAGAGAGAGAGAGAGAGAGAGAGAGAGAGAGAGAGAGAGAGAGAGAGAGAGAGAGAGAGGAAATTGGTTTCCATGCAGTGATTCACCAATTTGCATAACATACATTTGCACTCGCCAATTATCATGACGGAGAGGCGGTTCACATTCTCGTTTTGGCGAATAATTTCGCGAAATGGATTATATAGTTTGCTATATGAACTGGATTATACAGTTCGCTATATGAACTGGATTATGTACTGCTGTACGTATAAGAATACGTACAGGTGTACATATAGGAATTAGCACAGGTGTACATACAGGAAATAACACAGGGGTATATTTAAGAATTATTACAGCACAGGTGTACATATAATAATTAGTACAGGTGTACATACAAGAATCAGCATAGTTGTACATAAAATAATTAGCGCAGGTGAAAGGGCAAGAATTAGCACAAGCGTTCATACAAGAGTTGTGTTATGTATTACTGTATGTAGGTGAATGTGCATACACACTCATCTATGCATGCAGTTGTTGCAACTGATAATTACGCTTACACGGAGCTATGACTCGAGGACAGTCACGCACACACACACACACACATACACACACACACACATACACACACACACACACACACACACACACACACACTCACACACACACACACAACTAAATATATTTTAGATAACCTTACAATAATTTACTAATAAACAAACAATGACATTTATTTTTTTTCGTTAGGTTCAGAATGATTTTTGCGAAATTATTGCATTACACAAATTTTCGCTTGCCTTATTTGGCAGGAAGGGCGTTGCCAATTAATCCAAAATAGCAAGTTTTACCTATATGGCACGACATATAAATATATATATATATATATATATATATATATATATATATATATATATATATATATATATATATATATACATACATACTGAAACATTCATACACATACACACTAACAACAGCTCATAAAATTAAACAAAACACAAAGTAACAATTCCCAGTTACCGAAAGGCGACAGTTAATTTTTTTTAATCTGATTGTATCTGTTATGCCATGAGTCCTGTGACAACACAGTGACAATCAGAAAGCTGTTTTCAAGACTGTGTCTCCCAGTCTTACCCTCCTATCCACTGTGTGTTTATTAATAGAAGGTACCAGTCACTCCCCCTCTCAGTGGCATATGCTCTCTGTTTAGCCACGCGAGGATAATTATCTCTGAGTGGTGTCAGTCATGAGTGCCACTAACCCGATGGCACCTGACCCTGGTCTACGTGGCCTCACGCAACGGGACTTAACCTGATCCGATTTGTCCTGGCATGACCAGAGACCCAAATCGAGATGACCCAAGTGGGCAGGAGTCTGAGTTGTCTCAACGTCTTCCGTAGTAACTCCGTTAAATCCAGAATCAATTTTATACTTTTCCTACCAGCTTATAAATCAAGTATTAATATAACAATGGTATTTTACCGAGAAGATGAAGAAATAGACACAAGTGCAGCTCCTGGGTATCTCGGAAGACGTTTCTTTAGCTTGGGGCTTTTTCAGTTTAATACAGGGATGATAGACGAAGACGGTAGAAGATGAGGTAATCAGTCCCTCAGTCTTGTAGAACTACACACAAAAGTCAGAGGTAGGGTAGGTAATCAGTCCCTCAGTCTTGTAGAACTATACACAGAAGTCAGTGGAAGATGAGGTAATCAGTCCCTGAGCTAGATGCCGGTGCAAGGTTGAGGAACTGATTACCTGTCTTCTACTGTCTACATATATCCTCTCTAAATAGAAAGATTCACTGGATGGCGAAAACGTCTTCAAATAATGACACTCAGATGTTGCACATGTTTAATTTACCAACAAGCAGCAGGTTTGGTTTAGATCGGTGAGTTAGTTCCCTAGGTCGTTAGCACAGAAGTGAGACCTCCTCCAAGGTGGCAACATTTCTGTGTTTCTATGTCTATGGTTAATTTAAAGTAATATGAAAGGGTTTATATATAGTAATATGAAATGATTCATTAAAAAAATAACGCACACACACACACACACACACACACACACACGCACACACGTCCTGTGTGTGTACCCTCACACAGTCATCAAACCTGGACTCATTGCTAAGACAGGACCGAACAACTGCTTTATTACTGGGTGATTTTATTGGTCTGTACTTACTTTATTTAATATTAAGCAACACTTAGAGTGAGTACAGGGTGAGCTTAGAGCCAGCTTTGTGAAAGAGCTTTCGTCTGGTGAGGTGAATTGATTTATCGAGCTTCTAATTGATGTGTGAACATGTTACAAATACCGGATAGGAGAGGAACGAAGGAGTGCTGAAGAAATGCTGTCCTTGAGAAGGGTTCAGAGTGGAGCTACTCATGGCTGCTCGTCTTGTGGAATAGTAGCTGTCCTTCGGCTGTTGGCTGATTCGGGTCTTGTACATGATAGTAAGCTAACTGACGTTCCTCCTGAGCTGATGGATAATTTGAGCCATTTATATGAAGCGTTATACCAGTTCGGGTCAGTGCATGGAGTGGTGGAGGCTCGATTCTCAATCCACAGGACAAACGTAGACTCGGGGTTAGAAAGTCCACTGTAGTTGTCTTCCTCTTCCAGACATCTGAAATTGATTGGAGTGGGGGGAGCCAAAATACCAAGAAAGTTGCTGAATAATGTAATAAGGGGAATTTATTCATTGAAAGTACTCTTGGGGCCTTTGTTCAGTGACCCTCATTCTGGTATTCCTATGCACGATGCAGCTATTTCTTTAAATGTCAGAAAATGCCTGAAACCGTCCAGATAATTAGAAATTTGGTGTCATTAATAGAAAGCCAACACCATTACACATTTATTAGCTGTTTAGAGCCTTAAAGGTCGCCTTAGACTTCAAACTGAGGATGACACATCATCCTTGACTGGTCGTTAAGTGATTCTCGTTCGGTATGTGTGTGTGTGTGTGTGTACTCACCTAATTCACCTAATTGTGGTTGCAGGGGTCGAGACTCAGCTCCTGGCCCCGCCTCTTCGCTGTCCGCTACTGGGTCTCTGCTCTCCCTGCTCCATGAGCTTTATCATACCTCGTCTTAAAACTATGTATGGTTCCTGCCTCCACTATATCTTCTCTAGACTATTCCACTTCCTGACTACTCTGTGGCTGCAGAAATGCTTCCTAACATCCCTTTGACTCATCTGAGTCTTCAGCTTCCAGTTGTGTCCCCTTGTTTCTGTGTTCCCTCTCTGGAACATCCTGTCACTGTCTACCTTGTCAATTCCCCGCAGTATTTTGTATGTCGTTATCATGTCTCTATCATGTGTGTGTGTGTGTGTGTGTATGTGTGTGTGTGTGTGTGTGTGTGTGTGTGTGTGTGTGTGTGTGTGTGTGTGTGTGTGTGTTCTCTTAGCATCGAATACCCTGCTATCTCTCGCTCCAGAAAGATATAGTCACTGGTTGGTGATTGATGTACCTCACTGGACGTTTTTGTGTGAAGGTTAGGGTGCAGTAGCTCTCTCTCTCTTTCTCTTTCTCTCCCTCTCTCTAACTCTCTCTCTCTCTCTCTCTCTCTCCAAGGACATTAAAGTATTTTTTCAACATTACTGAAGCAGGATGCTGAAATTGGCGTATGAATGTGTGTGTGTGTGTGTGCGTGTGTGTGTGTATGTGTATGAGAGAGAGAGACAGATAGAGAGGCAGACAGACAGACAGACAGACAGAGAGTGAGAGAGAGACATAGAGAGTGAGACAGACAGAGAATGAGAGAGAGAGAGAGAGAGACAGAGACAGAGAGACAGAGAGAGTGAGAGAGAGAGACAGAGAGAGAGAGAGAGTACTGTGTTAATGTTGGGCAATTAAAGAGTAACGCTGGACACGTCACATATAAAGACATGTAATTGTCTTGCTTTTGATTCTTAAGCAGAAATCGCCGACTTAGCTTAATCATCCCGCAATAAACTTTGTTTTAAATCTAGCTGTTGAGTTTAATGGGAGATGTTGCGAGGCTGTCTAAGAGGAACACCTTGCATGGTCATGAAGGGCTGCGTCTCATATCTGAGACAAACTGTCTGGTGTCACCACTACGTTACTCTGAGAAAACTTCCCATCATTTCTCCTGTTGTTACTCTTGGATCATTACATAGCTCCTGATGACACACGGAGACGTATGAAAGTACTTGAGGCGACCATTTCCATCTCCCGTGGCTTGTTTTTCATATATATATATATATATATATATATATATAATATATATATATATATATATATATATATATATATATATATATATATATATATATATATATATATATATATATATATATTTAGGGACCTAAATGCTAAAGTGGAGAAACATGCAGAGAGGGTGTAGTAGGTAAGTTTGGGGTGCCAGGTGTAAATGATAATGGGAGCCCTTTGATTGAACTTTGTATAGAAAGGGGTTTAGTTATAGGTAGTACATATTTTAAGAAAAAGAGGATAAATAAGTATACAAGATATGATGTAGGGCGTAATGACAGTAGTTTGTTGGACTATGTATTGGTAGATAAAAGACTGTTGAGTAGACTTCAGGATGTACATGTTTATAGAGGGGCTACAGATATATCAGATCACTTTTTAGTTATAGCTACAGTGGGAGTAAAAGGTAGATGGGATACAAGGAAAATAGAATCAGTAAGTAAAAGAGAGGTGAAGGTTTATAAACTAAAAGAGGAGGCAGTTAGGGTAAGATATAAACAACTATTGGAGGATAGATGGGCTAGTGAGAGTGTAGGCAATGGGGTCGAAAATGTATGGGGTAGATTTAAAAATGTAGTGTTAGAGTGTTCAGCAGAAGTTTGTGGTTACAGGCGAGTGGGTGCGGGAGGGAAGAGGAGCGATTGGTGGAATGATGATGTAAAGAGAGTAGTAAGGGAGAAAAAGTTAGCATATGAGAGGTTTTTACAAAGTAGAAGTGATGCAAGGAGGGAAGAGTATATGGAGAGAAAAAGAGAGGTTAAAGAGTGGTGAAGCAATGTAAAAGAGAGCAGATGAGAGAGTGGGTGAGATGTTATCAGCAAATTTTGTTGAAAATAAGAAAAAGTTTTGGAATGAGATTAATAAGTTGAGGAAGCCTAGAGAACAAATGGATTTGACAGTTAAAAATAGGGAGAGAGTTATTAAATGGAGAGTTAGAGGTATCGGGAAGATGGAGAGAATATTTTGAGGATTTGTTAAATGTTGATGAAGACAGGAAGCTGTGATTTCGTGTGTAGGGCAAGGAGGAATAACATCTTGTAGGAGTGTGGAAGAGCCAGTTGTGGGTGTAGGGAAGTTCGTGAGGCAGTGGGTAGAATGAAAGGGGTAAGGCAGCTGGGATTGATGGGATAAAGATAGAAATGTTAAAAGCAGGTGGGGATATAATTTTGGAGTGGTTGGTGCTATTATTTAATAAATGTATGGAAGAGGGTAAGGTACCTAGGGATTGGCAGAGAGCGTGTATTGTTCCTTTGTATAAAGGCAAAGGGGACAAAAGAGAGTGCAAAAATTAAAGGGGAATAAGTCTGTTGAGTTATTATTGAAAGAATTAAGAGTAAAACAGAAAGCAGGATAGCAGATGAACAAGGGGGCTTTAGGAAAGGTAGGGGGTGTGTAGACCAAGTGTTTACAGTGAAACATATAGGTGAACAGTATTTGGATAAGGGTAAAGATGTTTTTGTGGCATTTATGGATTTGGAAAAGGCGTATGATAGGGTAGATAGGGGGGCAATGTGGCAGATGTTGCAGGTGTATGGAATAGGAGGAAGGTTACTGAAAGCAGTGAAGAGTTTTTATGAGGATAGTGAGGCTCAGGTTAGAGTGTGTAGGAGGGAAGGGACTATTTCCCAGTAAAAGTGGGCCTTAGACAAGGATGTGTGATGTCACCGTGGTTGTTCAATATATTTATAGATGGGGTTGTAAGAGAAGTGAATGCGAGGGTCTTGGCAAGAGGTGTTGGGCTAAAAGATAAAGAAGCAAATACAAAGTGGGAGTTGTCACAGTTGCTTTTTGCTGATGACACTGTGCTTTTGGGAGATTCTGAAGAGAAGCTGCAGAGGTTGGTGGATGAATTTGGTAGGGTGTGTAAAAGAAGAAAATTGAAAGTGAATATAGGAAAGAGTAAGGTGATGAGGATAACAAAAAGAATAGGTGACGAAAGATTGGATATCAGATTGGAGGGAGAGAGTATGGAGGAGGTGAATGTATTCAGATATTTGGGAGTGGACATGTCGGCGGATGGGTCTATGAAGGATGAGGTGAATCATAGAATTGATGAGGGAAAAGGGTGAGTGGAGCACTTCGGAGTCTGTGGAGACAAAGAACCTTGTCCATGGAAGTAAAGAGGGAATGTATGAGAGTATAGTTATACCAACGCTCTTATATGGGTGTGAAGCATGGGTGATGAATGTTGCAACGAGGAGAAGGCTGGAGGCAGTGAAGATGTCATGTCTGAGGTCAATGTGTGGTGTTAATATAATGCAGAGAATTCGGAGTTTGGAAATTAGGAGGAGGTGCGGGATTACCAAAACGATTGTCCAGAGAGCTGAGGAGGGGTTGTTGAGGTGGTTTGGACATGTAGAGAGAATGGAACGAGACAGAGTGACTTCGAGAGTGTATAAATCTGTAGTGGAGGGAAGGCGGGGTAGGGGTCGGCCTAGGAAAGGTTGGAGGAGGGGTAAAGGAAGTTTTGTGTGCGAGGGCTTGGATTTCCAGCAAGCATGTGTGAGCGTATTTGATAGGAGTGAATGGAGGCATATGGTTTTAATACTTGACGTGCTGTTGGAGTGTGAGCAAAGTAACATTTATGAAGGATTCAGGAAACCGGCAGGCCGGACTTGAGTTCTGGAGATGGGAAGTACAGTGCCGGCACTCTGAAGGAGGGTGTAAATGTTGCAGTTTTATAACTGTAGTGTAAAGCACCCTTCTGGCAAGACAGTGATGGAGTGAATGATGATGAAAGTTTTTCTTTTCGGGCCACCCTGCCTTGGTGGGAATCGGCCGATGTGTTAATAATAATAAAATATATATATATATATATATATATATATATATATATATATATATATATATATATATATATATATATATATATATATATATATATATATATATATTATATTATTGAGAGATTCGCACTACTGTGTATATTCAGTAACAAATATTCACATCTCTCATCGTATACACACTGCAACATACACACCTCATAGTGTATACACGCTGCAACATACACACCTCACAGTGTATACACACTGCAACATTCACACCTCACAGTGTATACACACTGCAACATTCACACCTCACAGTGTATACACACTGCAACATACACACCTCACAGTGTATACACACTGCAACATACACACCTCACAGTGTATACACGCTGCAACATACACACCTCACAGTGTATACACACTGCAACATACACACCTCACTGTGTATACACGCTGCAACATACACACCTCACAGTGTATACACGCTGCAACATACACACCTCACAGTGTATACACGCTGCAACATACACACCTCACAGTGTATACACACTGCAACATACACACCTCACAGTGTATACACGCTGCAACATACACACCTCACAGTGTATACACGCTGCAACATACACACCTCACAGTGTATACACACTGCAACATACACACCTCACAGTGTATACACACTGCAACATTCACACCTCACAGTGTATACACACTGCAACATACACACCTCACAGTGTATACACACTGCAACATACACACCTCCCAGTGTATACACACTGCAACATACACACCTCACAGTGTATACACGCTGCAACATACACACCTCACAGTGTATACACGCTGCAACATACACACCTCACAGTGTATACACGCTGCAACATACAAACCTCACAGTGTATACACACTGCAACATACACACCTCACAGTGTATACACACTGCAACATACACACCTCACAGTGTATACACACTGCAACATACACACCTCACAGTGTATACACACTGCAACATACACACCTCACAGTGTATACACGCTGCAACATACACACCTCACAGTGTATACACACTGCAACATACACACCTCACAGTGTATACACACTGCAACATACACACCTCACAGTGTATACACGCTGCAACATACACACCTCACAGTGTATACACGCTGCAACATACACACCTCACAGTGTATACACACTGCAACATACACACCTCACTGTGTATACACACTGCAACATACACACCTCACAGTGTATACACACCATGGGAGAGTATTTCAACTGATTAATACGAAGTAGATCAAAGGCTTCGAAAAATCAAGCACTGTAATTTAACAGCTGAAAAAGAAAAATCGCCTTTTAAACGCCGGAATTCCACGTTAAACACGAAACGAATATTTGTAAATCGCGGAACATCTATCTGTTCTTCCACGGAAGAACAGGCAGAAGATCAATGCTTTACTGCCTTCAATTGTCCCACAAAGAACACTGTCTATCATATTCCTTTACGAGTTATCGTTCAAAATGTTTAACCTCTCATACTGGTAGAGAGAGGAAAATAAAAACATTAGTCTCCGATGTTTAGGTAGTTTGTTGGATCTGCTTTTGTAAATTTACCTGTTTACCTAATATCAAGTATAATGGTATACCTAAATTAATAACTGTGTATTAAATACACCTTTCGGTGTGTGTGTGTACTGAGATATGCACCTTTCATGGTACGTACACTCAGATATGCACCTCTCATGGTACGTACACTGAGATATGCACCTCTCATGGTACGAACACTGAGATGTGCACCTCTCATGGTACGTACACTGAGATATGCACCTCTCATGGTACGTACACTGAGATATGTACCTCTCATGGTACGTACACTGAGATATGCACCTCTCATGGTAATATTTGCAGTTTTGAACTATAGTATAGACACCCCACATACAGAGTCTGTCTGGATAGAATTTTCAGAGGGGCATGAAAAATTGATTTTAGGTGTGATATACCGTCCCCCAAACTTAGATAGGGACCAAGGGAGACTACTATGGGAGGAAATTGTTAAGGCCACAATGCACGATAACGTGCATTGTGGCCTCTCATGGTACGTACACTGAGATATGCACCTCTGATGGTACGTACACTGAGATATGTACCTCTCATGGAACGTACACTGAGATATGTACCTCTCATGACACATACACTGAGAGACACACATCTCTCAGGATATGCAATTATTGTAACCTTAATATTTTGAAAGGGGAGGCCCAGTAAGCCAGCGGAAGGCCTCGGTCAGATAACCAAAACCTCCATTGGCGGGTCACATCATATAACTAAGACCCGCATTAAGAGGCGCTTCTCCTGTTACCCTGACAAGCCTCTGAATCAGAGATTAATGTGAACTCACAGTGTAAATACACCAAGATAGATGCGCCTGTCTGCGTATATAATAATAATAATAACAATAATAATAATAATAATAATAATAATAATAATAATAATAATAATAATAATAATAATAATAATAATAATAATAATAATAATATCAATAACAATAATAATAATAATAGAATTAAAATAATAATAAAAATAATATTAATAATGAAGTTCCTTCAACGCCTCAGTAAAGAAGTGGGTGAGTAAGTTGTCCCAAAAAGTATGCCATGATTTATTCACTGGTGTGGCACTCAGTGTCTGGCAGCGACTGACCAGGTGCCAGACTAGATGTAACTGCTTCCACCTTCGTGTGCTAAGTCTAGCGCTTTGCTGCCACTTAGGTTCTCACTCTCTATAAGACTTATAGCTCTATAAGAATATAACTCTATAAGACTATATAGCTCTAGAAGAATATAGCTGTGTAAGAATATAACTCTGTAAGAATATAGCTCTACAGCTAAATATTTACACATTTCTAGCTACATACACATTTACAACTAAATATTAGCACACAGCTACGAAATTGTGACTATTGTGAAAACAAATTTAAAATAAATCCCCCATGTCTTAAAAACTAAATTTTTTCAGTCACATTTTTTTTCCTTTATTGTAAATTATTAAACATTTACTGTCTTTATTTCTTCTTTACTGGTAATAAGGTTATTGAAAATTTGATTATTTTCTTAAAATTCAGTCAAGAATTTTGCTTAATGTTGAAATAGAGAAAAAAAAAAGTTCTGTAATTTATATTTGTAAATACATTTAATGCAATAGGTATGTAAAAAAGTGTCATGTAGGTTTTTAGAGGCCTAAAGTAATAAAAATAATAATAGTTATGGTAATAATAATAATAATAATAATAATAATAATAATAATAATAATAATAATAATAATAATAATAATAATAATAATAACAATAATAATAATAATGATAGGAATAATAATAATAATAATAATAGTAATAATAATAATACATAGTCACCTTAATCGCTAAATCCGTAGGGGTCATATAGCAGGCATAAGTTAAGAGACTGAGACTTGGAAATGCCTCCAGCACGCCTTCAATATGCCTCCCACACTGCAACATGCCCCTACCAGGCTTCCAATAATAATAATAATAATAATTATTATTATTACTATTATTATTATTATTATTATTATTATTATTGTTATTATTATTATTATAACAAATAATAATAATAATAATAATAATAATAATTATTATTATTATTATTATTATTATTATAGTAGTAGTAGTAGTAGTAGTAGTAGTAGTAGTATAACAAATAATAATAATAATAATAATAATAATAATAATAATAATAATAATTATTATTATTATTATTATTAATTATTATTATAGTAGTAGTAGTAGTAGTAGTAGTAGTAGTAGTAGTACTATTATTATTATTATAACAAATAATAATAATCATAAAATCATTTTATTTCTACAAGCACGTGATACAAGTATGACAGACGTAGCTGACAGCACTGGTATACTCTATAGAAAGTCCCTTGTTATACAAAGCATTTCGGATAACTTAGGTTAATCTACGTGTCCCGCAGGATGCGACCCACAACTGTCGACTAACACCCAGACACCTACTTACTGCTAGGTGAACAAGGACTGCAGGTGTAGGAATACGTGCCCAACGTTTCAACAGTACCTCCAACACACCTGCAACATGCCTCCAACACACCTGTAAAATGCCTTCAACACACCTGCAACATACCTCCAACACACCACATCTCCAACACATCTGAAACATGCCACCTCCAACACACCTGCAACATACTTACAACACACCACATCTCCAACACATATGCAACATGCCGTCTCCAACACGCCTGCAAAATGCCTCCAACACACTACACCTCCAACACATCTGCAGCATGCCTCCAACACATCTGCAATATGCCTCCAACACACCTGCAACATTCCTCCAACACACCTGCAACATACCTCCAACACACCACACCTCCAACACACCTGCAACATGCCTCCAACACAACACACCTCCAGCACACCTGAAACATACCTCCAACACTCCTGCATTCTGCCTCCAACACACACCTCCAACACACCTGCACCATACCTCCAACACACCTGCAACATGCCTCCAACACACCTGCAACATGCCTCCAACACACCACATCTCCAACACACCTGCAACATGCCTCTAACACACCTGCAACATGCCTCCAACACACCACACCTCCAACACCTTATTCACAAAATATTTTAAGAAAGCATATAAGATCTCTGGCCTCGCTTCGTTCCCGGCCTCACTCAGTTAAGATCCTACAATCGAGTTTACCTCCTAATTCCTGGTCCTGAAGTCAAGTTTGCATAGTTCAGCAGTGTTAGCGGATAGTTTGTGGAATGTATGCGTCACTTTGTTGAGGAAGGGGAAAGTGGAAGGGAAGAATGTGGGGAAGAGGGAACAGGGAGTAGTAGGGGAGAGAAAAATAAGTGTGTGTAGTGTGTGTGTGTGTGTGTTTGTGTGTGTGAGAGAGTACTCACCTAATTGTACTCACCTAATTGTGGTTGCAGGGGTCGAGACTCAGCTCCTGGCCCCGCCTCTTCGCTGTCCGCTACTGGGTCTCTGCTCTCCCTGCTCCATGAGCTTTATCATACCTTGTCTTAAAACTATGTATGGTTCCCGCCTCCACTATATCGTTCGCTAGACTATTCCACTTCCTGACTACTCTATGGCTGAATAAATGCTTCCTAACATCCCTTTGACTCATCTGAGTCTTCAGCTTCCAGTTGTGTCCCCTTGTTTCTGTGTTCCCTCTCTGGAACATCCTGTCACTATCTACCATGTCAATTCCCCGCAGTATTTTGTATGTCGTTATCATGTCTCCTCTAACCCTTCTGTCCTCCAGTGTTGTTAGTCCTATTTCCCTCAACCTTTCTTCATAGGGCAGTCCCCTGAGTTGTGAAATGAGATTTGTAGCCTTTGTCCACCTAGCCTGTACTCTGTCAGCGGTCTTCTTTGCCCTTTTCAGATCTTCATGACTTTGCATTTGGTGGGATTAAATTCGAGAAGCCAGTTGCTAGACCAGATGTCAAGATTGTCCAGGTCTCTTTGAAGTCCTGCTTGGTCCTCTTCCGATGTGATTCTCCTCATTAATTTCACATCATCTGCGAACAGAGACACTTCTGAGTCTATCCCATCTGTCATGTCGTTTACATATACCAAGAATAACACTGGTCCTAGGACTGACCCCTGCGGTACACCGCTCGTCACAGGCGCCCACTGTGATACCTCATCACGCACCATGACCCGTTGTTGCCTCCCTGTGAGGTATTCCCTGATCCATTCCAGTGCCCTTCCTGTTATACACGCTTGGTCTTCCAACTTCTTTACTAATCTCATATGAGGAACTGTGTCGAAGGCCTTCCTGCAGTCCAGGAAAATGCAGTCAACCAACCCTTCTCTCTCTTGCCTTACCTCTGTTACTTTATCATAGAACTCCAGGAGGTGAGTGCATGTGTGTGTGTGTGAGAGAGAGAGAGTGATTGTATGTGTGTGTGTGCGTGTGTGTGAAAGAGAGAGAAAGAGAGAGAGAGAGAGAGAGGGAGACGAGACATATTATCACATGTGAAAACGAATAAGTGC
Source organism: Cherax destructor (assembly GCA_009830355.1). Lineage (NCBI taxonomy): Eukaryota > Metazoa > Arthropoda > Malacostraca > Decapoda > Parastacidae > Cherax > Cherax destructor. The sequence goes on along the minus strand of WNWK01001757.1, from coordinate 59,890 downwards.
GTGTACACGTGTATATACGCCAAAGTATTCCAACATTATTTTTCCCCCTTAAATTATCAGCAACATAATAAGAACATCATGGGAAAAAAAGAAGGTTTTATTTTGTTAAGTGTCAACATCCCCTCAGTGTTCTTCCCCACCCGGCCACAACCTCTTCCTCCTCCCCCCCACCCATCCCTGCCCACTACTTCTCCTGCCTTCCCCCCCAACATACATTTCCAGGCGCGACAGAGTCCAGCAACATAGATAATGCAGGAAACAGCCTCGCTCAGGGTGCCACTTAGGGCAGTATTGACGTATCGACAACAGGCAACCCACCGCCGCCGCCGCCGCCGCCGCCGTCGCCGCCGCCGCCGCCTCTGCCGCCGCCGCCGCCATCACATCCCAAAGGCTTACGTCAAATTCTGACCCCACCATCTGCATGTCGCAGCAGAAATCGCGGTTCGTTAGATCTGACGACGTCTCTTCATCGGCAATTAAATATTAAAGTAGTTCAGAAAAGGTAAACTATTTTCTGAACGTGATTTAAATGGAATATAAATTCTCGCACTAATTTATATATAAAATCGTCAAATCTTCACCGATACTTTTGAGTTGCACTCTTTTTTGTCCGCGTCGTATTTTTTGACACCTTTTATGAGCGTTGGATCCTGGTGTGTTCTGCTGCTGTAGCCCATCCACTTCAAGGTTTGATATGTTGTGCATTCAGAGATGCTCTTCTATGTATTACTCTCATAATGCGTTGTTATTTAGTTTCTGTCGCCTTCTTGTGAGCTTGAACCATTTTGGCATATTCTCCTCCATCCTCTCCTGTTAAAAAAAAAGGCGTTTTCGCTCACTTGTTATTTTGTGGCTCTTTACACAATGTTCAGTAAACTCCAACACCAACAATCATTTCACAGTCACAGTCACTTAGATCACAATCCCCATTCCAATATTTAGTCTGAATAACAGCTGAACCTCTTGACATACAACAGGCCTAGTGTCTAATCGACATGTGCCTAGGACAAAATGGTAACTAACACACACACACACACACACACACACACACTCACACACATTAAACGAGCTGTATGATTCACTTTTAAAAGTTTTGTATGAATGGCCTTTTAAATGATTTGTGTAACTGACCTTTAAACGATCTGTATAATTGCCCTTTAAAGGGTTGGTACGACTAATCTTCAAAATGGATTTGCATAATTGACCTTTTAAAAGATTTGTGTAATTGACACTAAAATGACTTGTATAACTGTTGTTGTTATTGTTTCGCAAAATAATGAAATTTTTTGTTGCATTTTTCTTAGGACAAAAAAATATGCAAATGAATATATTTGTTTTTTTTGTTTTTATCTGCTTTTTTTGTCTTCGTCATTCTCTCTTCTTTTTGTTCTTCTTTTTCTTCATCTTCCTCTTCTTTATCATCAACTTTTTAATTTGTTTTTCTTTTTCAATTTTTATTCTTCTTATTATTCATTTCCCTCTTCCTCCTTCCCCTCCGCCTCTTCCTTCTCCTCCTCCTTCCTATTTACCTCCTCATTTATTTTCCTCTCCTTCCCACCCTCTTCCGCCTCTCTCTTCTTCGTCATCATTTCCTACCTTTTCTTTCTATCCTCGTCTTCTTTCCTCTCATCTTCTTCTTCCATTTCTTTCCTTCCTGTCCTCCTCTTCCTCCCCCTCCTCTCCCTCATCTCCTCCTCCTCCTCCTGCCCAGGTTTGTGACGCTATAAATTCTTGTTATTACCGCTCTCTACCTCCCTCTTACTCCCTAGTTTACTCCACTTACCGTGCCTCGTTACTCTCTCTCTCTCTCTCTCTCTCTCTCTCTCTCTGACCCCTCGCGTCATATCTCTCATTGATCCTATCTAGGAAACATCCTTCCTTCCTTCCTAGTTCCCTTCAGTTCCTTCCTTCCCTCTCATCTCTCCCACCTTTGTCTTTCCCTCTCACCTCTCCTCCCTCCCACCTCTTTCTCTCTCTCTCCTTCCCTCCTCTCCTCCCTCCTTTCTTCCTACTTGTATCTCCCTCCCTGTCTCCCTCCTCTCTCCTTCCCTCCCACCTCAGTAACTCCTGCGTCGCTCCTCATCAAACTTTAACGGCGTGTGTCATCATTCGTCTCCAGGAAAGAGGTAAATGTAGGCCAGAGAGAGAGAGAGAGAGAGAGAGAGAGAGAGAGAGAGAGAGAAGAGAGAGAGAGAACGAAAGAGAGAGAGAGAGATTCAACCATATTTTTTTCGTCAATTATCTATTTTTTCCCCTCGAAACGAAAAGAACAAAAATATAAGAAAATTAATTTTCATTCCTTACAGACCAAGAAAAATCAAGATAAAACCAAAACAAAAATATATAAAGCACGAAAGCCAATGAATTCCCCGTCAATCTTAGGAAAAAATTTTTTTTTTAGCAAGATTCTTGTGTCTCCTGGGAATAAAAATCATGAAAAACTAATGTGTCTGAAGTTTCGTCGTTGCTCATAGAAAAAAAAAATTACAGACATGGCGCAGAAAGCTAATGAGCTAATCGTCCTCTCTCCCGAGGTAGGAAAAAAAATATCCGGGCGAATTCGTCTTCTTTCTTAAGAATAAAAGAATAAAATTTCCTTTGATTTCGGTGTCCTTCCTGGGAGAAGAATGAGACAGGGTCCAGTGTGTTCCTTGTCTCTCCTGGGAAAAAAATATAAGTGAGTAGCTGCTGTATTGAGATCTTCGTTCCTCCTGCGGGTAAAAAGGGGATCACTTACGAAATTATTTGGTATCCCCCGATAAGGAATACCTATTTTGGTTGTTTCTCGTAGGTTTTTGTCCAATAACTTGAAAACGTCTCTTTGAGACGCTGGTGTATCCCTACTTGAGACAGTGGTGTATTTCTACCAGAGACAGTTTTGTATCCCTACCTGAGACAGTCGTGTATCCCTTCCTGAGACAGTCGTGTATCCCTACCTGAGACAGTCGTGTATCACTACCTGAGACAATGGTGTATCCCTGCCTGAGACAGTGGTGTATCCCTTCCTGAGACAGTGGTGTATCCCTTCCTGAGACAGTGGTGTATCCCTTCCTGAGACAGTGGTGTATTCCTGTCAATGCTGGTGTATTCCTGTCAACTCTGGTGTGTTCCTTTCAACGCTTTGCCAATATTTAAATAAACAAGTTAACCTGAGAATGCTTCTTCTGATCGACTTCAAACTGACTACGCTGATATATATTACACAGAGGGATGTTCCACATAGTTCTGGTCGTCTATAAGCTGCCATTTAAACAGAATGATTAAAACCTTCAGATATATTGGTTTTTAATTACTGAAGAGTGTGTTTTCGATCAGGTTTTTAACGTTGCACATTTTGCTGACAGGAGGATTTGCACTGCTGTTAAGTGGCAATTTGCTAATGTCAGCAGACTGGGATGTTGATTTCCATCTCATCGCTTGCTAATGCCTCTTCTGGTAGGCGTCACACCATCAGCACGAGTCTGCTGCACATTGTGGATAGTTTGGGTTGATTGTCAGCCGAGTAGGTGACAATTTGTCGATTTTATTGAAGAAACTGTGATGTTGGTTTCCACGAATTAGCCTGTGAATTACTCTTTTTTTTGTAAGTTATTCAAGCTTTTGTTTACGCTGTATCTTACTAAATAAATGATCGGAGTTTGGGCTTCGCAAGTGCCACTTTGTTAACTCTATTTACAAAACTGGGAAATTTGGGCATCAAGCTATTTAATCGGAGAGTCAGATTGCCATAAATATGCAAACATATTATATACTCAAGTATCTTTACCTTTTTAAAACAAATTCAGAATTTTTTGTTTAATTCAAGCATTTCAATATTTTTTTTGGGGAGGGGAGGGGCAATGTTCTAACCTGGGTGGTTCGACACTGTGGGCCACTAAACTTACAAGTCCAGGGCTACAAATTAATATATATATATATATATATATAATATATATATATATATATATATATATATATATATATATATATATATATATATATATATATAGGATGGGGTCCACCTCTGGTGTCAATTGTGGGACCCATTGCCTCGGAGAAGTGGATAAAAGACTTCAAGGAAGAATATTTAGATTTCTTTCTGAAGCCATTTGAATATTCCACTTTCCCTACCACCCCATCTTTTTTACAAACTTTATTTATATATATATATATATTATATATATATATATATATATATATATATATATATATATATATATATATATATATTTTTATTTTTTTATTAACACATCGGCCGATTCCCACCAAGGCAGGGTGGCCCGAAAAGAAAAACTTTCATCATCATTCACTCCATCACTGTCTTGCCAGAGGGGTGCTTTACACTACAGTTATAAAACTGCAACATTAACACCCCTCCTTCAGAGTGCCGGCACTGTACTTCCCATCTCCAGGACTCAAGTCCGGCCTGCCGGTTTCCTGAATCCTTCAATATATATATATATATATAATATATAATATATATATATATATATATATATATATGAATCAATGTGGAAGGAATAGCCATTTCTCACTCCACCATCCTCTCTTCTGCTCTATCTTTAATCTCTAGTGTCCCTTTTCAACTTTCTCCTTCGTTTTTTCCATTTTCTATTCTCCTTCCCCACCTTCCATCCACTATTCTCTTCTCTTTCCTTCCTTCCTCCCTTCTTTCCAATCATTCTCCACTCCTCCCTCCCTTCTAATTTCCCACCATCCCATCCAACTTCCTTCTATCCCTTCCACCTTCCCTCCATCTTTCCCAGCTTCCCTCCGTCCCTTCCAACTTACCTCCATCCCTCCCAGCTTCCCTCCATCCCTCCCAACTTCCTTCTCCATCCTTCCTAACTTCCTCCGTCCTCCCAGCTTCCTCCATCCTTCCAACTTTCTCTCCCTCCAGCTTCCTCCATCCCTTCCAACTTACCTCCGTCCCTCCCAGCTTCCCTCCATCTCTTCCAACTTCCCTCCATCCCTCCCAACTTCCCTCCATCCCTTCCAACTTCCCTCCGTCCCTCCCAACTTCCCTCCATCCCTTCCAACTTCCCTCAGTCCCCCAGCTTCCCTCATCCTTTCCAATCTTTCCTTCCATCCTTCCAACTTCCTCAGTCCCTCCCGAGCTTCCTCCATCCTTCCAACTTCCCTCCGTCCTCCCAACTTCCTCCATCCTTCCAACTTCCTCAGTCCTCCAGCTTCCTCTCATCCTCTTCCAACTTCCCTCCGTCCCTCCCAACTTCCCTCCGTCCCTCCCAACTTCCCTCCATCCCTTCCAACTTCCTCCATCCCTTCCAACTTCCCTCCGTCCCTCCCAACTTCCCTCCATCCCTTCCAACTTCCCTCCGTCCCTCCCAACTTCCCTCCATCCCTCCCAACTTCCCTCCGTCCCTCCCAACTTCCCTCCATCCCTTCCAACTTCCCTCCTCCTTCCTCAACTTCCCCTCTCCTTCCTCTCCTAACTTCCTCCATCCTTCAACTTTTCCTCAGTCCTCCAGCTTCCTCCGTCCTTCCAACTTCCTCCGTCCTTCCAACTTCCTCCGTCCTCTCCAACTTCTCCATCTCCTTCCAACTTCCTCCGTCCTCTCCCAACTTCCTCGTCCTCCCAACTTCCTTCATCCTTCCAATCCCTCCATCCTCCTAGCTTCCTCCATCCTTCCAACTTCCTCTGTCCTCCCAACTCTCTCATTCCTCCTTCCTAACTTCCCTCCATCCCTCCCAACTTCCCTCTGTCCCTCCCAACTTCCCTCCTTCCCTCCCAACTTCCCTCCGTCCCTCCCAACTTCCCTCCATCCCTTCCAACTTCCCTCCATCCCTCCTAACTTCCCTCCATCCCTCCCAACTTCCCTCCGTCCCTCCCAACTTCCCTCCGTCCCTCCCAACTTCCCTCCGTCCCTCCCAACTTCCTCTCCGTCCTCTCCAACTTCCCTCCGTCCTCCAACTTCCTCCATCCCTTCCAACTTCCTCCATCCTCCTAACTTCCTCCATCCTCCCAACTTCTCGTCCTCCAACTTCCTTCCTCCTCCAACTTCTCCTGTCCTCCAACTTCCTCCGTCCTCCAACTTATCTCCTTCCTCAACTTCCTCATCCTTCCAACTTCCTCCATCCTCCTAACTTCCTCCATCCTTCCCAACTTCCTCCGTCCCTCCCAACTTCCCTCCGTCCCTCCCAACTTCCCTCCGTCCCCCAACTTCCCTCCGTCTGTCCTCCCAACTTCCTCCGTCCTCCAACTTCCTCCATCCTTCCAACTTCCCTCCATCCCTCCCAGCTTCCCTCCATCTCTTCCGTAAAGTCTCAGACATACGAGTCAGTAAAATTTCTCATAGGACGACCGTGAGTATGTATATGAGAGAGCAGAAGCATCCTAAACGCAGCTCCCTCGTCCTGGGAATAAAAACACATACGTATAACGGGTCTTAAAGAAAAAAAAATTGGATTTCTGTTTTTTTGGTGTGTTTTTTGAAGGTCTCTTATTTACACGTTCGACTGCTGTTATCATTACTTTTTCTTGTTTTCGTTTTGTTTCTCTCTCTCTTGTACTATTTATTTTTTTGGTATACTGCATGTCTTTCTCTGCCTTTTTGTAGCCTGAAGGACGTTTTGGGAGGGGAAGGACCAATGCCCCGTGGCCCGGACCCAAACTAGGCCTGTTGGTGAGTCAAGGGATGAGCTACCAGGCTGTTACTGCTGGCCGCAAGTTGTACGACATATGAACCACAGCCCAGCTCATTAGGAACTGACTTGAACTTATGAAGTTTCCTCTTGAAGGCACCCTGGGATCTGTTGAAAATTTCCTTTGACTAATGGGAGACTGTAGAAGAGTCTTGGTCCCCTTACAATTATTGTGTCATCTCTTATTGTACTTCGGGTACCTCTGCTTTTCACTGCGTTTTTTTTTTTTTTGAGTCGTCTGTCGAGCCTTTTTGTTCCCGTAGGAAGTGATCTATGTGAGCAAATTTGGGACCAGTCCCTCTAGGATTTTCCAGTTGTGTCTTTCTCGCCTGCGTTCCAAGGAATACAGGTCGAAGGATTTCAAACGTTCCCAGTAATTGAGGTACTTGACTGAATTTATGCACGCACTGGAGGCGCTGTTCATTCTCTAGATTTGCATTTTTCTCACCTTGAAAGTGGCTGTTTATGCACAGCAATATTCCAGCCTAGAAAGAATAAAATGACTTATAGAGGAACTTCATTGGCTCGGCATCTCTTATCTTATCTTGTTTTGTTCGTTGTTATTACAATAACACTGATGTGATCCTTGAGAGAGAAATCATAGGACATTATTACTCCTAGGTCTTTCATATTAGTTTTTTGTTCTAGTGAGTGAATAGTCATTTCCTCATTTCTTTAATAATGGAGTAGCTGAAATTTCTCCTCATTGAACATCATATTGTTGTCAGTGGCCCACTAGAAGACTTGATTAACATCTGCTAGGAGATTTGCTGGGCCCTCAATTGATGCCACTTTCGTACAAATTTTAGTATCATCTGCAAAGGATGATACAGTGTTAGGATTTATGTCCCTGTCTACATACGATATGAGGCCGAGGAAAGAGGACAGGGGCGAGTTCTGTGTCATGGGAAACAGAGCTTTTTCACTCTGTTTACTATTACTCTTTGTGTACTATCACGCCATTACCGCATATATCGAAGGTTTTTGCAGCACTTAGGACTAAGGCTGCAGACACTGCAGTCAGTACTCTATCTATGTTATATGGTTAACAAAGTGGCCTACACAGGTAGCTACTAAATATGTACTAGACCTCTTGAGACTATGTGACTACTACATATTTCACCTGAGATAAAGAAAGACCTACCCCCCTTTTTTTATTCCCCTTATACTGCCACTATGCATTATTATTAGTTCATGTTCTTTTCTAATAAAGAAGTAAGAAGCTCCTTTGAATTTCTTTCTTCATTACTGTTACTTATTTTCCCCCTCGAGATATAATTGGAGCTATTTTATTTTCATTTTATTATTTTTTGTGTGGTTCTATCTACCTGTTCTGTCAAGCTTCTCCTCTCTCTCTCTCTGTCTCTCTGTCTGTCTCTGTCTGTCTGTCTGTTCTCTCTCTCTCTTTCTTTCTTCTCTCTCTCTCTCTCTCTCTCTCTCTCTCTCTCTTCTATCTCTCTCAAATCAAACACTCCCCCTCCCTTTAATCGGGTTTTCTTCGTCTAGTCCTCTAGAAAAGTACAAAAATATATATTCCTGTCTATTTTCTGTCAATTTCTACCCCTCTTCTTCCCTCCCTCCCCTCCTCGTTCTCTACTTTTTTTCCTTGCCATTTTTTCCCTTACCGTCTTCTTCTTTTCCCTCTCGTCTACTCCTCTCTCTTTCCATTTTTCCTCACCTTCTTTCTCATTTTTTCCTTTAACATTCAATCATTTACTTCTCATTTTCCCCTCTTTCATATTCTCACCTTGATTTTCCTTATCTCTATTCTCCCCTCTTTCTCTTACCTCCCCTCCCCTTTTTTCTCCCCCTCTTTCTTCTCTATCCCTGTCCTTTCTCCCTTTATTTCATCTCTTTCTCTTTTTTGTCTCTCCATCCCCGTCCTCCCTCTCCTCTCCTATTCTTTCATTTTTCTCTGTTCTTCCTCTTCATACTCCTTTCCCTTCTCCATCTCTAACTTAAAAAATTCCTTCTCTTATTTTTGTTCCCCTTTGCCTCTTTCTATTTGTTACGTTGTAACATATACAAAATCCTACAAATGTTGAACAAAAGCAAATCAAACAACAGACCTTCGCGCTCGACCGAATTTTTTTCACACACACAAAAAAAAAAAAATAAGGAATCGAAACAATGCAAATTACGAATATAATATTTTAACTTACACTACTTTTAAATATACATAGGTAATTGTTCTCAATTACTTCTGGTAATCGATTACATACGCTTCTCGCTCGATTAAATTTTGATAATGTCACATATGTTGTTGGTCTTAAATGGGTTGTGTATAAATTGAGAAGCCTTTTATTGCATGTTGCGTTTGATTGAGTTATAATAGAATTTGTTGCATCAGGATTGCCATTCTCTTGGGATAATTATTTTAAGTATTTGTGGGGCTTGCAGCAGAAAGCCTTTAACTCGCAACCGAATTACTCGGGTTCGATCCTCGTGCGGAAGTTGACGATAAGCATGCCATTTTTTTCACAGTGGTGTTACGATGGTAGATAGACTTAATACAATTCCTTCCGGTAATTCATGGATGACTTACAACATTGAAAATGCAATAATCCACAAAACAATGTGTTGTTTTTAGTAAATCTATGCCGAAATAAGGCCTTTTCAATCTTTCTCACTACCATAAGTCATTTATTGACATAATTACATACAAATAGGGAAGAGAACTAAAGATTCCATTGGGTCTATGTTCCAAAGGCGAGTCATTCTAGGAAGGAATGATCTCAGACGAAGTGATGTTCTTGAGAAAGATACAGCCAGAGTGCGAGTCTTGTTTACTGCCCGTCTTGTGATCAAGAAGCTGTCTTCTAGCTGACAGCGATGTGAAGCCATGTGTTGTACTTTGAGCATAACAGTAGGGTCACCCACATCGTTCCGATAGTGAAGGCTCTGCTAGATAAGTCGCCTTGTACTGTTCTCCACTCTTTCCAGAATTTGAAGTTGAGACAGAAAGCAGCCAATCCAGGAAAGCAGAGCATACTCAAAATGAGAGAACACTTGTCTCGTACAGCATTTTGCAACCTCTGCTGCCAAGCAGGTACGAGATATATCTCAGCCCCGTTAACCTCTTGGCTGCCTTGTTTGCAAAATTTACTGCATGATTCTTCAAAAACATTTCGAAATCAAATTTCACGTCTAGGATATCCTTGAGCCCCAAAGATCTTCCATTCATTTTTACCACAGTTCCAATAATAACATTATACTGTCTACAGACCATCATCATACGTGTTTTCTCAGAAGCCAATGTAACCTTCCATCCTTTACCCCAGATTGATATAAATTGTAAATCGGTGATTAGCAAACGATAGAGTACAGTCATCGGCATTGCCATAGGATTCTAAGAGAAGATGAAGTACATCACTGAAGTAGTATTCCATAACGATGGACCCAGCACACTGCCTTGTGGAGCACTGGCACCGACTCTCTTGTAGACTCTGCTCTCTTAAGAACTACTCTAAGGGATCTATTTTGAAGTTGGTCACTAAGGAGGTGCAGCACAAAACAGAGACTCAAAGTCCTTGTAGTTCTGACAAGAGTCCCTGACGACATACTGTCGGAGGCACTAGCAATGTTCGGTGCTACTACACAGGCACAGTGCCACATAGTGGAGAGGTTTAACAGATCAGCCACAGAGTGACATTTTCTTAATCTAAAATGAGACACTTGGGCAACATTTGAGTGTCTTTATTCTGGACGGAAACGTTTCGATACGCAGTGGCTTCTTCAGTCCAATTCAGAGGAAAGTGGAAGATGAAGAGGAGTTTGAGGCAATCAGTCCCTCAGTCTGGAGTCGATGTATTCAGTCCATCAGTTTTGACAAAAGTGCAGCATATTCGCAGGTTATACACATAAAAGATGAGATGGAGCAGTGGAAGGCGGAGTCACCAGTGGATAAAGCCACTAGTGGAAGTAGGTCGTGTCTATAGGTAATGTAAACCATTTATTCACATTCTGAATCCAAGTTGACGGTCGCACACAAGAGAGTGATAGTCCAAAAGAAAAGGTCATCATTTGCTGAGAGATTATTGTTTCAAGACTTTTTCAAATGACTGACAGGACTGACACTGGCCTGTAATTGCTGATTATGGCACGTCTCTTCGTTGTGTGTGTGTGTGTGTGTGTGTGTGTGTGTGTGTGTGTGTGTGTGTGTGTAAGAGCTACGTTTGCTTTTTCCACGAAGGTTAGTTACTCTGATAGGTGGAGATGATAGATGCGAGGAGTTAGAGGCGGTGGTAGCTAGACTGCACGTCTGCTCAGCAGTCTTGGGCTCACCTTATCCTGGTCCCACAACCAGGGATTTCAGATGTACCTCTTGTCTTACTCTCACCTTTGACAACTTTCACACAGTTGTCTCTCTCTCTCTCTCTCTCTCTCTCTCTCTCTCTCTCTCTCTCTCTCTCTCTCTCTCTCTCTCTCTCTCTCTCTCTCTCTCTCTTCTCTCTTCTCTCTCGCTTCCAAATACTAAAAGATACTAAAGAGAATTTTGTAAAAAATAAACCCCAATAAACCAATTTAATTAAAGCCCTGACCTATCAATAAACCATACGGCGTTCGCAACTTGGAAAAGAAGTCTCTGAATATCCCTAATTAGATATGCTGGCCAATAATTCCAATTGAGATATCCAGAAAGAACTTGATGGCTGTTAGAATACCAAGTCTTCCTCTCATCCAATTATAGAATCCAATTCACCTTCCATTCCAAACCTATTTACACCATTAATTGTCTCATTTTTATGCTAGATGATTCTCATACAGTTCCTGTCTCTCTCTCTCTCTTCTCTTCTCTCTCTCTCTCTCTTATTCCTTGCTTCTATTCTCCTTGATGCTGTCGAAGGGCTATTGATCCAAGAAAGCAGAGCGTCCTTTACCTTGGATCAAACGTGATTAGCACCCATTCTCCAGGAGCTGCATCACCCCTCCTGGTTTAGCGCTTCCCCTTGAATACAATGTAATAGTCCAGTGTGTGTGTGTGTGTGTGCTCACCTATTTGTGGTTGCAGGGGTCAATTCATAGCTCATGGCCCCGCCTCTTCACTGGTCGATACTAGGTTACTCTCTTCCTGCTCCATGAGCTTTATCATACCTCGTCTTAAAACTATGTATGGTTCCTGCCTCCACTGCGCCACTTCCCAGACTATTCCACTTCCTGACAACTCCATCACTGAAGAAATACTTCCTAACATCCCTGTGACTCATCGGAGTCTTCAAATTCCGATTGTGACCCCTTGTTGCTGTGTCCCCTCTCTGGAAAATCCTATCTCTGTCCACCTTATCTATTCCTCGCAATATTTTGTGTGTCGTTATCATGTCTCCCCTAACCTTCCTCTCCTTCAGTGTTGTCAGGCCTATTTCCCTTAACCTTTCTTTGTAGGACATTCCCCTTAGCTCTGGAACTAGCCTTGTTGCAAACCTTTGCACTTTCTCTAATTTCTTGACCTGCTTGACCAGGTGTGGGTTCCAAGCTGGTGCTGCATATGTGTGTGTGTGTGTGTGTGTGTGTGTGTGTGTGTGTTTATCCACGTAACTGGTCATTCAAAAGGGTATTTAACTGTTTGCATAGAAAGAGATAGAGAATAACAATAACAACCACACCCACGACAAACACCTCAAGACAACCACATCCACGACAACCACACCCACGACAACCACACCCACGACAACCACACCCACGGCAACCACACCCACGACAACCACACCCTCTCAATTTTTCAATTTATTTTAGTATTTTCAAATGTTCCTTTCTTTTATGGAACTTTCCCCTTGGACTAGCTTTCTCTTGGACTTTCTATAGTTCTTCCTTCGTTATCCTCTTCCTCTTCCTCATTATAATCGTTTTATTGCTGCTTCTAATCCTCCTCTTCTTCCTCATTCTCTTTATAATCCTTTTTTTCCTCTTTTTATTCCTCTTCATTACCTCTTTCACTCTTCTTCCTCCTGGTATTCACTTCTACTTTATTACTTTCTCTTCTTTTACTTTATGAGTTCTTATCCAACACTCTTCCTCTCCTCCTCCTCTTTTTTCTCTCCTCCTTCTTCGCTTTCTCTCCTTTTTTCTCTCCCACCTCTTCCACTTTTTATCTACTCCTACAGCTTCACTTTCTTTCTCCTACCCCACTTTCTCCACCTTTTCCTGCTCCTCCTTTCGTCTCTTCCTTCTCTACCTATTCCTCAACTTCGCCCTTCTCCCTTTTCTCTTCTGCTCCTCCTTCATCATTTCCTCCTCATCCTCTTCACTCTCCTCTCCCTCTTCCCACAACTATCTCCTCCTCCTCCTCCCCCTCCTCCTTGTTCTCATTATCTTCCTCTTCCCCCTCTGTCTTATCTTCCAGAACTTGGGCAAGAGTTCCTGGCATATTAAATAGCACCTGTGTGTTCCCCTTTACCAGATGGAATATTAATGGAATGGGGAGAGAGAGAGACAGAGAGAGAGAGAGAGAGAGAGAGAGAGAGAGAGAGAGAGAGAGAGAGAGAGAGACAGACAGACAGACAGACAGACAGACAGACAGACAGACAGACAGACAGAAAACTATTCCCAATTCCCTTTCTTACCACAAACAACTACCACCACCAAATCCACCACTATTACAACAACCGCTATTACAACCACCACTACCAGTACTACCACCACCACCACTACCACCGCTACCAATACTACCACCACTACTACCACTACTAAAATCACTACCACCACTACTACGATTACCACTACCACCTCCACCACTACTACTACCGCCACTACCACCACCACTGCAACTACTACCACCACTACCACTACTACCACCACTACTACCACCACCACTATCACAACCACCACTACCACTATTACAACTACCACCACCACTACTACTACCACCATCACCACCACCACCACTACCACCACCACCACTACCACCAGAACCACTACTACCACCACTGCCACAACCACCACTACCACCACCACTACCACAACCACCACTACCACCACCACCACTACCACAACCACCTCTACCACCACCACTACCACAACCACCACTACCACCACCACCACTACCACAACCACCACTACAACTACCACCACTACCACAACCACTACCACAACCACTACCACTACCACCACTACCACAACCACCACTACCACCACCACTACCCCCACCACCACTACCACAACCACCACTACAACTACCACCACTACCACAACCACTACCACAACTACCACTACCACTACCACCACAACCACCACTACCACCACTACCACACAGCTGAACACCATCAAAAGCAAACTGGAAATAGCTAAGATGAGAATTGTTCGAATAATTCAAATCATAATAGTCAATAGTGGAAGATAAAGAGGAGGAGGAGGAGGAGGAGGAAGGGGAAGATGAAGGAGAGAGAGGGGAAGGGTTATAAACATTGGAGAGGAGGAGGAGATGAGGGCTACAAGCATGAGGGGAGAGGGAGAGACTAATGTGAAATTCAGAAACACAACACAAGGATGCTGATCAAGTTGATGATGTGAGATGAGTGTTGCTAGAGGGAGGGAGGGAGGGGGAGGGAGGGAAGGAGGGAGGGAAGGAGGGAGGGGAGGGAGGGGAGGGAGGGAGGGAGGGAGGGAGCAAGGGGGGAGGGAGAGAGAGGGAGGGAAGTAAGGACGGAACGTGAAAAACTTTTCTTTGCTGATCAAACGTTTCCGTCACTTTGAAATCCTAAAAATATATACACTCATTGTCCACTTTATTAGGTACACCTGCTCGTTACTGCAATCATCTTATCAGCCAATCAGGTGGCAGCACGTCAGTGCCTAAAAGCATGCAGACATAGTCAAGAGGTTTAGTGTTTGTTCAGAGGAAACATCAGGATGGGTAAGAAATGTGATGATCTAAGTGACTTTGAGGAATGGTTGTTGGTGCCAGACAGACGGGATGGTTTGAGTATCTCAGAAACTACTGATATCCTGCGATTTTCGCTCACAACAATCTCTATAGAGTTTCTGTGGACGAAAGCATCTTGTTAATGACAAAGATCAGAGAAGAATGGCGAAAATGGTTCACTCTGACAGGAAGGCGACAGTAACTCAAATAACCAAGCAATACAATACTGGTACGCAAAAGAGCATCTCGGAATGCATAACAAGTCGAACCTTGAAGTGGATGGGCCCAACAGCAGAAGACCACAACAGGTTCCACTCTTGTCAGCTAATAACAGAAAACTGAGGCTACAGTGGGCACAGACTCACCAAAACGGACAGGTCAAGACTGTAAAAACGTGATTTCTGCTGCGGATGGTAGGGTCAGAATTTCGCAAACAGGCGAAATTGTTTACAAAAATCATCTCTACGTTCACAGCAGGACTCGAACCTGCAAAGTCTGCATCAGAGTACTCTGATGCAGAGTTTGCAGGTTCGAGTCCTGCTGTGGACGTAGAGATAATGTTTATATATATATATATATATATAAGTTGTGGTCACTGGAGTCTTATTGCAGCTGCGCTGTAATTATTTCTGATTCATTATTACTAGGTTACAAGTGATAATTTTTGAGGTGTTATGAAATATTAAATGCATTAATTTTTGTTCAATATTGTTATTTTATGTTGACGATTTGCGTATTTTATGTCGATGCGCGTACTTTTATGTGTTGTGCGTATTTTATGTCGACGATGTGTGTATGTAATTGAGGAAAGTGTATCGAGTGGAGACTCGATACACTCAGTGGCCCTCACAATGTTACATTCACTTGTATCACTCCAGCAAATTTGACGTTACTTTATATATATATATATATATATATATATATATATATATATATATATATATATATATATATATATATATATATATATATATATATATAGTATATATATAGTATGGTACATTTATTCCCTGTTTTCATGGCGGCAGTGGCCCGGGGGAGAAGAGGGAGGGAGGGAGGGAGGGAGGGAGGGAGGGAGGGAGGGAGGGAGGGGGAGAACCTTCTGCTACATTATCTTTGCCTCCAACACCTCGAAATATCCTAAATCTAGATAGTAGAAGATAGCTCTTCTGGCTAGATAGCCTAGATGTGAACTTCTAAGTTCTCTGATATCTGTGCTTTCCACGCACACCCTTTCCCTTTTTTTTCCCCCCCCTCTCTCTCTCTCTCTCTCTCAGATAACCGTCTGGGAAACACTTCCATAACTTTTCCCAGTAACAATAGGAGGCCAGAATTAACAGGTTCAATTTCCTGAAGCCATGTCGTATTCTCTTCCTCCCCCCTCTCCCTCCCCCTCTCCCTCCCTCTCTCCCTCCCTCTCTTCCTCCCTCCCTCCCTCTCTCCCTCCCTCCCTCCCTCTCTCGCTCCCTCTCTCCCTCCCTCCCTCCCTCCCTCACTTCTCACACTTCCCTATTCATCCCTATCTCCTCTTGCCTCTTCACTTTCTGCCCTGTGCCTTCTCTACTCCCATTTTTTTCCCCTCTCCCTCCTTCCCCCTTTCACTTAGCTGTCCTCCCACTCCCCTCTCTTACCTTTCACTTAGGTGTCCTCCCACTCCCCTCTCTTACCTTTCACTTAGCTGTCCTCCCACTCCCCTCTCTTACCTTTCACTTAGCTGTCCTCCCACTCCCCTCTCTTACCTTTCACTTAGCTGTCCTCCCACTCCCCTCTCTTACCTTTCACTTAGCTGTCCTCCCACTCCCCTCTCTTACCTTTCACTTAGCTCTCCTCTCACTCCTCTCTTACCTTTCACTTAGCTGTCCTCCCACTCCCCTCTCTTACCTTTCACTTAGCTGTCCTCTCACTCCTCTCTTACCTTTCACTTAGCTGTCCTCCCACTCCCCTCTCTTACCTTTCACTTAGCTGTCCTCCCACTCCCCTCTCTTACCTTTCACTTAGCTGTCCTCCCACTCCCCTCTCTTACCTTTCACTTAGCTGTCCTCCCACTCCCCTCTCTTACCTTTCACTTAGCTGTCCTCCCACTCCCCTCTCTTACCTTTCACTTAGCTGTCATCCCACTCCCCTCTCTTACCTTTCACTTACCTCAGTTCCTTCCTATCACATTTTTTGTCCAAGAGTTAAGTGGTCTTCAAGATCAAAGGTAAGAGTTCTTGTTATGTGTTGTACAAGCTAAGAGCTCACTTCCTACCACAGCTAAGAGCTCACTTCCTACCACAGCTAAGAGCTCTCTTCGTGTTACAGCTAAGAGCTCTCTTCCTGCTACAGCTAAAAGCTCTCTGCCTGCTACAGCTAAGAGCTCTCTTCCTGCTACAACTAAGAGCTCTCTTCCTACCACAGCTAAGAGCTTTCTTCCAACCACAGCTAAGAGCTCTCTTCCTGCTACAGCTAAGAGCTCTCTTCCTGCTACAACTAAGAGCTCTCTTCCTGCTACAGCTAAGAGCTCTCTTCCTACCACAGCTAAGAGCTTTCTTCCAACCACAGCTAAGAGCTCTCTTCGTGCTACAGCTAAGAGCTCTCTTCCTGCTACAGCTAAGAGCTCTCTTCCTGATACAGCTAAGAGCTCTCTTCCAACCACAGCTAAGAGCTCTCTTCCTGCTACAGCTAAGAGCTCTCTTCCTACCACAGCTAAGAGCTTTCTTCCAATTACAGCTAGGAGCTCCCTTCCTGCTACAACTAAGAGCTCTCTTCCTACCACAGTTAGGAGCTCTCTTCCTACCACAGCTAAGTGCTCTTTTCCTACCACAGTTAAGAGCTCTCTTCCTGCTACAGCTAGGAGCTCTCTTCCTACCACAGCTAAGAGCTCTCTTCCTACCACAGCTAAGAGCTCTCTTCCTGCTACAGCTAAGAGCTCTCTTCCTGATACAGCTAAGAGCTCTCTTCCTGCTACAGCTAAGTGCTCTTTTCCTACCACAGCTAAGAGCTCTCTTCATGTTACAGCTAAGAGCTCTCTTCCTGCTACAGCTAAGAGCTCTCTTCCTACCACAGATAAGTGCTCTTTTCCTACCACAGTTAAGAGCTCTCTTCCTGCTACAGCTAGGAGCTCTCTTCCTACCACAGCTAAGAGCTCTCTTCCTGCTACAGCTAAGAGCTCTCTTCCTGCTACAGCTAAGAGCTCTCTTCCTGCTACAGCTAAGAGCTCTCTTCCTGCTACAGCTAAGAGCTCTCTTCCTACCACAGCTAAGAGCTCTCTTCCTACCACAGCTAAGAGCTCTCTTCCTACCACAGCTAAGAGCTTTCTTCCTGCTACACCTAAGAGCTCTCTTCCTGCTACAGCTAAGAGCTCTCTTCCTACTACAGCTAAGAGCTCTCTTCCTACCACAGCTAAGAGCTCTCGTGCCTTTCTGTGCTACAGTTAAGAGCTCTCTTCTGCTACATGGTTGCCAAAGAGCTCTCTTCTACCACAGCTAAGAGCTCTCTTCCTACCACAGCTAAGAGCTCTCTTCCTACCACAGCTAAGAGCTTTCTTCCTGCTACACCTAAGAGCTCTCTTCCAGCTACAGCTAAGAGCTCTCTTCCTACTACAGCTAAGAGCTCTCTTCCTACCACAGCTAATAGCTTTCTTCCTGCTACAGCTAAGAGCTCTCTTCCAGCTCAGCTAAGAGCTCTCTTCCTACTACATAGCTCTCTTCTACCACAGTTAAGAACATTCATCCTACTAACAGCTAAAATCTGCTATCCTAATGTAACTCATTTTACAGGTTAATAGCTCTATCGTACCACAGCTCATATTATAAGCTAAGAGTTTTCATCCTACCGCAGCTTATTTTACAAGCTAAAGGCTGATAGCTTGCGTCAGCTCACTGTACAAGCTAAAGGCTGATAGCTTGCCTCAGCTCACTGTACAAGATAAAGCTGATAGCTTGCCTCAGCTCACTGTACAAGCTAAAGGCTGATAGCTTGCCTCAGCTCACTGTACAAGATATAACACAAGTATCATTCAGGCTTGGTACTTGGCGAAGCGCTAAAACCGCATGAGTTACCCCGCAGGAGTTAGTTGGACCACAGTACCGCGACTATAACATCTCACACGTAACCCCCTTGCTTTAGAGATCAAATTTGAGGTATTTCTTTACTTCCTTGACTATTTGAGAGACGTTTAGGTCCTAAATGGTTCGTCGTTAAGATATAACTCAGCGGGAGAGAGAGAAAACGGTAGAAACAGTTGAAATAGTCAGTATTAAAGTGAGACAGATAGAAACACACACACACACACATACACACACACACACACACACACACACACACACACACACACACACAGTACAGGCTAGGTGGACAAAGGCTACAAACCTCGGCAAAGGAGAAAGACCTTGGAGTGAGTATAACGCCAAGCACGTCTCCGGAGGCACACATCAACCAGATAACTGGGGCAGCATATGGGCGACTGGCAAACCTAAGATTAGCGTTCCGTTACCTTAACAAGGAATCGTTCAAGACACTGTACACCGTGTACGTCAGGCCCATACTAGAGTATGCAGCACCAGTCTGGAACCCACACCTGGTCAAGCACGTAAAGAAACTAGAGAAAGTGCAAAGGTTTGCGACAAGGTTAGTTCCACAACTCAGGGGTCTGTCTTACGAAGAAAGGTTGAGGGAAATAGGACTAACAACACTGGAGGAAAGAAAGGTCAGAGGAGACATGATAACGACATACAAAATACTGCGGGGAATTGACAAGGTAGACAGTGACAGGATGTTCCAGAGAGGGAACACAGAAACAAGGGGACACAACTGGAAGCTGAAGACTCAGATGAGTCAAAGGGATGTTAGGAAGCATTTCTTCAGCCACAGAGTAGTCAGGAAGTGGAATAGTCTAGAGAAAGATATAGTGGAGGCAGGAACCATACATAGTTTTAAGACGAGGTATGATAAAGCTCATGGAGCAGGGAGAGCAGAGACCCAGTAGCGGACAGCGAAGAGGCGGGGCCAGGAGCTGAGTCTCGACCCCTGCAACCACAATTAGGTGAGTACATACACACACACGCACACACATACACACACACACACCCACACACACACGCACGCACACACATACACACACACACACACACACACACACACACGCACGCACGCACACACATATATACACACACACACCCACACACACACGCACGCACACATACACACACACACGCACGCACACACATCCATACACACACACACACACACACCACTTACAGGAGCTACAAGCATTCATTGATTTGCCTCACGACTATAAATGGCAGCAACGTAGCGCTAATAACAGTGGAGTCACCGGGTTAAATTATCAACACAAGACTTCAAAGAAGATATGTACCCATTAAAACGTGTGTGTGTGTATGTGTGTGTGTGTGTGTGTGTGTGCATGTGTGTGTGGGAGTGTGTGTGTGTGTGTGTGTGTGTGTGGTAGCAGGAGGATCGCGCCCGACACCAGCTCTCAAACCGAAAAAAATACAACCACAAGGGGAGTTGAATGACAATATTAGGCCTTTCGTGGTGCAATCAACACATCTTCTGGAGCTTGCAAAAATGAGTAGGAAATCCAAGTAGATTCGGTCAGGGAAACGGCTCTAACTAGAATCTCATTTCGGCGACATTGCAAGCTCCTGTAGACGTGTTGACTTTACTACGAAATGCCTAGAGCTATCATTCAAATCACCCATCTCGTATCGCTTGTTCGCGATCATACATACACACACACACATACACACACACACACACACACACACACACACACACACACACACACCATACACACACACACATACACACACACACACACACACACACATACACACACACATACACACACACACATACACACACACATACACACACATACACACACATACACACATACACACACACATACACACACATACACACATACACATACATATATTAATATATATATATATATATATATATATATATATATATATATATATATATATATATATATATATATATATAGATAGATAGATAGAAATAGATAGATAGATACAGTTAACTCCTAAAATATGAAATAAATAACCAAAGTAAAATTATACGCAATATAGTAGAAAGTAACAAAGTAATTATACATTACTTTTATTTCCTTGATTTGACGTCAGAATATTTGAAAGGAGATTAAATGAAGCCAATGATTTCTGAACCTAATTAAATCTTTTAGTGGGAAAATTAAACAAGCAGTAATAGTACGTTTGTGGCTCCTCATTAATGGTAGGCAAACATAGTTTTAATAACGCACACACACACACACACACACACACACACACACACACACACACACACACACACACACACACACACACACACACACAGTTTCTATTGATAAGTGCCTTTGATAACTATTAACACACACACACACACAGTTTCTATTGATAAGTGTCTTTGATAACTATTAACACATACACACACACACACACACACAGTTTCTATTGATAAGTGCCTTTGATAACTATTAACACATACACACACACAGTTTCTATTGATAAGTGCCTTTGATAACTATTAACACACACACACACACAGTTTCTATTGATAAGTGCCTTTGATAACTATTAACACATACACACACACAGTTTCTATTGATAAGTGCCTTTGATAACTATTAACACACACACACACACACACACACACACTCAAACACACAGTTTCTATTGATAAGTGCCTTTCATAACTATTAACTAAAACACACACACACACACACACATACGATTATTTTTCGTATTTTTTCGTTAACATTCCATTATTATTACAATGGCTAATAATTACCGTAGACGTCAGGCAGCCTTACACGTTACTTAGTGGACTTACCCATATAGTAAACTAGATTTTTCAATATTGAGCTCTAGTTTTAAGTTCTTTATAGAGACTTTAGCTATCTAAGATCCAGTGAGTCAGAGTACTTATTCTAGATTTATGAGTCACGGGAACTGAATGAGGGATTTATGAGTCACGGGAACTGAATGAGGGATATATGAGTCACGGGAACTGAATGAGGAATTTATGAGTCACGGGAACTGAATGAGGGATTTATGAGTCACGGGAACTGAATGAGGGATTTATGAGTCACGGGAACTGAATGAGGGATTTATGAGTCACGGGAACTGAATGAGGGATTTATGAGTCACGGGAACTGAATGAGGGATTTATGAGTCACGGGAACTGAATGGGGAATTTATGAGTCACGGAAACTGAATGAGGGATTTATGAGTAAATGAATATTCGCCAGTTTTAGAATGAGAAGAATGAGTGAGAGGAAGTCCAGTGTTGGGAACACATTTATGTTGGATGTTGTGAGACGGGGATTTCTTAAAGACGTAGTAGCACTGTACAGCCTGGTTGTCCAGGCCACCACCAGGAGTGTACTAGGCCACTACCAGGAGTGTACTAGGCCACCACCAGGAGTGTACTAGGCCAGCACCAGGCCAGTACCAGGCCAGCACCAGGCTAGTACCAGGCCAGCACCAGGCCAGCACCAGGAGTGTACTAGGCCACCACCAGGCCAGTACCAGGCCAGCACCAGGCCATTACCAAACCAGCACCAGTCAAGCACCAGGCCAGCACCAGGCCAGCATCAGGCCAGTACCAGGCCAGCAACAGGCCAGCGCTTGGCTAGCACCAGACCAGCACCAGGCCAGCACCAGGCCAGCACCAGGCCAGCACGAGGCCAGCACCAGGCCAGTACCAGGCCAGCACCTGGCAAGTACGAGGCCAGCACCAGGCCAGTACCAGGCCAGCAACAGTCCAGTACTAGGCAAGCCTGGCCCAAGGCCGGGATGCCTTAGTAGCAAAACTCTCGAAATCAAAGGAATATCAAAGGAATATCCAAGGAATATCAAAGGTGTATCAAAGTTATGTCAAAGGCAAGTCAAAAGTATATCAAAGAAATATCAAAAGGAATATCACAATAATATCAAAGATATATTAAAGGAATATCAAAGATATATCAAAGGAATATCAAAAATATATCAAAGGAATATCAAAGATATATCAAAGGAATATCCAAGAAATATCAAAGGTGTATCAAAGTTATGTCAAAGGCAAGTCAAAAGTATATCAAAGAAATATCAAAAGGAATATCAAAATAATATCAAAGATATATTAAAGGAAAATCAAAGATATATCAAAGGAATATCAAAGATATATCCAAGGAATATCAAAGATATATCAAAGGAATATCAAAGGAATATCAAAGGTGTATCAAAGTTATGTCAAAGGCAAGTCAAAAGTATATCAAAGAAACATCAAAAGGAATATCAAAATAATATCAAAGATATATTAAAGGAATATCAAAGATATATCAAAGGAATATCAAAAATATATCAAATTAATATCAAAGATATATCAAAGGAATATCAAAGATATATAAAAAGAATATCAAAGATATATCAAAGGAATATCAAAGATATATCAAAGGAATATCAAAGATATATCAAAGGAATATCAAAGATATATCAAAGGAATATCAAAGGTATATCAGAGTTGCACTCAGTATTGCAACATTTAAAAAACACTTAAAATCGCTATATTCTCGGGGGAGCGTTAAATCCTTAGGGGTGAGACTGCGGAGGGTGACTCGAATCCCCCAAGAATTACAGTGAATGTAACGGAGACAGCCACACTCTGGAGAGCAAACCTGAGATGAAATTTCGGTTCTTTCCTGAGCCATTATCAAGTAACAACTGAGAGAGCAGCAGTAGTAGTTGTAGTAGTAGTAGTAGCAGCAGTAGTAGTAGTAGTCGTAGTAGTAGTAGAATCAGTAGTAGTAGTAGTAGTAGCAGTAGTAGTAGTAGTAGTCGTAGTAGTAGTAGCAGTAGTAGTAGTAGTAGCAGTAGTAGTAGTAGCAGCCGTAGTAGTAGTAGCAGCAGTAGTGTATGCAGCAGAGTAGTGTGCAGCAGAGAGTTAGCAGCAGTGTAGTCACAGCAGCAGCAGTAGTATAGTAGAGCAGTAGTAGTCGTAGTGTAGCGCAGTCGTAGTAGTAGCTAGAGTAGTAGCAGCAAGACTAGCAGTAGTATAGAGCAGTGTAGTAAGAGCAGCAGCAGTAGTAGTAGTAGTCAGCAGTATTAGTAGAGCAGAGAGTAGTAGCAGCAGTCAGTAGTAGTGCAGATAGTAGTAAGTAGCAGCAGTAGTAGTAGAGTAGTAGTGAGTAGTAGAGTAGTAGTAGCAGTAGAGTGTAGTAGAGCAGCAGTCGTAGTAGTAGAGTAGTGCAGCAGTAGTAGTAAGTAGCTAGCAGTAGTAGTAGTAGTAGTAGCAGCAGTAGTAGTAGCAGCAGCAATAGTAGAGCAGGTAGTAGTAGCAGCAGCGTGGGAGCAGTGTGAGTAGTGCAGCAGTAGTAGTAGCAGCAGTCGAATAGTAGAGTAGCGTAGATAGTAGCAGCAGTAGTAGTGTAGTAGAGCAGCAGTCGTAGTAGTAGTAGCAGTAGTAAGAGAGAGCAGCAGTAGTAGTAGCAGTAGTAGTTGTAGTAGTAGCAGCAGTCGAGCTAGTAGTAGTAGTGCAGCAGTAGAGTAGCTGTAGTAGCAGAGTGTAGTAGTAGCAGCAGAGTAGTAGCAGCAGAGTAGTAGTAGTAGCAGCAGTAGTAGTAGCAGTAGTAGAGAGTAGCAGCGTGAGTAGCAGCAGTCGTATAGTAGTAGTAGCAGCAGTAGTAGTAGTAGTAGCAGCAGTGTAGTAGTATAGCAGCAGTAGTGAAGTAGTAGTAGAGCAGCAGTAGTAGTAGCAGCAGTCGTAATAGTAGTAGTAGCAGCAGTAGTAGTAGTAGTAGCAGCAGCAGTAGGCATAGTAGCAGTAGTAGCAGCAGTAGTAGTAGCATGTAGTAGCAGCAGTAGTAGTGAGTAGTAGTAGCAGCAGTAGCAGTAGTAGTAGCAGTAGAGTAGTAGTAGTGTTGTAGTAGTAGTAGCAGCAGTAGCAGTAGTAGAGTAGTAGCAGCGTAGTGTTAGTGAGCAGTAGTAGCAGCAGCAGTGCAGAGTAGAGTAGTGTAGTAGTAGCAGCAGCAGCTGAGTGTGTTGAGAGTAGTAGCAGCAGTAGTGTAGAGTAGTAGTAGAGCAGTAGTAGAGTAGTAGTAGCAGAGTAGAGAGTTGCAGTAGTAGCTGTAGTAGCAGAGCAGCAGAGTAGCGCAGAGTAGTAGTCAGTAGTAGCAGCAGTAGAGTAGTAGTAGTAGCAGTAGTAGTAGTAGTAGTAGTAGCAGCAGTAGTAATAACAGATTAGTAACGTGAGTACGAGCAGTTAAGCATTTCAAGCAGCTAGTAGTGCAGTAGTAGAGTAGTAGAGCAGTAGTATAGTGATAGTAGTAGTAGTAGAGTAGTATAGTAGTAGTAGCAGTAGTCAAGTAGTAGTTGTAGTAGTAGTAGTAGTAACGTAGTAGTAGTAGTAGCAGTATAGTAGTAGTAGTAGTAGTAGTAGTAGTAGTAGTAGTAGTAGTAGAAAAGTACTCCAATAAAAGACAAACATTTCCAACCACAATCAATCATAGTTGAAAAACAGCTTCAAACACCTTCAGTGACCCACTAAGCCCAAACACCTTCAGTGACCCACTAAGCCCAAACACCTTCAGTGAACCACTAAGCCCAAACACCTTCAGTGAACCACTAAGCCCAAACACCTTCAGTGAACCACTAAGCCCAAACACCTTCAGTGAACCACTAAGCCCAAACACCTTCAGTGAACCACTAAGCCCAAACACCTTCAGTGAACCACTAAGCCCAAACATCTTCAGTGAACCACTAAGCCCGAACATTCCTGTATAAATTCCAGTGTTAGATCAGAGGGTAGATTACTGAACGCAAACAATACTTGTATTTAACCCACGATATGTGGCAATGCCTTTCAATTCAACTGCAATAAAAAAAAAACTGAGAATTTATAACTGGTCGGGAAACGTACCGAGCATTTAATCGACATTTTCCTAAACTTTCTTCAGTACAAATTTACAGCATAAAAAAAAATCTACCTTTACACATCATGTGAAGTATTTTTAATATAGTTAGAACACCTAAAAAACAAATAACTCCAGCATTATTTTTTACCAAATACTCAAGAATTCGTCCTCTGTGTGTACCATTGGAGCTTCAGGAATTTAATACACCGAAATTTAATTTACACCTTCTGATTACACAGCTTCTGGCAAGTAAATTCCGCCATCATTTTAAGAAATGTCTGTTGGGTCATGGGGACCGAAATGTTGCAGTGCAGATACGGTAGAAGAACGCCTGCATAGCTTTGTTGACACGACGACGTTTTGCCCTTCTTAAAGCGATACGTTGACTGTAAACACTGGCTTTTCATGTAAACTTTTTTGTTTATCACGGACAACACGTACAGACGTGTCTAGCGCTCAGCTGGTGCCAGGCATAAGAAACCAGCGGACCAATGGGGAGTAAGCCCGCCCCAGGCAGCCAAGCAGGGAGAGGCCTAGCGCCAGCCCGCTCCAGGCAGCCAATCAGGGAAAGGCCTAGCGCCAGCCCGCTCCAGGCAGCCAATCAGGGAGAGGCCTAATGCCAGGACGGGTGAGGCCGGCCTAACGGTCAGGCATCTTTAGTGTTGTGAAGCGGGGCTAAGAGTGTCTTGAAGCGGGAGCGAAGAGTGGTTTGAAGCGGGGCTAAGAGTGCTTTGAAGCGGGGCTAAGAGTGCTTTGAAGCGGGGCTAAGAGTGTTCTGAAGCGGGGCTAAGAGTGTTCTGAAGCGGGGCTAAGAGTGTTCTGAAGCGGGCTAAGTGCCCTGAAGCGGGCTAAGAGTGTTCTGAAGCGGAGCTAAGAGTGATCTGAAGCGGGGCTAAGAGTGTTCTGAAGCGGGGCTAAGAGTGTTCTGAAGCGGGACTAAGAGTGTTCTGAAGCGGGGCTAAAAGTGCCCTGAAGCGGGCTAAGAGTGTTCTGAAGCGGAGCTAAGAGTGATCTGAAGCGGGGCTAAGAGTGTTCTGAAGCGGGGCTAAGAGTGTTCTGAAGCGGGACTAAGAGTGTTCTGAAGCGGGCTAAGAGTGCTCTGAAGCGGGCTAAGAGTGCTCTGAAGCGGGCTAAGAGTGTTCTGAAGCGGGCTAAGAGTGCTCTGAAGCGGGGCTAAGAGTGTTCTGAAGCGGAGCTAAGAGTGTTCTGAAGCGGGGCTAAGAGTGTTCTGAAGCGGGGCTAAAAGTGCCCTGAAGCGGGCTAAGAGTGTTCTGAAGCGGAGCTAAGAGTGTTCTGAAGCGGAGCTAAGAGTGTTCTGAAGCGGGGCTAAGAGTGTTCTGAAGCGGGGCTAAGAGTGCTCTGAAGCGGGCTAAGAGTGCTCTGAAGCGGGGCTAAGAGTGTTCTGAAGCGGGGCTAAGAGTGTTCTGAAGCGGGGCTAAGAGTGCTCTGAAGCGGGGCTAAGAGTGCTCTGAAGCGGGGCTAAGAGTGCTCTGAAGCGGGGCTAAGAGTGCTCTGAAGCGGGGCTAAGAGTGTTCTGAAGCGGGGCTAAGAGTGTTCTGAAGCGGGGCTAAGAGTGCTCTGAAGCGGGGCTAAAGTGCTCTGAAGCAGGGGCTAAGAGTGTTCTGAAGCTGGGCTAAGAGTGTTCTGAAGCGGGGCTAAGAGTGTTCAGAAGCGGGGCTAAGAGTGCTCTGAAGCGGGGCTAAGAGTGCTCTGAAGCGGAGCTAAGAGTGTTCTGAAGCGGGGCTAAGAGTGCTCTAAAGCGGGGCTAAGAGTGCTCTGAAGCGGGGCTAAGAGTGCTCTGAAGCGGGGCTAAGAGTGCTCTGAAGCGGGGCTAAGAGTGTTCTGAAGCGGGCTAAGAGCGTTCTGAAGCGGGCTAAGAGTGCTCTGAAGCGGGGCTAAGAGTGCTCTGAAGCGGGGCTAAGAGTGTTCTGAAGCTGGGCTAAGAGTGTTCTGAAGCGGGGCTAAGAGTGTT
>WNWK01001757.1:25000-27500 GCA_009830355.1 Cherax destructor | reverse complement strand
ACGGTCACAAATAAGTGAGTGGTAGTCAAAAAACTCCGTGAGATTATTGTCTCAAGAATCTTGCCAGTGATTGACAGGAGTGACACTGACCTGTAGTTGCTGATTTCTGCTCTGCTCTTCTTTTTGTGAACAGGGTCTACATTTGCCTCTTTCCACAGAGAAGACCATTTACACTGTACTAGGCAGTGGTGATAGATGCGAGTTAGAGGTGCTGCTAGCTGGTCTGCACATCTACTCAGCAATCTTGGGCTCAACTTATCTGGGCCCACAGCCTTTTCTTGGTCCAGCGATTTAAGATGAATATGCACCTCATTCTGCCTAATTGTCACTATTGACAACCTTGACACAGTTCTTGCAGCAAGCCAAGGAGGGTCCCTTGCTGGATCACGAACTAGCATCTTGGCAGCAAAGTGTTCAGCAAAGAGGTCAGCTTTCTAAACTACTAGCAGAGATGGTCCCATCCTGTCGATTTACAATTGGAATAATTTCATCAGGTGAATAACCTAGTCGGCCCTTGACCAAGTACCACCAGGTTTTGGAGCCCACTCTACCTGATGTCAGCTTCCTTTCAGTGCCAGCCTCCCATTTTTTTTTTTGTTTTTTTTTCCCTAGTCTAAAAATCAATAAGATTTTTTTTTTTGTATCCACTTTAGATAGTTTGAATCATATATTTTGGAGATATGACTATGGTAAAAAATATGTCCTAGAACCTTAAATATCTCCCAGAATCACAAATAAAAGCCAAATATGTAGTTAATATAATAGAGTGTATAAGTGCATATATACATACATACATACATACATGTGTGTATATATATATATATGAAAATGTTTCAAAATAAATGTTTTTTATAAAAATCCTTTTAAATTTAAGGAAAAATTTAAAGAAGTCTTGTGAGTATTCTTTGATAAGATATGTAGGAATATTCAGAGACCTGGAGAGACATCGGTTGTTAAAGAATAAACAGCGAAATAAGCTTTCAGGTTTCATTGGGACCGAACATTTCGCTCCGGGACCTGACAAAGAGCGAAACGTTATTGCATGCGAAATATTTTCCTCAGCATTAAAAAAAAAATACTTTAAAATACAGAGAAAATATTTAAAAAAGAAGTATATATTTTTTTTTGGTGGTTTCCCTTTTCTTTCTTGTGTGTTGAGAGCTCAAGACTGTGCTTTAGCACCTTCATTCAGACAGTCGAAAATCCTTTACTCTGAAGCAATGATTTGGGCCTTATAGCGGAGATGATTCCTCCCTTTTTTTTTTTTTTTTTGGTTTTCTCGGGGGGCGCCTTCCAGTAATTGTGTGTTTGTGTTACGGGATTCAATTTTCCAGCTTAATAACTGTGTGTGTGTGTGTGTGTGTGTGTGTGTGTGTGTGTGTGTGTGTGTGTGTGTGTGTGTGTGTGTGTGTGTGTGTGTGTGTGTGTGTGGTGTGTGTGTGTGTGTGGTGTGTGTGTGTGTGTGTGTGTGTGGTGTGTGTGTGTGTGTGTGTGTGTGTGTGTGTATGTGTGTGTGTGTGTGTGTGTGTGTGTGTGTGTGTGTGTGTGTGTGTGTGTGTGTGTGTGTGGTGTGGTGTGGTGTGTTGTGTGTGGTGTGTGTGTGTGTGTGTGTGTGTGTGTGTGTGTGTGTGTGTGTGTGTGTGTGTGTGTGTGTGTGTGTGTGTGTGTGTGTGTGTGTGTGTGTGTGTGTGTGTGTGTATGTGTGTGTGAGTCGTAAACCATTGTCAAGTCACAACTTGGAGAGTTAACAATGGAAATGTTAAGCAACAAATATTTTTCCCATACGGTTTAAGGTAATGAGGTGGAAACTGGAGCAGTTAAAGGCGATACCATGTGTGGAAAATCACGTAACTCAGATTTGTCCAGACTGTTACAAACTCTCCCTAAGTTGGGGGGAAGGAGGGAAGACGAGCAGCCCCACCTATATGGGGGGTTCCCACATTTCTTTATGCACTCTTAAGTTGTAAGACTAAATATAGTAACTGAGCCTCCGAAGGCTAATGTACAATACACTACTACTTATTCGTATTTAAGCTAAGTTAGAGTTAGATTAATTTAGCTTAATAACTACACTGTCTCTCACTACCTACACTAATAGGCAGTAGGCACTTCTACCAGTTTGGGTGCCCTGACCAGCCAGCAGGCTGTACCTACCCTCAGTCACATAAAACCCATAGTGAGAACAACAAGGTGACCTTCCCTACCGTACGTGCAGGGAAGTATTGTTCGATAACACATTACGACCCTAATTAGAGTCATTTCACCACGATAAAAGATATCTCGCTAGTGTATTAGGCTGTTATAAGCGACTCATACACGTATCTCAGGCCCATCATGCCTATCACCCCTCCACGTAAGTACCTGGAGTTTATTTTGAATGCGCGTTCCCTGTACCTTGGGGAAGACTGTGTGTGTGGGGGACTCTTGGCACATCCCACCACCAGAGGTCTCCAGTGTGGGGGACTCTTGGCACATCCCACCACCAGAGGTCTCCAGTGCA
>WNWK01001757.1:0-22500 GCA_009830355.1 Cherax destructor | reverse complement strand
ACGGGTGGGATTTAAACGCATGTCAAGTGAGTCGTAACACTCCAGGACAGTGCATAAGCCATTCGCTTTACGCACTGTCCTGGAGTGTTACGACGCACTCGCTATAGGTTCAACCACCACCAGTACCGTGGTTAATTTGTAATCGTGTTATGACGATTTTGTGACTCATGAAACTCTACTTATGTATACCTGTGCCTAAATAAACTTACTTACATGAAGCAGAATATTCCAACCTTCATAAAACTTGTCCTGTTTCCTGACAAACCTTACCTAACATAACCTTATCAAAATAGGGTCCAGTAAGCATGATCAGTCTCACATGGTGAGCCAAAATATTCCATCCTCTCCACACAAGAGCCTACTCACACAGAAAGACCAATCTCCTACATAATCCACCACACAATAAGGCCTAAAACTGCGAAATAATTCTCCCACACCAGTCAACATGTCCCACCCAGCCCACAATATATCTCACAACATTACCAATCCCATAAGTGCAAATGACCACTCAACTTCGTCGGAAGCGGACACGAAGAGAAAAAACAAGGCCAACCAGGCCACGGAAGTCCAGAACAAGTCCTCAACGTGTCTTGGCTTCAGACTTGAGGGACTGACTACCACCTGGTAAAGGTGAGGGACTGATCTCGTCAAAACAACAACTACTGCTACTTCTATTACTACAACTACAAAAACAACTACTACTGTCTCCAGTGCTACATTCTCTTGTATTCGACTGAAGAAGTCTATTGCTCAGGTGAAACGTCACGTCAATGAAGACACCCAAGTGTTAAACATGTGTTTTATTCATCAACTGGTTGGTATTGTATGCCATTAATAAGGTAAGTACCAGTCCCCTTACACAAGACAAACACTCCCAAGTCCCTTAAAAACCCTCACAAATCCAAGCCACCCCTCACAATCCCAAACAATTACTCAAAATGAAGCATTAGACACATGTGCAACATCTGGGTATAAAGATACCCAGATATTACACATGTGTCTAACTCATCATCTTATCGGCACTGTAAACCAAGCATGTATACAATTACTCAAAAGTCCGATGAAGTACTCTGGTCCTCCTGGACCAGAGTACCAGTCGGGCCGGTGGAAGCACACAAGGGGAGCAGCTTACCTGAGTGTCGTTCCAGATGACATGGAGCTTGTAGTTCCTGAGGACGGTGGGGTGTTCGTTGACATGTTTCACCGCCAGGTTGAGGGCTGGCATCACCCCTCTCCCCAGGGAGTGCTTGGGACCGTCCCCCACCTGTCGCCGGGGAGAGAGAGACAGAGAGAGACAACGGTTAAACTCAAAGCCTAAGTTCACGACAATGTAACAATACACAGGTAATCATGACTAATTTAGACACGTAAGACAATTTAAAGTTCTTTTTTTGTACTCTTTATTTAGAAACATTTTATTCACAGAAGAACTTTAATAACCGTGCAGTAAATATTTAAGTAATAGATCCTGTAAGTGATATCTATGCGAGATAAAACCCCACTGTGGGTAATAAAGCCCCACTGTAGGCAATAAAGTCACATTATGGGCGAAACGTGTCTACGAATTACCAGGTGTCACCTTACGCCATTGTCACCAATGATATCTAGGCGAGGTTTCGGTCAGTTCTGGACCATTGTCAAGTAGCGAGGTGTTAGAGGTACCGGGTAACCTAGGAAAGCAGTGGTAACAAGGAGTAGGAGGAGGAGGAAGAAGAAAATGAAGAAGAGGAAGAAGAGGAGGAAGAGGGAAGAGATAAAAAATATCTATTTTTGATAATTTGGAACGCTATCCTATTCTTTAGAATAGTTAAATTGTGGTAACACCAGGAATGTGCTGCTACACTATTCTATGTGATAGTTACATTGTGGTAAAGCTAGCAGTGTGCTGTTACACTATTCTATGTGATAGTTACATTGTGATAACGCTAGCAGTGTGCTGTTACACTATTCTATGTGATAGTTACATTGTGGTAAAGCTAGCAGTGTGCTGTTACACTATTCTATGTGATAGTTACATTGTGATAACGCTAGCAGTGTGCTGTTACACTATTCTATGTGATAGTTACATTGTGATAACGCTAGCAGTGTGCTGTTACACTATTCTATGTGATAGTTGCATTGTGGTAAAGCTAGCAGTGTGCTGTTACACTATTCTATGTGATAGTTGCATTGTGTAACGCTAGCAGTGTGCTGTTACACTATTCTATGTGATAGTTGCATTGTGGTAAAGCTAGCAGTGTGCTGTTACACTATTCTATGTGATAGTTGCATTGTGGTAACGCTAGCAGTGTGCTGTTACACTATTCTATGTGATAGTTACATTGTGGTAACGCTAGCAGTGTGCTGTTACACTATTCTATGTGATAGTTTACTTGTGGAACACATGCTGTTCAGTGTTCTAGTGTGTTACTAGTGCACTATCGGTCCAGTGAGTGTCTCTAGTCAGAATCAGGTCCAGTGTTCACTGCCACGGCCCAATTAAATATCATCCAGTCCTGTTACGGTCACTGTTTTACTGACCTTAACAGGACTGTTGACTGTGTTGTTAGCACAGTCAAAGGGGTGACTGTACACCAGCTTTAAATACTTTAAAATATTAATAATAATAATAAAAATAATAATAATAATAATAAAAAATAATAATAATAATAATAATAATAATAATAATAATAATAATAATAATATAATAATAATAATAATAATAAAATAATAATAAAAATAATAATAAAATAATAATAAAAATAATAATAAAATAGTAATAATAATTATAATAATAATATAATAATTATAATAATATAATAATTATAATAATATAATATTAAAATAATGATAATAATAATATTATTAATAATAATAATAGTAATAGTAGAAGCAGTAATAATAGTAAAGTGCGGAGAGTTAGCTCTCGTAGAGAGAGAGAGAGAGAGAGAGAGAGAGAGAGAGAGAGAGAGAGAGAGAGAGAGAGAGAGAGAGAGGAGAATGTAATATAGAGAATGAGGGAGAGTAATTGAGTGAGAGGAGGACAAGGCAATGAGAGTGCTACAACGGAGACCAGATGAGAGGGAGAAGAGGGCGATAATAAAAGAATGATTGGATAATGAGAGGAAATAGTGATAAAAGCAATGAAGAAGGGGAGAACAGGAGTGTGATGACAATGGGGTAAGAAGAAAGGAATGAGAGAGAGAGAGACAGAAACAGAGATAATCTTATGATGTTGAAACGAAAATTATACAATTGAGAGTTATATCAAATTATAGAGTAAAACTTTCAAATTTCTCTCTCTCTCTCTCTCTCTCTCTCTCTCTCTCTCTCTCTCTTCTCTAATCAGACAAATAACATTAACTAAACACTTAATTAACCAGGTAACATTAACAAGCCACTTAATTAACCAGGTAACATTAATAAGCTCCATAATTAACCAAGTAACATTAACAAGCCACTTAATTAACCAGGTAACATTAACTAGAGACTTTAATTAACCTGGAAACATTAACAAGCCACTTAATTAACCAGGTAACATTAACAAGCCACTTTAATTAACCTGGTAACATTAACAAGCCACTTAATTAACCAAGTAACATTAACAAGTCACTTAATTAACCAAGTAACATTAACAAGCCACTTAACAAAATAACGCCAACTAGGCAATTAATAACTTAATTTAACAGAAGGTTAAAAATTATGATTTTTTTTTAAATTTGCGTCAATGTATTGGAGAAAACTCTATTGTTTTTCCCTTGACTTTAAATGTTCACATGATCCCTATTGTCCAGGGTGTCTCAATAACTAATAATAATAATAATAATAACAATAATATATATATATATATATATATATTATTGTAACCACGAACGAGTGGTATTGATCAATAACTACACATGGATTCGACCCTGGCTAGTGCAGTGTAGTTATTGATCAATACCACTCGTTCGTGGTTTCAATATATATATATATATATATATATATATATATATATATATATATATATATATATATATATATATATATATATATATGTAGACGCATGTATGCACATGCGTCTACATACTGCATGCACACACACATACACATAGACACAGACATACACACTCACATTAAGACGTGCATGTTTCTGGCTCTCTGACTTCCCTCATTCATCCTCTATCTTCCATCTCATTCCATCCCTTCCTACTCTTACTTCATCCCCTCCCTCACCATCCTTCTCTCTCCCTCTATCACCCTCCTTCTCTCTCCCTCCCTCACCCTCCTTAACTCTCATTCCCTCACCCTCCTTCTCTCTCCCTCCCTCACCCTCAACTCTCCCTCCCTCACCCTCCTTCTCTCTCTCTCCCTCACCCTCCTTAACTCTCCCTCCCTCACCCTCCCTCTCTCTCTCCCTCCCTCACCCTCCCTCTCAAAAAAAAATTGAAAAATATGCTGGAGGGCAGAAATTCTGACAATGTTCTGTTATTACAACAACGAAAAGATTTTTTCCATCAAGGTTCTAAAATGGTCGTGATTTTTGTTGCAATGGCGGTGTGTATGATAGCTCCTGGCCCTCCCTACCCTCCCTCCTTTCCTCCTCCCTCCTCTCCCTCCTCTCTTCTTTCCTTCCATCCCTCTCTTCTCTCCTTCCTTCCCTCCTTCTCGTTGCCTCACACTCACTGGTAAAATTTGCTTATGACACGAAATTAGAGAACAAAAAACATTTCGCCCGCGAGCTCTGTAGACCTAATGCAGGATGTCAGGTGTTGCCGACAAGGATGGCAGGTGTTGTCAGCAAGGAGAGCAGGTGTTGTCAGCAAGGATGGCAGGTGTTGCCGATAATGATGGCAGGTGTTGCCGACAAGGATGGCAGGTGTTGCCGATAAGGATGGCAGGTTTTGTCGTTTAGGATGGCAGGTGTTGTCGATAAGGATGGCAGCTGTTGCCGACAAGGATGGCAGGTGTTGCCGACAAGGATAGCAGGTGTTGTCAGTAAGGATGGCAGGTGATGTCAGCAAGGATAGCAGGTGTTGTCGACAAGGATGGCAGGTGTTGCCGACAAGGATGGCATGTTTTGCCGACAAGGATGGCAGGTGTTGCCGACAAAGATAGCAGGTGCTGTCAGCAAAGATGGCAGGTGTTGTCGACAAGGATAGCAGGTGTTGCCGACAAGGATGGCAGGTGTTGCCGACAAGGATAGCAGGTGTTGTCAGCAAGGATGGCAGGTGTTGCCGACAAGGATGGCAGGTGTTGCCGACAATGATGGCAGGTGTTGCCGACAAGGATGGCAGGTGTTGTCAGCAAAGATGGCAGGTGTTGTCGACAAGGATGGCAGGTGTTGCCGACAAGGATGGCAGGTGTCGTTGACAAGGATGGCAGGTGTTGCCGACAAGGATGGCAGGTGTTGCCGACAAGGATAGCAGGTGTTGCCGACAAGGATGGCAGGTGTTGCCGACAAGGATGGCAGGTGTTGCCGACAAGGATGGCAGGTGTCAGCAAGGATGGCAGGTGTTGCCGACAAGGACGGCAGGTGTTGCCGACAAGGATGGCAGGTGTTGCCGACAAGGATAGCAGGTGTTGCCGACAAGGATAGTAGGTGTTGTCAGCAAGGATGGTAGGTGTTGCTGACAAGGATGTCAGGTGTTGTCAGCAAGGATGACATATGTTGTCAGCAAGGATGGCAAGTGTTGCCGACAAGGATGGCAGGTGTTGCCGACAAGGATAGCAGGTGTTGTTAGCAAAGATGGCAGGTGTTGCCGACAAGGATGGCAGGTGTTGTCAACAAGGATAGCAGGTGTTGTCAGCAAGGATGGCAGGTGTTGCCGACAAAGATGGCAGGCGTTGTCGACAAGGATAGCAGGTGTTGTCGACAAGGATGGCAGGTGTTGTCGACAAGGATGTCAGGTGTTGTCGACAGGGATGGCAGGTGTTGTCGACAAGTATGTCAGGTGTTGTCGACAGGGATGGCAGGTGTTGTCGACAAGGGTTTCAGGTGTTGTCGATAAGGATAGCAGGTGTTGTCGACAAGGATGACAGGTGTTGTCGATAAGGATGGCAGAATGACAATGCAAAAGAAAATTAACTAGCCAACGTTTCGCCCTGGATAGAAACGCTGTTACGCTGAGCGCCGTCTCTCTCCACCAGAGAACCGTCACAAGACGTTTCTCTGTTAAACACAAAATTAAACTGAAAAAAAAACCTGTAACAATTTGAAAGATATTGAAACACGGACGAAACAGATCCAAATATTTCTGCCTCCATCAGAGGCCCTCTTCAGCAGACTGTGTGTATGGTGTGTATATTTGTAAAATACTTTATGTACGTGTGTGTGTAAGTTTGTGCACTCATGTGCATTTTAATACGTATTTTCATGCATGTATATAGGCCTGTATGTGCACGAGTATGTATTTTAATGTATGCTTTTATGTATGCTTGTATAGGCCTCTGTGTATGTACGTGGGCATTGTAATGAATGTGCGCTTTTGTGTACGTGTGGGAACACAAGTTCATGTGTTCCAATGTGTCGGTTTTAATGTGATTTTATGTGCTTGTTCCGCTATGTAGATTTGTTATATATATATATATATATATATATATATATATATATATATATATATATATAGTTTGAAGAACAATTTATGTGCATAATAATTCTAACATAGGCTACATAATTATATCAAGGCCTATATAATCGACTGCTGAGCATAATTTCATGTCTGGAAAATATCCAACAATTCCAAAATTGCCAGATGACCTTTCAATTCATCATTACCAGATATTCTTCAATTTCAATTCCATAAAAGCAAAGTGTCCTATAATTTAACTGAAATTTTTTTTCTATAATTCCATAAATGCAAAAAAAAATATATGTTCTGCAATTTCATAAAGGCTACAATTCCGTGATTGTAAAAGATGTCCCACAATTCCACCAATACAAAATATCCTACAATTCCATTACTATGTGCTACGGTTCGAGTCATTTCAACATATTTCGATTTCGTTTTCATTGCGCTTCATTACCGTATTTTTTTTTTAAGTTGGGAAAGAGAGAGAGTAAAGAGTATTCAAAGTCATTATTCTTCGCTATCTTTCAGTGTAAATCGCTCGGAGACTGGCATTATATCTCCCCGGCTATTATTCTTTGGCTATCGTTACAATATATCGTTCACAGAGGTATCGTTGCATGGTTCAAGTCGTATATTTTCACTCTTACCCTCCCCCCTCCCATTATTTAGCGTTCAATGTCACAGCATCATTTAGTTATATTTCGTCACGATTTCCGTTGCATATCGCTCAGGGTAAGTTATAGCAATCTTAAAGTCGTATGTTTGTTTTTCATGTGTTCGTAATGATTCGCTAAAAACTCCATATTGTTTTTATTTATTTTGGTTCGTATTAATGTTCAAAATGTTTGATTTTTGTATGGATTCCATCCCATATTCTTACATTAGTAATTACTAATTTAGCGTGATTTTTTAATTTTTAATTTTGAGGTCTTTATGCAAGTATAATACACACACACACACACACACACACACACACACACACACACACACACACACACACACACACACACACACATATATATATATATATATATATATATATATGTCGTGCCGTATAGGTAAACTTGGTCAATTAGCAAAAACTCATTTAAAATTAAGTCCTTTCTAAAATTTTCTCTTATACGTTTAAAGATATATAATTTTTCATTTATGTTAATGTAAAAATCAATAATATTGTACCAAAAGAACCTTAGAAAATTTACCTAACCTTATCACAGCAAGCGCAATTTAATTTAGCCTAATCCAACTAAATATATTTTAGATAAGTTTACAATAATTTAATAATAAATACAATGAAATATATTGGTTTCGTTAGGTTCAGAATGATTTTTGCGAAATTATTGCATGCACAAATTTTGGCTTGCCTTATTTGGCAAGAAGAGCGTTGCTATTTAAGCCAAAATCGCAAGTTTTACCTATTCGGCACGATATATATATATATATATATATATATATATATATATATATATATATATATATATATATATATATATATATATATATATATGTCGTGCCGATTAGGTAAAACTGGTCAATTAGCAAGAACTCATCTAAAATTAAGTCTTTTCTAAAATTTTCTCTTATACGTTTAAAGATATATTTTTTCATTTATGTTAATGTAAGAATTTATAATTTTGTTCCAAGAGAAACTTTGAAAACCTACCTAACCTTATTAAAACAAGCGCAATTTAATTTAGCCTAACCCAACAAAATATATTTTAGATACGTTAACATTAATTTAATAATAAACAAACACAATGAAATATATTTTTTTCGTTATGTTCAGAATGATTTTTGCGAAATTATTGCATACACAAATTTTCGCTTGTCTTATATGGCAAGAAGAGCGTTGCTATTTAAGCCAAAATCGCAAGTTTTACCTAATCGGCACGACATATATATATATATATATATATATATATATATATATATATATATATATATATATATATATATATAATATATATATATATATTATATATATATATTTCAGACTTTACCTCGTATATAAATCCTCTATTTATTGCTAAAAGTTTTCTTGAATATTCAAATATGTATTTCGTCCACATTTTCTGAAAGATTTATAAACAGAAGTTATTGACTGCAGAAATTTTTCTGAAAGAATTATATCGAGTATTGTTGTTGCTGTTGGTTATTGTTGTTGTTGTTGGTGGTGGTGGTCGCTGTTGCTGTTGTTGTGATATTGTGCAGATGCTGTTGGTTGTTTCTCGCTATTGTTGCTTTCTTGGTTATTGTTTACGTCATCCTTATGCCTTTTTTTAAGCGTTGATACTAAAACCGTTAGCTATTGTTATCAAGTTTACAATTGACAAGGGTCTCTGAGAGAGAGAGAGAGAGAGAGAGAGAGAGAGAGAGACAGACAGACAGACAGACAGACAGACTGAGACAGAGAAAGATCCTTACTTTCACAGCTGTGAAGAACTTTGCTTATCAAGGTATATTGTGGGGGCTTTCCATGGCGACCTTCTGCGACAACATAAAATGTGCATTAGAACTCATTTGAGATTTATTATATTCATGGAAACAGACTCAGGTGGAAAGCTGTGAGTTTAACTCTATTCCAGGTTCATTGTGTTAGCTCCTGGCTGCAAATGTGGGGTCAGGAGGGGACGGAAGGGAAGGATGGGAAAGAAATGGGATTGGTAAGAGGAAGACAGCAACGGCAACGAGGGAAGAGGTGGAGGAAGAAGAAGAGAAGAAGAAAACTGGAAAAGGAGGAGGAGGAGGAGAAACAGATGGTAGTGGAAGAGAAAGTTAAGACAACGGTGAAGAAGAGAACAAAGACAGCATTCTCAATCAATTCATCCATTTCATTCCTTCCATTTACCCATCTATCGTCTCCTAAGCTCAAACAGTTCCAAAGTTTTTTGAAACAATGCGGACGTAAGACTTTTTTTTTGACTGCAATATTGTACCTGCTTTTTAAAAAAAATTATTCCACTATAGTTAGTGTCCCGCTGAGAACTGTACGTAACTCATTGGTTGAGTTCGTAAACTCTCTGTGTTGGCTCAGGTCTTCCAGAGTGACGCTGTCTTAGACAAGCCTTTGAAGAATCAAAGTCTCAAGACAATGGTTGGAACAATTCACAAATAATCCACGTTGTGGAGAAGAAAATTTAGAAGATTAGGATATTTGCTTAATATGTCTGATGTATTATTGTCATTAATATGACACCTTGACATATCACATAGGTTATTACACTGTCTCTATATTCCTCAATAAATGGACAGTCAAGAACACAGTGTTTTAGAAAGTGGACATAAAGCTGACCACATACTTTGCATTTAGTTTGAATATCTGTCTGTAAAACTGCCAGAAGTATATGTATGTAACTTATCCTAAACCTGCCTACTGCTTCACTGGTCTGTTTACAATCCAGTTTGCCCCGTAAATGTGCTGATCTACGCTCTGGTAGTTATACTGAGTTTGCACACTAAGCTATATATACTGAGTTATACTGAGTTTATATATTGAGTTTACATACTGAGTTATATATACCGAGTTATACATACTGAGTTATGCACACTGAGTTATACATACTGAGTTTACATACTGAGTTATACTGAGTTTACATACTGAGTTATACTGAGTTTACGTACTGAGTTATACTGAGTTATACATACTGACCTATACATAACTGTATTCCTATGACAATCACGTTTATCATATATTTCTCTTCTAATATTATTCCTAATGCTAGAAACAGATATTCCCAAGTTATATTCTACAGTTACCTTCAGGGAACTTTCCTTGGCTTATTTATCAAGTATACTACTAGGTATGTTCAACATACTAGGGAATTCACCAGAATTAATTAAGAATTCCCTTTTTTCTCTAATGTTTTGAATATCTGCATGTTGACAGTCATGATGTGAGTATGCTGATCGCCTTGATGTGAGTATGTTGACAGTCATTATGTGAGTATGTTGATAGTCATGATGTGAGTATGTTGGCAGTCATGATGTGAGTATGTTGGCAGTCATGATGTAAGTATGTTGATCGTCATGATGTGATGCAAGTGTCTTCAGTGATGACATAGAATCAGTAGAAGTCGAGGCGTCACGTTCGGTGTCACTGGTCAACTTGAGTGACAGAAGGATGGGGGGAAAAAATTGATTCCGTATTCAGTGTAAAGCCCACCAGTAATTCTTAGGCCTATGAAAGCGAAATTTCTTCGAATCCCAGCCATGGTAAAGGGGGGTGGGGAGGGTAATGACAACTGCAAGATGTTAAAAGATGGAAGGGAAGATGATCAGTGTGTGATCTTGTTTCTGAGGGAAGATAATTCACCAGTATGAGAGAGAGAGAGAGAGAGAGAGAGAGAGAGACTAACGTATGAACGTAATGAGAAATAAACAAAGGGATCAACAGAGACGTTATAAAATAAAATGCAACTAAGTCATACAACAACAGACAACACAATACCAAGACTGCTAGTGGTCATCATTGTAATTAATACCAAGACTGCTAGTGGTCATCATGGTAATTAATACCAAGACTGCTAGTGGTCATCATGGTAATTAATACCAAGACTGCTAGTGGTCATCATGGTAATTAATACCAAGACTGATAGTGGTTATCATGGTAATTAATACCAAGGCTGCTAGTGGTCATCATGGTAATTAATACCAAGACTGATAGTGGTTATCATGGTAATTAATACCAAGACTGCTAGTGGTCATCATGGTAATTAATACCAAGACTGCTAGTGGTCATCATGGTAATTAATACCAAGGCTGCTAGTGGTCATCATGGTAATTAATACCAAGACTGATAGTGGTTATCATGGTAATTAATACCAAGACTGCTAGTGGTCATCATGGTAATTAATACCAAGACTGCTAGTGGTCATCATGGTAATTAATACCAAGACTGCTAGTGGTCATCATGGAAATTAATACCAAGACTGCTAGTAGTCATCATGGTAATTAATACCAAGGCTGCTAGTGGTCATCATGGTAATTAATACCAAGACTGCTAGTGGTCATCATGGTAATTAATATCAAGGCTGCTAGTGGTCATCATGGTAATTAATACCAAGACTGCTAGTGGTCATCATGGTAATTAATACCAAGGCTGCTAGTGGTCATCATGGTAATTAATACCAAGACTGATAGTGGTTATCATGGTAATTAATACCAAGACTGCTAGTGGTCATCATGGTAATTAATACCAAGACTGCTAGTGGTCATCATGGTAATTAATACCAAGACTGCTAGTGGTCATCATGGTAATTAATACCAAGACTGCTAGTGGTCATCATGGTAATTAATACCAAGGCTGCTAGTGGTCATCATGGTAATTAATACCAAGACTGATAGTGGTTATCATGGTAATTAATACCAAGACTGCTAGTGGTCATCATGGTAATTAATACCAAGACTGCTAGTGGTCATCATGGTAATTAATACCAAGACTGCTAGTGGTCATCATGGAATTAATACCAAGACTGCTAGTAGTCATCATGGTAATTAATACCAAGGCTGCTAGTGGTCATCATGGTAATTAATACCAAGACTGCTAGTGGTCATCATGGTAATTAATATCAAGCTGCTAGTGGTCATCATGGTAATTAATACCAAGACTGCTAGTGGTCATCATGGTAATTAATACCAAGGCTGCTAGTGGTCATCATGGTAATTAATACCAAGACTGATAGTGGTTATCATGGTAATTAATACCAAGACTGCTAGTGGTCATCATGGTAATTAATACCAAGACTGCTAGTGGTCATCATGGTAATTAATACCAAGACTGCTAGTGGTCATCATGGTAATTAATACCAAGACTGCTAGTGGTCATCATGGTAATTAATACCAAGACTGCTAGTGGTCATCATGGTAATTAATACCAAGGCTGCTAGTGGTCATCATGGTAATTAATACCAAGACTGCTAGTGGTTATCATGGTAATTATTACCAAGACTGCTAGTGGTTATCATGGTAATTAATACCAAGACTGCTAGTGGTCATCATGGTTTTTAATACCAAGACTGCTAGTGGTCATCATGGTAATTAATACCAAGACTGCTAGTGGTCATCATGGTAATTAATATCAAGGCTGCTAGTGGTCATCATGGTAATTAATACCAAGACTGCTAGTGGTCATCATGGTAATTAATACCAAGGCTGCTAGTGGTCATCATGGTAATTAATACCAAGGCTGCTAGTGGTCATCATGGTAATTAATACCAAGACTGCTAGTGGTCATCATGGTAATTAATACCAAGGCTGCTAGTGGTCATCATGGTAATTAATACCAAGGCTTCTAGTGGTCATCATGGTAATTAATACCAAGGCTGCTAGTGGTCATCATGGTAATTAATACCAAGGCTGCTAGTGGTCATCATGGTAATTAATACCAAGACTGCTAGTGGTCATCATGGTAATTAATACCAAGGATGCTAGTGGTCATCATGGTAATTAATACCAAGGCTGCTAGTGGTCATCATGGTAATTTCAACCCCACTGGTCTCCCACCTCTCCCTCCCCTACCTCCTCCTTCCCCCCTTCCCCTCCATTCCTCTCCTTTCCCCCAACGTTAGCCGGATTTAATATTACATCCGGCTTTTATGCCAGGCTGGCAGCAGACGGCGATATGAACCTTAGTGAAGAATCCGGCTGAGCTGA
The DNA here is from genome assembly GCA_009830355.1 of Cherax destructor. NCBI lineage: Eukaryota > Metazoa > Arthropoda > Malacostraca > Decapoda > Parastacidae > Cherax > Cherax destructor. The sequence continues at coordinate 9,319 of WNWK01001757.1, read as the reverse complement.
AGGTGGAGGGAGGGAAGGAAGGGAGGGAGGGAAGGAAGGGAGGGCGGGAGAAAGAGAGGGAGGATGGGAGAGAGGGAGGAAGGGAGAGAGGGAGGGAGGGAAGGAAGAGAGGGTGAGGGTCAGGTTGTGAAGTATGAATAAAAGGGGTAGGGAGGAGGAACATGAGGAGGGGGAAGAGGAAGAAGAAGGAAGAAGGTGTGGTGGTAGAAGTAGTTATAATAGTAGTATCAGTAGTAGTAATAATAGTAGTACTATTAATAGTAGTAGTAGTAGTAGTAATAGTAGTAGTAGAAGTAGTAGTAATAGCTTTAGTAGTAGTAGAAGTAGTAGTAGTAGTACTTGTAGTAGTAATAATAGCACTTGTAGTAGTAGTAGTAGTAGTAGTAGTAGTAGTAGTAGTTGTACAAGAAGTAGCAGTAGTAATAGTAGTAGTATCTGTAGTAGTAGTAGTTGTACAAGAAGTAGCAGTAGTAATAGTAGTAGTATCTGTAGTAGTAGTAGTTGTACAAGAAGTAGCAGTAGTAATAGTAGTAGTATCTGTAGTAGTAGTAGTAATAGCAGTATTAATAGTATTACTATTAAAGAACACAAAGGCACTAGTACTACCACTACTATTTCCACTACCAGCATTACATAAATGCTGGCTACCTTACCTGCGTGTGTTAGTCTGACTACTTAATGGTCATATTGAATAATTGTCAATGAATAAATTGAAAAAAAATCCTTTGTTTATTAACTAACGTTTGTTAATTACGTCTTATCTTGGGTTTCTGGATTATATAACTTTGAGTAGTGGAAAAATACACGAACCGAGAGGAGTGTATACCTATGTATATACACCGAGTGTGTATGTCTGTGTATATACTCTTCTTCCTATGATACATGCGTTTGCCCTTCAATAACACACACACACACACACACACACACACACACACACACGTGAAATGAACCCGTCATTCGCATGCAGGTTCAGGGTAACGTATTCCGACGCTAGTGCCTGATTTGTCGTTCTGCATAACGAAAAAAAAATTCTATTCGAAATTGCATGCTCAACTTTGTCAAAATGTATATGTTGGCGCTCGGGCAAGATGGCGGCTATATATTCCCTCATGTTATTACCGACCGCTACGTTATACCGCAGGGATACATTGTATATGGCCGCGAGTACACTTGCGAATTCTTGCTCTAGCTCTAGCTCCTGGCCAGCTTGACTCCAGTGCGTCTGCTTACACTGGAATGATATTGGCAAGCGGGAATTATTGGGATAATGAGTTATGTAATTTTATGGATAGGATTTAGCGAACTGATGTAGCCGGTTCTGTTATAGAGGCGAGTTAGGTTACGGCTGAATAAACGATAGCGTAACTGCTATATGTTGGAGCGTTGGTGGTGCCTGGGGTTGTGACGAGAATGTTGGTGGTGCCTGGGGTTGTGACGGGAATGTTGGTGGTGCCTGGGGTTGTGACGAGAATGTTGGTGGTGCCTGGGGTTGTGACGGGAATGTTGGTGGTGCCTGGGGTTGTGACGAGAATGTTGGTGGTGCCTGGGGTTGTGACGAGAATGTTGGTGGTGCCTAGGGTTGTGATGGGAATGTTGGTGGTGCCTGGTGGTGTGACGGGAATGTTGTTGGTGCTGCTTGGGGTTGTGACGGGAATGTTGGTGGTGCCTAAGGTTGTGACGGGAATGTTGGTGGTGCTTGTGGTTGTGACGGGAATGTTGGTGGTGGCTGGGGGTGTGACGGGAATGTTGTTGGTGGTGCCTATAGTTGTGACGGGAATGTTGATGGTGGTGCCTGGTGTTGTGACGGGAATGTTGGTGGTGCCTGGGGTTGTGACGTGAATGTTGTTAATGGTGCTTGGGGTTGTGACGGGAATGTTGGTGGTGCCTGGGGTTGTGACGGGAATGTTGGTGTGCCTGGGGTTGTGACGGGAATGTTGGTGGTGCCTGCGGGTGTGACGGGAATGTTTGGTGCTGCCTGAGAGTGTGACGGAAATACTTCTGTATCATCGTATTCTAGAGATTATTTCCGTATTATGTAGTTTTCGTATTTTTTAGTTTATTTCCGTATTTTGTAGTTTATTTTCGTATTTTATGGATTATTTCCGTGCTGTGTTGATTATTTCCGTGTTTCGCATATTATTTCCTCAGGGACACACACCTCAGGGATACACATCTCAGGGATACACACCTCAGGTATACACACCTTAAGGATACACATCTCAGGGATAAACACCTCAGGTATACACACCTCAGGGATACACATCTCAGGGATACACACCTTAAAGATGCATATCTCAGGGATACACACCTTAAGGATACACATATCAGGGATACACACTTCAGGTATACACACCTCAGGTATACACATCTCAGGGATACACACCTTAAGGATACACACCTTAAGGATACACACCTCAGGTATACACACCTTAAGGATACACATCTCAGGTATACACACTTCAGGTACACACACTTAAGGGATACACATCTCAGGTATACACATCTCAGGGATACACATCTTAAGGATACACACCTCAGAAAATCAGTGATACACACCTTCAGGATACACACCTCAGGTATACACATTTCAGGTATACACATCTCAGGGATACCCACCTGAGCATTGTAAATAACTTTGTTCGAATGTACTCACATATGAAAGTAGTAATAATAATTATAATAGAAGTATTAGTAGTAGTAGCAGTAGTAGTAGCAGTAGTAATAGTAGTAGTAGTAGTACTAGTAGTAGTGGTAGTAGTTGTAGAAATGTGGCCTTTTCTGTTACAATTTTTATTCACGTATTTTCAATAAGTTTTGGTGCAAATTTAACAATCAGTATTTTTCTGGCAACATTGTGTATGCCAGAGGGAGGGAAGGAAGGGGAGAGAGCCTTCTGCTTGTCTCTCCTCATCTTAGACTGGAAAACAAATCAAGCACGGCGACACCGACAGTAATTCAACTTTCCTGCCGAACGCCTGCTAGAGACTGCAAGATCTTCCCTGTAATCTCTCTCTCTCTCTCTCTCTCTCTCTCTCTCTCTCTCTCTCTCTCTCTCTCTCTCTCTCTCTCTCTCTCTCTCTCTCTCTCTCTCTCTCATTATCTCTTCTCTTATCTCATTCTCCTATTCTCTCTCTCTCTCTCTCTCTCTCTCTCTCTCTCTCTCTCTCTCTTCTCTCTCTCTCTTCTCTCTCTCTCTCATCATATCTCTTCTCTTATATCTTTTCTCCTTCTCTCTCTTCTCTTTTTCTCTCTCTCTCTCTCTCTCTCTCTCTCTCTCTCTCTCTCTCTCTCTCTCTCTCTCTCTCTCTCTCTCTTTCGTTCCCAATCTAACCACCCACTACCAAAAAAAAAAAATTACCCCCCAAAAAAAAATTGAATGGAAGAATAACGCGAAGAGAGAGAGTGAAAAAAATTGAATTTGAATTTAAAGGAACACCAAGACACTTAATTTCATTCCGCTGCATCATACACGAGAGCTGAATATATTTGCATAACCAAATGAATGTCATTTATATGAAAATTATTCAACAGAGTTTCGGGGGACAACCGGAGCGCTTATAAGGCCCAGCTCAGACTCTTGATAAATAAACCAACTTTCTTCAGTTATCTGTTTTTTGTGGGGGGAAGAGTGGGGTTAAGAGGAGAAGGGGAGGGGGTGAAAATGGGAAGGGGTTGACAAGGGGAGGGGTGAAAAGGGGAGGGGGAGGGGGGATAATGGGAGGAGAGGGGTGAAAGGCGAAAGGGGAGGGGGAGAGGTGAAAATGGGAAGGGGAGAGGGTGAAAATGGGAAGAGGAAGGGGTGAAAAGGGGAGGAGAAGAGGTGAAAAGGGGATAGGGGGATGGAAAAAGGTTGGTATTTGTGAAAGGCTTGGAATGGGTGACAGGGGAGAGAAATAGTCAGGGAATGGGAGAGATAGTGAGGGAGAGAGAGAGAACCAGACAGACAGATAGACACAGAGAAAACGTGAATAGAACAAGACGACTCATCTCTCGCCTGGACCCAGCCTGGATTGGTCTGTCATTTCAGCAGAGCCTTCAACACCGGAGGGAGGCAGGTGTCCTTACTGTTATTTACAAGTCCAACACTGTCAAGATACCACACTTGGCTTCACTCCGTGGACAGCGAGAAGTGAGCTTCTACACCACAAGACGGGCAGCAAGCAGCAACCACACCCTGGCTGTACCCTCCTCCAGAACATCATTTCATCTGAGATCACATATTCCCAGGATGATTCTTGTCTGGAACATGTTCGTACAGCACAACGACATCAACGAAATAAAGGCAGTTGACCAAATGTAATCGCTGGCCCACAGATGGCTCCAATTTCATCCTCCTCCCAATTTGTTTGTCTCATTAAAATAAAGAGCTTTCAAATGAGGCAGATAAAAGATTTTAGATTGTAAATTAAGGTAGAAACTCTTAACGTAACCTTGTAAAACTCTTGTGTAAAAAAATATAGATTTTAAGAGTGGGGGGGGGTGAAAGGTTGCGATGTGAAAGGAGAGAGAGATAGTAAGGAGGAAGATAAGTGAAAGGTGGTGGCAGGGAGAAAGTGACGAGGATAAACAAAGTGACAGAGACACTTAAAACACAGGTCGTGCATGAAAGCATTATGAACGATGGAACTGCGAAGAAGGTTCAAATATTTGTCTCTCTGTCTGTTTGCCTGTCTCCCCCTCTCTCTCTCTCTCTCTCCTATCTCTCTCAATGAACTCTGGTTGTTCCGTCTGTGACCTGAGGAATCACTCAGGCAGAAGGATCATTCGCTTCATTGTTCACACTGAGAAATGTTACTTTTATTATTAATGGTAAATATTACTTCTTCCCTTGCTACCGTAGAGAGAGTGAGAGAGTGAGAGAGAGACTCCTATTTCTCTCTTTTTTTCTCTCTCTTTCCTCCCCCTTATGCCAAACATTGTCCTTATTTTTAGTTGCCTATTTGTGGCTATAAGAGTCGATCTATTTAGATAACAACTCGATTTCTTCTTTAATAAGTATCTCAAGTTTCTGAATTTGTACAGTCGTTATTTTTCAGCTCTCTGTCTCTGTCTCTCTGTCTCTGTCTCTCTGTCTCTGCCTCTCTTTTTTCTATATATATATATATATATATATATATATATATATATATATATATATATATATATATATGTCGTGCCGAATAAGTAAAACTGGTCAATTAGCAAGAACTCATTTAAAATTAAGTCCTTTCTAAAATTTCTCTTATACGTTTAAAGATATTTTTTTCATTTATGTTAATGTAAAAATTAATAATTTTGTACCAAAGCAACCTTGGAAAACTTACCTAACCTTATTATAACAAGCGCAATTTAATTTAGCCTAATCCAACTAATTATATTTTAAATAAGTTTACAATAATTTAATAATAAACAAACACAATCAAATTTTTCGTTAGGTTCAGAATGATTTTTGCAAAATTATTGCATACACAAATTTTCGCTTGCCTTATTCGGCAAGAAGAGCGTTGCTATTTAAGCCAAAATCGCAAGCTTTACCTATTCGGCACGACATATATATATATATATATTTATATATTATATATATATATATATATATATATATATATATATATATATATATATATATATATATATATATATATATTCTTCTTTATCAACACATCGGCCGTTTCCCACCAAGGCAGGGTGGGAAACGGACAGAGGCGTGCCCACACTACAGTTATAAAACTGCGACATTAACATCCCTCCTTCAGGAATCAAGTCCGGCCTACCGGTTTCCATGAATCCCTTCATAAATGTTACCATCCTCACACTCCAACAGCACGCTAAGTCTTAAAAACCATTTGTCTCCATTCGCTTTAATCTAACACGCTCACGCACGCTTGCTGGAAGTCCAAGCCCCTCGCACACAAAACCTCCTTTACCCCCTCCCTCCAACCTTTCCTAGGCCGAACCCTGCCCCGCCTTTCCTCCACTGCAGATCTATACACTTTTGAAGTCATTCTATTTCGTTTCAACCTCTCTACGTGTCCAAACCATCTCAATAACCCCTCCACATTGTCCTCAGACATGACATCTTAACTGCCTCCAGCCTTCTCCTTGTTGCAACATTCACAACCCATGCTCACACTCATACAAGGGCGTTGGTATAACTACACTCTCATACATTCCCCTCTTTGCTTTCATGAATAAAGTTTTGTCTCCACAAACTCCTCAGTGCACCACTCACCTTTATCCCTTCGTCAATTCTATGATTCACCTCATCTTTCATAGACCGATCTGCTGGCACATCCACTCCCAAATATCTGAATACATTCACCTCCTCCATACTCTCTCCCTCCAATCTGATATCCAATCTTTCGTCACCTAATTTTTTGTTATCCTCATCACCTTACTCTTTCCTATATTCACTTTTAATTTTCTTCTTTTACGTACCTACCAAATTCATCCAACAACCTCTGCAACTTCTCTTCATAATCTCCCAAAAGCACAGTGTCATCAGCAAAGATCAACTGTGACAACTCCCACTTTGTGTTAGATTCTTTATCTTTTAACCCCACACCTCTTGCCAACACCCGAGCATTCACTTCTCTTACAACTCCATCTATAAATATATTGAACAACCACGTGACATCACACACCCCTGTCTAAGGCCTACTTTCACTGGGAAATAATCCCCCTCTCGCCTACATACTCTAACCTGAGCCTCATTATCCTCGTAAAGACTCTTCACTGCTTTCAATAACCTACCTCCTATCCCATACATTTGCAACATCTGCCACATTGCTCCCCTATCCACCCTATCATATGCCTTTTCCAAATCCATAAATGCCACAAAAACCTCTTTACCCTTATCTAAATATTGTTCACCTATATGTTTCACTGTAAACACTTACCCTACCCTTCCTAAATCCTCCTTGTTCATCTGCTATTCTGTTCTCCGTCTTACTCTTAATTCTTTCAAAAAAACTCTACCATACACTTTACCTGGTATACTCAACAGAATTATTCCCTTATTATTTTTTACACTCTCTTTTGTCCCCTTTGCCTTTATACAAATAACTATGCATGCTCTCTGCTATAAGATGTTATTCCTTTTTTCCCTATACACGAAATCACAGCTTCCCTACCTTCATCAACATTTAACAGTTCCCTAGACTTTCTCAACTTATTAATCTCACTCCAAAACTTTTTCTTATTTTCAACAAAATTTTCTTATTGTCTTGAGAAGATTTATGGACTGATTACATCGACTTTAGGCTGAGGGACTGATTACATCAAATTCCTCCTGTTCTTCACCATTCTCCTCTGTATGGACTGATGAAGCCAATGTCTGGCGAAACGTTTCCTCATTAAAGATACCCAATAGTTTGCACACGTGTCTAATTTATCAACTTGCCGGTTCTCCGAACCATTCATCAACATTATTTGAAGGTATATAAACCTGGAGACAGTAGAACGCGAGGTAATCAGTCCCCCTCAGGCTAGCTGAAGGTGGTGACCAGGACAACAATGGTATAAACATCTAAGCTGAGGGACTGATTACCTCATCTCCTTCTGTGTTGACTGGATAAACAAACTGGTTTGGCGAGACTCCTTCATAATAATGATAGCCAGGTGTTGCACATGTGACTTATTCCTCTTCAGAAATTATATATATATATATATATATATATATATATATATATATATATATATATATATATATATATATATATATATATATATAATACTGATCACTACTTGACTACAGTCATAAATAAAATTGCGAGTATTGAAAACAATTGGGACAAATAAATTTACCTCTGTAATAATGTTTGTAGAATTACCGACAATATGTTAGGTAAAAAGGCCACAAGTGCGGCATTATATTGTGGCAACTTTTCGCTCACCAACAGCTTTGTCAAGCGGTTGTGACGACTTCACAAATCTGGAGCATTTCACTCTTTAACTGACTGAAAAGTTGAGTGGTTGGAAAACACGCGTGTGCAGACACTTGGATGTATTAGGGAGAACGTTTCGGTCCTGGGACCACGATCAAGGTTATAGGACCGAAACGTTTTTCTTAATATGTCCTAATCTTTGCTCACGTGTCCTTTTTTAAACCCTTTAAACGACATCAATTGCTAAGGTTTAGGTCTAAAACGTTAATTAAGGAGGCCTACTGGAGTAGGCCACTGATCTAGACTCAGGGTGAGGTCACATCTCTGCTATCATTGTGAGGTCACATCTCTGCTATCATTGTGAGGTCACATCTCTGATATCATTGTGAGGTCACATATCTGAAATTGTGAGGTCACATCTCTGCTATCATTGTGAGGTCACATCTCTGCTATCATTGTGAGGTCACATCTCTGCTATCATTGTGAGGTCACATTTCTGCTATCGTTGCGAGGTCACATCTCTATCATTGTGAGGTTACGCATGCGCACACTTCAAGACATTTTTTTTTTTTTTTTTTTTATTAAAAACACATATATACATAACAATCCAATAAATGCCCAAAAATAAATCAGGCTCATATAAACAAAAACAAGCAAACAGAACAGGAATAAACACATCAGTCTATATATCCTATAATAAGAACCCGTGCCAAAAGCACAAACAAAAAATGTCCATCCTACTACCCAATCCTAGCTAAGTTTTTCTATACAATAACATAACACACTGTCAATGAAACTGAACATACATTGTCTCAAAAACACCACAAATTTAACCGCTGGTTACATATTTTACTTCTTCCCTACCACAAAAACGCAGTACATAGGCATGAAATAAAATAAAACCTTAAACTTTCTGCCTATAAAACAGGTGTTGCACAATAACACACAAAAACAACTGACCGCCGAAACAAGGGTCACACCACAACATCATCTTAAATAAGAAATACATTAACATCAAGCCATCACTACCGTAGACAACACTGTCTACAACACAACGTCACATTCCCACACCGGATAATAAGACCACACAAAACACATTTGTGTTGCATACATATACAAACACTAGAAAAACCCAAAAATATGCAGAAGCTGCTCCTGTATAATTCAAACAAAAGATAGGAACACATACAGAATACAATACTAAAAACGATAAACTTAAGACAAACATAGCAAAACATCAACTTTATCCTACATGAATTGCCACAGATACCTGGGACAACTTCACCCAAGCACACCTGCACACTGTCGGTTGTCTAACACCTAATACCTCCTAACCTCCAACCTGCCACATAAATGCAAAACGCCAGCACATCACCACCGACAAACCCTACTACTTTAACTTTAGATTACACTACTACATCCTAGAGGAAAACCCCATGCGTCCATGACCCCTATGA
>WNWK01001756.1:0-252643 GCA_009830355.1 Cherax destructor | reverse complement strand
CTTTCTTTACCTTCCCTTCTTGCAGATGGACCCTCCTTTAATCCTGACTCTCTCATTGACTTTTTGACAGAAACTGACTTACTACACAAACTCTGAAGATTATACCTCTAGCACCTCCCTCAGTCCCTTCTACCTCGATCTCTTGCTACCCTCCACCCCTGCACTATCCACCGTCATCTTGCACTCCATACCCTACTAATCGTCCATCTCCCTCTTACAACCCACTCTCCCTGCATCCTACAATAACCTGCAGCGCTGTATAACCCCTGTGGTTTAGCGCTTCTATTTGATTATAATAATAATAATTCTCTCTTCACATTCGCTGTCTCATGGCATCCCTTAGTTTACCTCTCCTTTACATTTACCCATCCCTCCCTCTTTGGGATGTTCCAACAATCCATGCTTACTCTTCTCGTTTCCACATGCAAAAATTCACTTGCTTCCTTCAATTTTACATCCTCTCTTGATCACTTCCTATCTCACATTCATGCTATTGCAGTGTACACTGGTGGTACTAAATCTCCTTATGGTGTCATGTATGTAGCTGGCAAAATATATCTCAGGTCCTTTCAAAGCCATTATTAGTGACTGAGAATTGTAATAACATGATTGTAATCAACTTACATAATGGGTAGATTTCAAGCCCATGAGAAGTCTTAAAAGCAACACAAAATTAAAGGACTTAGAGTTCAGTCTTGCTAGCCATCTTAATTTGAGATTTGTATGTAAAAACCTGCATTTTTGTCACAAGTGGTGTCCCATGCTAACCTTCCTAGTGTATATAGAAATATACCTAGTTGCATTAAGCTTATTAGGCCAAAATAGCACAATGGTGTAAGCACTAGCCTAATAATTTTAGAACTGTCTTGCCATGGGTTAAATCCTGCCCATTCCATGAGGTTTAAATCCATATTTTCATATTCCTCTGGCATGATATTTACATATTCCTCTGGCATGATATTTACATATGTGGGCTATAGTGGCACCGTTTATCACTTTCCTCATTTTGTATGTTTTTCTGCCTGATTGTCCGATTTTCTCTTTGCTGTACATCAGTTTCTAGCAGTCATTTCATTTTCTCTTGAGTTATTATTTTGCTACTTCTGGTGTTTCTTGATCTTTTTTCAGTTCAGTTTTCCCTACATCTTGGCTTTTTACAGTAGCATTGTATCCTAACTTTATGCTGTTATTGGGTTGTTCATTTGTGTTATCCTGAACTTTACTTTTTTTTTTATTTATGCTATTTTGAAGGTCTTTTTTCCACTCTTCAGTGAATACAGTAATGAAGTATGTACAGTTTACAAATGCACCAAGTTCCATACATCCACACTTACATATGGGGAGCACTTAGAAACTGAAGTTTTACAGATCACAGTACAAACAGCTTATTTGTAAGTTGAAAAACTTATTTGTTAATTGAAAAACCTGTGATAAGTTCAATTTCACAAAAATATTGCAACATTGTTTCTATGCCTGATTATGGCCAGTATACCAAAATAATCTTCCTTCAAGGATAATGCTTTGAGGTTGGTGAAGAGCTCTTGATTCAAGAAATTGGAGCAATCCTCCTCTTTCTTGGGTCAAATCAGATTACCTCCCATTCCCTAGGCATGGTATGACCCCTGTGAGTTTAACTCTTCTCCACGAACAAAAAAAAAGATAGTCATAAAACGTTTGTTAAGCCACTGTCCCTGCTTACCAAACTGGCAAAAAAAAAAAACTTTTAATGCTTTGAAAACCTTACTCAAAATTGTTTAACAAACTCGCAAGACAGTAGAGACAAACTGCTAGGCTTTGTAATCACGGTCGACCTTTGATTTATAGACCTGAGCTCATAATTGATAAATATGGTATGACATACTGTACAGGCAAACTCTGCTGAATGTTTAGGGTCACTTCCAAGATATGAGAACATTAAAAGGGCAGTGTTCAGCAAAATACAATACACGTACTGTATGCAGTTTGAAATAAATCTTGACATGTCCCAACTTGAATGATGAACACTAACAGGATTGTCATCCAAACCTAAATGCATGAATATATCATGTAACACTGGTGCTAACAATACATCATCATCAGATTCTCAACCTTCAACTACATACACAACTGTGATGAATCCTACTTAATGCATTACATGCAAATCTCTTATTAATAATTTACTGTTTCCACTACGCAATGACTTTACCCATCACCCTAGTCCATAGCCACCACCACTCTCTAATACTGTTGTATTAGAGTTGGAATTCCTAGGTCTGGTTATGTACTTTTACAATCACTGCCCATTTTCCCAATGAGACATACAGTAAAAGTCAAATTTTCATTCATGCTCCACTCTACTGCATCCCTTGTCTATTTAGACAGTGGAACTCTGCCTCATGTCTTTAACATGTAGTCTGATTTCATCCTCATCTATGCCACTCCTTTTATTGAGCAATTTTAATTCTCGTTATTTGTTTTGGGGAGAATTATACTCTGACTTGAAGACACTAGTTTAGTCTTCTCATGCCTCTACCTCTCCATGTCTTGAACATCGGTGTTTTAACGCTCATCATCATCGTTGGGGAGGGTCTCACTGTGACTCGTGGTGATCAGTCAGAGACTCTTCTCACTTCTCATCCTCTTCATGTTTTAAATACAAGTGCTCCCACCCATTTTGACTCGCACTCAGTCTCTCTCTTGCATTGATCTTTCTATCTGCTCCTTCTCAATTGCACTTTATTACGCTTGGTCTGTTCTCCCGGATTTGCATGACAGTGATCACTTTCCTATTATTCTTACTTCTACTACGTATTCCCAACTGCCTCATAGGCCCCGTTGGCAATTTGGACCAGCGAATTGGGACTTATACTCTCATCTTACCACTTTTTGTGGGGACCCTTCTTCATCCTCTATTGATGAGCTGGTGCACCAGTTTTTGACCTTAGTTTTGAATGCAGCATCACGTTCTATTCCTCAAACCTCAGGCAGGCATTCTCAGACATTCATGCCTTGGTGGTCTCCTTCATGTGCCTGTGCAGTGCGTTTGAATCATGCTGCATGGGGCCATTATCGATATAATCGGCCTGCAGATTGTCTTTTGGATTTTAAGCGGGCAAAGGCAGTCGCTTGCCACGTCATATGCAACACTAAACACACTTGTTGGCAAGACTACGTTTCTACTGTTACCTCGACTTTCCCTATGTGTACGGTTTGGAAGAAGGTACGGAAGTTGTGTGGCAAGTAAGTTTCGGACCCAGCTCCCATTTTGCGAGTTGCTTGTGTTAGTGTTGCAGAACCTCTGAAAGCTGCCATGGAAATCGGGAACTATCTTGTCCGTGTCTCCCTCGTTTCTCGCTTTTAAGTCAGCCAGGGAGCAATCGCCCTTGGATTTCTCTTCTAATGGGGCGTATAATGTACCTTCTAATGAGCCATATAATGTACCTTCTAATGAGATGTATCATGTACCTTCTAATGAGCCATATAACGTTCCTTTTACTCTCTTAGAGCTGGAGTCCACACTTTCCACTTACCGGTCATCGGCAGCTGGGCCTGATGATATCCATATCTGTATGCTACAGCATCTGCATTCTACAGTCCTTTTGCATCTTTTCAATCTTGTTTAGACACGAGGGGTTCTCTCTCCGCAATGGAAATCTGCCATTGTACTATCGCTTCACAAACCAGGCACTTCGGGGCTTGATACCTCTCACTATTGTCCCATTGCTTTGACCAGTGTATGTCTGGAAGGTGATGGAACGATTGGTGAATAGACGTCTGGTATGGTATTTGGAGACTCACGATAGTCTTTCTCCTCGCCAATATGACTTTTGCAAGGGTTGCTCTACTTTGGACCCCTTACTCCACTTAAGATACGTATGTACAAAATGCCTTTGCTAATAAACACTCCATCCAGCAGTCTTTTTTGAACTTGAGAAGGCATATGACACCACTTGGAGGTATAACATTTTAGCCCAGGCCCACGGTAATCTACCGACCTTCCTTGCTGCTTTCTTATCTGAAAGACATTTTCGTGTCCATGTTGGCCACTCGCTTTCCTCAGACTTTGTTTAGGCTGAGGGAGTCCTAAAAGGTTGTGTCCTTAGCACTACCCTTTTTTTCTTGGCTATAAATGACCTTCCGTTCTTCCATTGCATATTTGGTCGTCTCTCTATGTGGATGACTTCACTATAACTTACACAGGTGCTGACTGTCGCCTGATAACGGCCTCCCTTCAGGTTACGATTGACCGTGTTTCTCATTGGGCCACTTCTAATGGATTTAAATTTTCTTGTGCGAAAACCCATTTCATTACCTTCACTAGACGTCCTCTTGTCCCAGACATATTCCATTGTATTTGCACAGCTCACGTATCCCAGAATATGATATGGTCAAGTTTCTTGGCATTCTATTTGATCACCAGTTGACATGGAAACCTCACATTTCCTCTTTGAAGGCAGCTTGCCACGGTCGGCTGAACCTCCTTAAAATTCTTACCCATCACTCATGGGGGAGCAGATCGCCGGACTCTACTTTGTTTACATTCCGCCCTAGGCTTGTCAAAGCTGGATTATGGCGACCAAGTCTATTCTGTGGCTTCTCCTGCAACTCTTGCTAAGTTAGATCCCCTTCATCATCAGGGTCTACGTTTATGCCTTGGTGCCTTTCATTCATCCTCTGTTGAAAGCCTCTATGCTGAGGCAAATGTTCCTTCCTTAGCTGATCTTCGTGATGCTCATTGCCTTCGTCACTAGGCCTCCATGCGGTCACACACACAATGGCCGTCTGGCTTGGTAGAAATTAATCTCCGTACATCTGTGTAAATATCAAATTCACTGGTGGGTACTTAAGGAGATGTTGGAGTAAAGAATACACTCGTTGGATGGTTTACGGCTAGTGGGAAGTGAGAGGGAGGCCTGTGGCCAACTGCTCACATGAGCAGGACTTGTGACGTCACATTTAGGGAGCCTATCTATAACATGGCTGGGATTATCTAAGTATACTACATAAGTATTCAGTGACACTCCTGACATGTCCACTCTCATGACCTTCAGGTTCCTTCTACATATACAGTGGACCCTCGGTTAACGAATACCCCGGAAATCGTACAATTATGTAAGTATAATTTTTTAATTGCATGTGGAAGTGTATTTTTGGGGGTCTGAAATAGACTAACCTACGTGACATTATTTCTTAAGGACGTAAATTCGTTCGGTAATGGCACTTGAGCAGGCTTCTGGGATGAATTTTTTTCGTTAACCGAGGGTCCACTGTACTAGGTTGGTCTCAGACGTTAGTTAGTAGAAGCCCGTTATTTGATCGGCGCCCCTGCTTACTCTGTCCGTTTTCTCTTTGTCTTCACTCCGGTCTTCTCTCCAGTTGCCTCCCTAGTATGTTCATGTAGCGTCTGCCTTTTCCCTTCCCCCTTGGGAGGGTCCGACAGTTCATGTCTGTTCTTTCCTATTGCCGTGCGCCAAAGCTATTCTACCTACGGCTGCTTCTTGCTCTCTTTTTCTTGATCACTTCTGGTCACATGCTCGTCCCGTTGCTGTTTATACAGATGGTTCTAAATCGTCTGACGGTGTTGGGTTCGTGGTGGTGTTCCCTGACGATGTTTTCCGGGGTCATTTGTTAGACTCGGCTAGTATTTTTACCGCTGAGTTGTATGCCATCCTCATAGCACTTCTCTGTATTACATGTATGTCTCCTTCAGTGTTTGTGATCATTTCAGATTCCTCAATGCTTTACAGGCCATTAAGCAATTTGATTCCCCTCATCCATTGGTTCTTCATATTCAACTTTGGTTACACCGTGTAGCTAGCAAAAACAAAGACGTTGTTTTCTGTTGGGTCCCTGGACACATTGATTGCTGACACAAACAAAGAGGACCTTGGTAAGGCTACAATATGCAGTACCCTGGTATGTACTTCTTAAAATTATTTATCTTGAGAAATGTGTAGTTACGATAAAATAGAAGAAAATTAGATTGGAATGTTGAATTGTAGTGGAAAGTATAGACAAGATTCCCTTCATGGTGGGTATCTGGATGCTGGTAAAGGACTCTTGATCCAATGAATTGGAGCTATTCTCCTGGATCAAACTGGATTAATTACCCTTACTCCATTCTCCAGGCACTACATGACCTTCATGGGTTTGGTGCATCACTGTGATGATAATGGTAGACATGATTACATTGAACTGAACTTCAGTGAGGTAAGATGAAGTAGTTACAGTTGTAGGGTAAAGCTAGGAAGAAAATAATAATTATTTATGTAAGAAGGATTTTAAAAAATTCTTGATACAAAAGAAGTACTGCATAGGGCTTCTTAGCTGAAAGTGAGAGAAAGACCTGTCATATATAATGAATGTATTATGTATATACTCTAGAACTGTTATATTTTGAAATTTCAAACTGTAACATCCTAGCCATACATAACATCCAAATTTAAGATCAACATTAACAAGTTTTTTTTAATAATAGTACCATATGGATAAAAAATTCAAAAGCAAAATCTAAAGATATACTGTATACAAGATCCACTACTAATATAAATGCTGGTACAGGAAAGTAAACCCCTCATTTTAACCCTTTCATTCTTATGTAGACCAGTGTGATTGCTACCAGAGTCAGTCACATAGATCTGAGTTTTAAGCACAGTGCCCTCAAATATGCTGTGATTGGACTGTGTAAAATTGGCCAAATTACCAACTTCTGGGAAATTTATAGGGTAGTTATCATAGTTGAAGGGGCACTTTTTTTACACTCGATTGATAGAATGGAAAGGATACAAGTGAAATAGCAAGGAACTTGGTTGAATTGAATAACGGATTGGCTTAAAATTGCTAGGATGCATAATCCCTATGGATTTAGCATTCCCCAGGATGATGATAATTAAAATTGCTGATGCATACATTGTGCCCAGACCGCCAACTTTGTTTCTCTGTAATTACATTAGTTTTCCACCATAGTAGTATTTCAATTTTTTTTTTTTAAATCGAGACTGTCAGCACTTAATTTCAGAGGTCGTAATAGTGAAAGGGTTAATGGGTGTCCCGTAGCTCGAATGCTAGTGCACTCAGCTGTCTGTGGCTCAATCCCTGGTATGGGTGGAAACATTAGGAGGACATGTGTCCTTAAGACACCTGCTGTCCCTGTTCACCTATCAGTAAAATAGGTACCTGGGTGTTAGTCGACTGATGTGGGTCACATCCCTGGGACAAAATTGACCTAATTTGCCTGAAATGTTTTGCATAAGTGGCTTTCTATGTAGTAGTTTGTTATTGATGTCAGCTAGGCCTGTATACATTGTACATGTACCTGTGGAAATAAAGATTATTATTATTATTAATAGGTAATGGGGAAGGGGGAGTGGGTGTCCAGTAATGGAGATTGTGGTGGATAGTTGTTGTTTTTCCGTGACCACAGCAATAATGGACAATTCTGTAACCAACAGACTGTCAGTTTCTGAATTAATTGACCCAGCAGATTTTGTCCCATATTTCCAAAGCCCATCGTATTGACGTCCATTAAATCAAGGCCTTATTGTATTTTATAGTGCTAACAAAGGTAAACAATTATGATACCTTTTCTGAGTGTGTTCTGTGTATGTTAAATTTAGTATCACTGGAAATTATGGTACTAAATTTTGCCAGAATATCCATATAGTACAATTAATTTGCAATGCTACATAAATGGAAAGAGAAGATTTATGATGGTTTATATTAATGTTAGTAGAATTACCAACAATATGTTAGGTAAAATGACTTAAATCTTTTTATTGCTATGCATTGCTATTCCTTCATGGGGAAGAGGGGGTAGGTCAGTTCCTTGATTCAAGGAATTGGAGATGCCCTCTGCTTCCTTGGATCAAACCTAATTACCTCCTAATCCCTACGCTCTAATTTTTATGGGTATGGTGTTTCCCCATCAATATAATCCCCTTCCTTGGATCAAACTAAATTACCTCCCATTTCCCTGGTACTGTACAACCCTTATGGGTTTAGTGCTTCCCCATGAAAATAATAATAATAGTTGGTAAATTATTTAAAGCACTGTATTACAAGAGTAAGAAATATTAAAATGAACATAAATGAGGTTCAAGTATGTTGCACTTATGAGTTAGTCATGACAGGAGGGGTCAGAAGCTATGACTCAACCCCTGCAACCACAACTAGGTGAGTACAGGTTTACAAAGAAATGCTTGGCATTCCTTCATTAGAAAATTGTCAGTACTATTTGAAGATATGGGTTTAGCACCATTCTTTGAATATAATAATGCATGTACTGTACTATTGTTGCCCTACACCCTAAAAGCAAGGTGTCATGATGCCAGTGAAGGGTTCCTGATCCAAGGAATTACAGCTAGATCAAACCTGGTTACTCCCATTCTCAAGGTACTGTATGAACCTTATGGGTTTAGTGCTTCCCCATGACAGTGGTGATGTTACCATGATACTATACATTTATGTTCCATTTTATGTTTTTGTGCATGTAATCTGATGAATATTGTACACTTATGCTGAAGTTGCTGTTTTGTTATTAGGTAGGCTGAAAGAGAGAAAGTGAGTGAGTGTAGGTACTCGCATATTTGTGGTTGCAGTGGTCAGGTCATAGCTCCTGGTCCTGCCTCTTCACTGGTTGCTACTAGATCCTCTCTCCCTGCTCCATGAGCTTTATCAAACCTCGTCTTAAAACTGTGTTTGGATCCTGCCTCCACTACATCGCTTTCCAGACTATGGGTGTAGGTGAGTGTATGTGTTTGAGTGAGTGAGTGTGAGAGTTGAGTGAGTGTGTGGGGAGGGGGCGAATGTGTATGTGCATGAATGATAAACCCCTGTTGGGTCATTAAGTTGAAGGTGTAATGTAAGCTTCATCCTCTGTCTACTAAGTACAAGACAGCTGTCCAAGGTAGGCAATAAATAGAAGTAAAGTATTTTTATTATAATGTATTGATAAAATGTGGTGAAACTGAGAGTGGAAGAAGAGTGGTGAGGGAAGGATGGTGACAGAAAGGAGGAAGGGGAGGAAAGAATACAGTATATTTTAAATCTATAGACTGTAAAACTATTTTAATTGCATTTTTCCATCAGATTAATTTATTATGTAGTATCAATTGGATATACTTGTTCTTTCTTTGAGGTGGCGCACTATTAATACACAAAATTTTTTTCTTAAAATCAAATTTAGCTGTGAAGGTACACTGTGGGTTCAAATTGATTTAAATTGTTATAAACTCGTATAAATCTTCGAAGTTGATGTAAACACACACAGCAAATAAGGTATGCAGACATTTAACTTCAGTGGTTTAATCATTACTAAGCGAACCTTTATAACGTGAGCAGTGCTGTATGGCCCAAATGGGTTTAGCGCTTAGTTGTGATTGTAATAATAGTAATTTACAAGTCGGCCATCACTATTCCGGTAATCAGTTATCCGGTTCCATCAGTAATCCGGCACTAATTTCAGCTAGCATAATTTCAAATTTCATCATTATACTGACTCAGAAATTGTGCAGATGGTTGTAAATCCACAGCAGCAAGCCAGTGGAAGAGAAAGCAGTGATGAAAATGAGGAAGATGTAGCAGAAAGAGTCTATTGATAGGTTAATTAAGTGTATTCTAACCTAACCACTCTGTAATCCGGCACACTACAGGTCCCAATGATGCCGGATTAGTGATGGCCGACCTGTATAATGTGAATATTTTAAATTTGCATATTTTTAGTCAGTGACATGGTCAGCTTAATTCGTTTATATGTTTCCAGATGCACTATATTGATTTTACAAGCCAGTTCGAATATCAAGTTTAGTGCTTAAAAAACATTGAAGTGGATTTAATATTTTGGTTTTGCAAAATTACAAGGTATATCTGATGTATGTATATTTGAGAAGCATATTTTGTTTTGGTCTATGCTGTGTTGTGTATACAGTATATGTACTATAGAAACATATTTTCCAAGCTGTATTTTATAAAATTATCATGATACGTACAGTATTCAGCAGTAATATTGATAGTGCAACAATTTATTTTTTACTTAGGAATTGGGCATGAATCTGCACTTAATCTTTATTATGAATTTAGTAATGAACAATACTCAAAATTTAAATATTTTCTATTGTATACTTATTCCAAGTACTGTATAGTATACGTACTTATTCCAAGTACTGTATAATATTATGTTATTTATTTCTGACAGAGTGCGGTGTTGCCTTTGCAGATTTAGTGCTTCCTTTTGAATATAAAAATAATTAGGTTATATTTACAAGAGAGCATTAAATCCATGTGGGTTATATTGCACCATTTAGGTAAATTAGTGATCGTTTAGAATCATGCTCAATAAAAATTTAGTTTTCTTACAAAAATAGTGATGAGTTCATAAGATATATATTTTGTTTATAAGAAGTTTGAGTTTTTATTTTATGTATGTAGTACAGTGGACCCCCGGTGTTCGTGAGCATCAGAGTTTGTGAAAATCGGAGTTCGTGAAGTTTTTTAGCGAAAATTTGGGTTCGGTGTTCACGAATCCGCTTGGAGTTCATGATTTGTCCCGGACGTGTACACGTGGCCTGAGCGGGCCCAGGCACTCCATTCAGCATCAGTGTGCTATTGTTTACCAGCGAGTGACTGCCACCCACGCATTCATACCATACATTTTGTCATTATTCCAGTGTTTTTAGTGCTTGCAACTGCTAAATAAGCCACCATGGGCCACAAGAAAGCTCCTAGTGCCAGCCCTGTGGTAAAGAGTGTAGCAGGGATGCAGGGAGCGTAGCAGGGATGCAGGGAGCGTAGCAGGGATGCAGGGAGCGTAGCAGGGATGCAGGGAGCGTAGCAGGGATGCAGGGAGCGTAGCAGGGATGCAGGGAGCGTAGCAGGGATGCAGGGAGCGTAGCAGGGATGCAGGGAGCGTAGCAGGGATGCAGGGAGCGTAGCAGGGATGCAGGGAGCGTAGCAGGGATGCAGGGAGCGTAGCAGGGATGCAGGGAGCGTAGCAGGGATGCAGGGAGCGTAGCAGGCATGCAGGGAGCGTAGCAGGCATGCAGGGAGCGTAGCAGGCATGCAGGGAGCGTAGCAGGCATGCAGGGAGCGTAGCAGGCATGCAGGGAGCGTAGCAGGCATGCAGGGAGCGTAGCAGGCATGCAGGGAGCGTAGCAGGCATGCAGGGAGCGTAGCAGGCATGCAGGGAGCGTAGCAGGCATGCAAGGACTTGTTACCTGATGTCTTTATAGAAGGGGATTTCCCTTTCAAACTATGAAAAAACTTCAATCCTCTCCCCTCCCGTCTTCCACACATCAACAACTCTTCAATAAATGCAAGTGACATGTTATTGTACTATTATTTCTTTATTTCTCATTGTTTTCTGTGTAATTTAATGTAGAAACTAAATTTATTTTAATACTTTTGGGTGTCTGGAACGGATTAATTTTATTTTCATTATTTCTTATGGGGAAAATAGATTCGGAGTTCGTGTTATTCGGTGTTCGCCGGGCCCTCTGGAACGGATTAATCACGAACTCCGGGGGTCCACTGTATATACATAGAAAATGATACAGTACTCTTATCAGTATGCATGTACATGCATGTATGTATGTATGCATACAATGTATGTACATGTTATTAAGATTTGTAAAGTTAAATTGTTCAGTATGTCAGCAGCTTTAATTTTACTACTACGTATTTTTTTCCTTGAGTTTTCATTACCATATGGTCTTTGTGTTCCCAGTGAAGGATTTAACCCTTAAACTGCTAAAGGGTCTAAAATAAACGTGCACTCGGTGCCTGTGACTTTGGAAAAAAAAAAAAATTCTCCCAGATTTTAGAAGTGTAATAAGATAACGAGTGAAACAAGTTTTTTTTATGATTTTTTTCCCATCTTTTCTAATTTTATTATAGATATGTTTTACACCTTTATCTATGCTTTCATATATTTCATTTTTTTTTTCAATAACTAAACAAAAGTAACAAACATAAATGACATTTACCGGCTCTCATAATGCCCTACACTCGACAATTTTTTCATACAACACAGACCTATTTTTTTTTATGTAGTCTTAACCAGGCTAATCAGGACCATGTTGGACACCCTAGAAATTTGGCATCAATTTACATCAATGGAATTTTCCCAGTTGGCATAAATTTGTCATCAGCAGCTTAAGGGTTAACAAAATTAAGTATGTAGGAAGAACTTTTGTTACAAATTAATAAATTTATTGTGTATAAGGTGATAGAGGATCATTAAGTCTTCCATACACTTTCTTCTCTAAGATAAATGGTTATTTAACCTTGGAAAGCAAACAGACACCCACAGTATTCATTTACTTTATTTGAATTAATACCATGTGCTTGAAAATATATATATACAGTGGTACCTCTACTTACGAGGAAAATTCGTTCCAGTCGGCTATTCAAGTGCCGATACCGAAGGAATTTTTTCCCATAAGAAATAATGAAAATTACGTTAATCCATTTCAGACCCCCAAAAATACACTTACAAAAGCACCCACAAAAATACACTTACATAATTGTTCGAGTTGGGAGCTGCTCGTAAGTAGAGGTACCACTGTACTCTTTGCGGGTTGAAATGAAAACAGATGTGATATATAATTGTTAGAAATGAAGTGGTTTTGAGCAGAAAGTGAGTTATCTTGATTAATGACTGTGTGGTGAATATTTGCATTGTGTGCATAAGAAGCAATGAATATATTATAGAGCTCCTGAGTGTCAAATTTCATGATAGATTATATATTTCAGTTCATTAATCATTTGTACATACGTATATACATTCACAAGCAACTTTTTATTAATACTACGTACGTAGTATTCAGAGGCTAATAATATGGATGTTTGTGCCTGATGTGCATCTTCTAGTTCTAATTGTCCTATCATGCTCTAATGAAAGCCAATGTATAACCCCTATGGGTTTAGAGCTTCTCCATGAATATATTAGTTGCACTAATGAAAGAGTTGGTCTTTGTGCATGGCAACATTATTTTGCAGTACAGTGAATGGGACAAACTACCTTTAAACAATGCACAAATATCAACCTTAAATTAATGCTCAAGTCCACAGAACTTCACATCCATTTAAAATGTAGTCTAGGTGGCTGTCTGGTACAGTCATGAGTACAGTGGACCCCCGAGTTTCGGTCACCTCGGAAATCGAACAATTATGTAAGTTTAATATTGTAAGTGCTTTTGTATGTGTATTTTTGAGGGTCTGAAAGGACTAATCTAATTTACATTTTTCCTTAAGGGAACAAATTCGTTCGGTAATGGCACTTGAACAGCCTTCTGGAATGAATTATGACCGAAACTCAGGGGTCCACTGTATTTGGTGCCATTTGCAGACATTGTTGAGTATTCTTGTATATTTGCAAAAGATGGACTATTGCATCATATTCAACTTTGTGATTGACATCATTATATACATTATTCACATTTGTACAAAGTAAATATTGTACTAATTTTTATCCTAATATCCTCAGGCAATATTATTTTTAGTGTAAAGCATGTAAATGTATCCTGTTCAATATCTTTTGTGTGCAAATGTACAGGATTAAAACTCACAATAAGTAAAATGCTTTGTACAGTAGATTTTTTCCAGACAAAAAAAAACTTGTTTTGGCTTTATACAAGTTGCATGAACAGGCAATTGTTGACATTCAGCAGGGAACTTGGCCCTGTAGTACTGTTACATAATTACTGTGTTTACAGTAACATGTTGCTTTCTGCCATATGATTCAGAAAGTAATATTTAGGAGAATCTCAAACTGTAAAGCTACTGGAGAAGACTATTGCTGCCCTGCCAGATTTGTTAATAAAGATCAATTATTAATATAATTTTTGTCCCAGAGTAATTTATATATTTTGCAGTAAATATCTAAATTTAACCTTTTAATCAGATTTCCACAATAATGTACCTGATTCTCCAAGCCTTTGTATTCCCACTATACCCTATTAAAAATCTTTTAAAACTATTTGGGCAATTATTATTATTATTGATATTTCCATGCTGGTGAGAGGTTCTAGCAAGTTGAGGCCCCTATTTACTTTGTCCCTTCTCTCTCTATTTGCTTTCTGTTGATTCCCTTAAGTCTCTCTACATTTACCAATAATTCAAGCTTCTTCTTTCCCCACTTATTATGTACCTCTGTAATCTTTTGACTACCACCCACAGGATAGGTATGGGGTGCATAATAAACATATTAAACTAAAAAACTAACCACTTCCATGTGCAAAAGTTCACCATTATTATTATAATCAAAAGAAGCGCTAAACCACAAGGGTCATACAGCGCAGCAGGGCAGGGCAGGATGCAGGGATATATGGTAGCAAGAGGGAGAGGGATGATTATTAGGATATGGAGTGCAGCGGGGCAATGGATAGAGCAGGGATAGAGGGTAGCAAGAGATTGAGGTAGAAAGGACTGAGGGGAGTGCTAGAGGCATCATCATCAGAATTTGTGTAGTAAATCAGTTGCTGTCAAAAGATCAATAGTTTACCAACCTACTTGTAACTTCATGCTTCATTTCTTGATCACTTTCATTCTCATGCTATTGCTGTGTACACTGAAGATTCTAAATCCCCTGATGGTGCTAGGTATGCAGCAGTTTTTCCTGACAAAATCATGTCACTTATTAGAATTGGTTTGGGTTTAGCGCTTAGTTTGATATTAGAATCGGCCAGTATTTTCACAACACAGTTGTAATTCTTATAGCCAGTGTACACACTACATCGATGTCCACCTCATCATTCGTAGTCGTTTTGGACATTTAGTGCATTGCAGGTTATGCAAATTTTATTCCCCTCATCCCATTATCCTATGTGCACGACATCAATTGTGCCACATTGCTGGTAAATAAAGATGTCATTTTATGCTGGGTCCCCTCGACACTATGCTCAGGATAATGCAGGCAGACTGTCGGCTGTTCATGTTCTCCTAATTTTTGTATACAAGGGTTTTCTCTTGGCAACTACGCAACTGCTGGGAATAATGGTTGTTAGAGTTATGCCACAATAATTTACCCTCTTAAACCACATTTCGGTTTCTAGCCATCTCACCACTCGTGTCAGAAACTGCACACACTCGTCTACGTATCAGTCACGTGTGTCTTGCTCATGCACATTTCATGGAAAAAACACTCGGCACTGCTCTGTGAGGATTGTCTTATCAGCAAGCATGCAAATTTCAATATCTCCACCACCCCAACACATTTGCTGTAACAAACCTCCTCGCTGAATGTCCCACCTTTGATGTCGACTCTCGCTCTGCTTTTTAATCTAAACCCCCTACTCTAGTGGGTTTAGCACTTTTTTTTATCTACTTTTTAAACTAATTTATGGCACCAACTCTGATTTAATTTTTTTGCACACTTCTGGCAGCGCTGTATGACCCTATGGTTTAGCGCTTCTTTTGATTATAATAATAATTGTACACTTCTGACCCTCACACATTCCTAACATCTGCACATCCCTTCATGCAGTGCTGTATGACACTTCTGGGTTTAGAGCTTAGTCTGATTATATTATTATTATTGTAAGGAATTGGATTTGTCCTCTCCTTCCCATTTTCCCATAAAGCCATAATGGTTGCTCACTGCTACACGGTAGATGTGGGTATTTTGTGTTAAGCTGTAGATATATACAGCCTCTCCTCACTTAGCGACGGAGATAGGGACCCAAGACCCCGTCGGTAAACGAATTCATCACTAACCGAGGAGCATACTATGGTAGTGGATTTGTGTCAACCATCTTTGATATTGTTTTAATGTCACTTTTGAACTATTTATAACATTTCTGGTATATTTTTAAATGTTTATTCAGCAGTGTACTGTATATTGTAATAAACAGAATTGAGGAAATCAGCTCTAATATACATTATTTAGGTATAAATACTGGTCAGTGCCCGTCATAAGTCCGAGGCGTCGGTAAACGAGTATGTCGCTAAGTGAGGAGAGGCTGTATATGGTATATACATTAAACAACCACAGGTATGTATAATGCACTAGCCATTATTAACAATGATAGCATTTCTAAGTTCAATCTTCGGTGCAGGTGACAGGCATACAGCTGTTCAGCTTTGTTTTGGTGGAATAATATAATCAGACTAAGCGCTAAACCAAGAAGGGCCATACAGCACAGCAGGGAAGGATGTGCCATGGAAGAAATAGGCAGAAGTTAGGAATGAGTGGGAGTTAGGAGCATGCAAGAGGTAAGAGTTATTAGGGGTAGTGACGAGTGCAAAAAGGTAAAACATCAAAGTTGGTGTAATAAGTTAGTTTCTGTTAAAGTCAAAGTCTGCATTAAACATGGAACTTTCAGCAAGGTCAGTCAGTATGTGTTGGAGCAGTGAGATGTTGGAAGTGAATTCTGTGTGCCAGCTCAGACAGGACAATCAATAAAGATATGGTGAACTGACAATGCAACCTGGCAACCCTCTTAGAGCAGTGCTAAGCATTTTTCCATGACCGGTTCATGAAACGCATGTGGCTGACACATTGGCAAGAGAGAGTGAGTGCAGTTTCCCAAATGTGACAACAGTGAGATGATAACCAGAAACCCAAAAGAAGTTTGACAAAGTAGTTGATTGTGGACCAATTTGGACAACATTGTTGCCAGCATTTGAGAAGTTGCTAGAGATTACTAAAAAATAGCCTGAAAAAGGAATACCCTGAATGAAATTGGGAGGTCATGAACAGCAGACTGAGCAGCCAATGTGCCTGCTCATTACCCCGAACATCTTTTGGTGGAGATGAACTGATAACTTATGTAGTAACTGCCATAATTTTTTTTGTAAAGCTTAGCTAACCAATGGCATGCAACTCTGCTCAAATTCTCTAGATGTAAGAGTTCTGAGATCTATGACTTGCAATGATAGGTTGGTATTACTATTACACATGTTAAAACATTTCATGTTGGTGAAACAGTTTATTACAATCAAGGATTCATAATATTTTTACATTATTTCATGGTGTGGAGGTGTATACAAGATGAAGATAGGACACTCATGCCTGGTGGAACTTATTTTTTGGTAGTATATGTTCAGACAGACTGCAATGTTGAAGAGTAGAGTATGAAAAAACACCTATTCCTTTGGGTCAAACCTGGTTACCTTCAATTTCCCAGGGGCTGTATGATTCCTACAGGTGTAGTGCATGACCATGAATATTAAAATTGAAAAAGCAATTGTGAACAAGGGTTTATTCATTGTGAAAAATTGCTAAGCTCTATGAGTTGTAGAGTACTACTAAATAAAATTTTCTATGGTTTGTGTAGCAGAAAGATTTTTTTGAAAGGACAAGAGTAAGGCTGGAGGAATAGGCCTTGTGTGATGACTTGGTGAGCAGTCAATTATAACTTACTGAAGACTGTCCAGTTTCATTAATTGAAAACAATTGGTTTACATAGTGGATGAGGCCACTTTTTAGTTATCACACCATTCCATACAAGAAAGTAGCATACCAATAAGAGGTTTCTGCATGTGAAATTTTCTAAACCATTTTAAAGTAAAAACCAATACCTAACGTGTACTAATTTGTCAAATATTGTACATTAGCATAGGCTGAGACTAGGAACAGATTAAGCATTACCATATAATTGCAATGACAACTACACCATGATGTAAAAAGAGATAACTATCAATACAAAATATAGATCTTATTTTATAAAAACAAGTTTTCTAAGTATTTGATATTTCATTACCTGTTACACTGGATGAAATATTCTATTGTCAATAAGTATGACTACAAAGATCCAAGTTGCAGAACCATCCTTTATTGGGACTGTTTTGTTGTGTAAAGCTTTATGTTCATGACTTGATAAAAGCTCTGCACACAAAAACATTGCCTCAAAATAAAAGCTTGTTCTCAATTTTTTCTTTATTTTTATACCTATAACATTAAAGACACAAATTAAATATATACTATATATTACTTTTTCTCACTTTTTTTGTATATTAAAAACTGTCCAAACCATCTTTTGTTATAAAAATATATTTTAATTTAAAACATTTGGGATTAAAAGAATATTAACAATACAAAATTATGAGCTATTTATAAACTCATACCTTGGAAGAATTTTAGGTAAACTAGTCTAATCACATTTCATATCTAAAATACGACTTTACCTGTACCGGTTTTATGCCAACAAACTGCTGTTTACAGAAAATAGTCAGAATATCACTGGCAAATTATCTTGTTTCTAGTTCTTTTTTAATTATATAAAGTAAATGATATTTGAAAATTAACCATTCAGTATATATACAATATATATGTACAGGTAAGACAGTAGGATTGCAGATGAGCAAGGAGGCTTTAGAGTGGGTAGGGGATGTGTAGATCAAGTGTTTACATTGAAGCATATATGTTAACAGTATTTAGATAAAGGTAGGGAAGTTTCAATTGCATTTATGGATTTAGAAAAGGCATATGATAGAGTGGATAGGGGAGCAATGTGGCAGATGTTGCAAGTGTATGGAATAGGTAGTAAGTTACAAACAAACATGCTGTAAAGAGTTTTTATGAGGATAGTGAGGCTCAGGTTAGGGTGTGTAGGAGAGAGGGAGATTATGTACTTCCTAGTAAAAGTAGGTCTTAGACAGGAATGTCACCATGGTTGTTTAATATATTTATAGATGGGGTTGTAAAAGAAGTAAATGCTAGGGTGTTGGGGAGAGGGGTGGGATTAAATTATGGGGAATCATACAAAATTGGAGTTGACACAGTTACTTTTTGCTGATGATACTGTGCTTATGGGAGATTCTAAAGAAAAGTAGCAAAGGTTAATGGACGAGTTTGGGAGGGTGTGTAATGGTAGAAAGCTGAAAGTGAACATAGATAAGAGTAAGGTGATGAGGGTATCAAACGATTTAGATAAAAGAAAAATTGGATATCACATTGGAGAGAGGGAGTATGGAAGAAGTAAATGTTTTCAGATATTTGGGAGTTGACTTGTCAGCGGGTGGGTTTATGAAGGATGAGGTTAATCATAGAACTGATAAAGGAAAAAAGGTGAGTGGTGCGTTGAGGTATCTGTGGAGACAAAAAAAGTTATCCATGGAGGCAAAGAAGGGAATGTATGAAAGTATAGTGGTACCAACACTCTTATATGGGTGTGAAGCTTGGGTTGCAAATGCTGCAGCAAGGAGGCAGTGGAGATGTCCTGTCTAAGGGCAATGCGTGGTGTAAATATTATGCAGAGAATTCGGAGTGTGGAAATTAGGAGGTGGTGTAGAGTTACTAAAAGTATTAGTCAGAGGGTTGAAGAGGGGTTGTTGAGGTGGTTTGGTCATTTGGAGAGAATGGATCAAAGTACGTACTAGAATGACTTGGAGAGCGTATAAATCTGTAGGGAAAGGAAGGCGGGGTAGGGGTCGTTCTTGAAAAGGTTGGAGGGAGTAGGTAAAGGAGGTTTTGTGGGCGAGGGGCTTGGACTTCCAGCAAGCATGTGTGAGCGTGATAGGAGTGAATGGAGACGAATGGTTTTTGGGACCTGACGAGCTGTTAGAGTGTAATCAGGGTAATATTTTGTGAAGGGATTCAGGGGAACCAGTTAGCCAGACTGGAGTCCTGGAAATGGGAAGTACAATGCCTGCACTTTAAAGGAGGGGTTTGGGATATTGGCAGTTTGGAGGGACTTCTAAATTGTCATATCTGAGTGCCTCTGCAAAGATAGTGATTATGTACGAGTGAGGTGAAAGTGTTGAATGATGACAAAAGTATTTTTTTTCTTTTTGGGTCACCCTGCCTCGGTGGGAGACGACCGACGTGTTGAAAAAAAAATATGTACAGTAATTCATTATATTAATTTAAAGCACTAAGTCTGTGTGGGTCAGTGTTTCATGGTAAAGAAGTGGCTGACAGTAGGGATTCAGGGTTAGTACAAGAGTGAAGAGAGAATAAATAGATACAGTAAATCACTTTCACTTGAATTAAAGGTGGAACTTTCAGAAGGAAGTACACAAGGATATCAAGGCACTTGAATTAAAAAAATAAAGTCATTATGCTCACATGAGAAAATTTATGATAAGCTGTTTTACCTGTCATTAAGCCCTGATAATCCTCACAGTGGCATGATAGGTGACCCTAATACATCTTTCTTTCAACAAGTCGGCCGTTTCCCACCAAGGTGGGGTGGCCCAAAGAGAAAAAAAAGTTTCTCTTTTTAACTTTAGTAATATATACAGGAGAAGGGGTTACTAGCCCCTTGCTCCCGGCATTTTAGTCGCCTTTTACGACACGCATGGCTTACGGAGGAAGAATTCTGTTCCACTTCCCCATGGAACCCTAATACATATATGTATATAATCATATTTAGGTAGTAGGTTGGTAGACAGCAACCACCCAGGGAGGTACTACCGTCCTGCCAGGTGACTGTGAAACAGAAACCTGAAACTGTTTTACATGATGGTAGGATTGCTGGTGTCTTTTTTCTGTCTCATAAACACGCTGGATAACAGGTATATCTAGCTACTTCTACTTACACTTTAGGTCACACTACACTGGCATACACATGCATATATATACATACACACATCTAGGTTTTTCTTCTTTTTTCTTAATAGCTCTTGTTCTTTTTATTTTCTCTATTGTCCATGGGGAAGTGGAAAAGAATCTTTCCTCCGTAAGCCATGCGTGTCGTATGAGGCGACTAAGATGCCGGGAGCAATGGGCTAGTAACCCCTTCTCCTGTACAAATCTACTAAAAACGAGAAGAAGAAAAACTTTATAAAATTGGGTTGTCTGAATGTGCGTGGATGTAGTGCGGATGATAAGAAAGAGATGATTGCCGATGTTATGAATGAAAAGAAGTTGGATGTCCTGGCACTAAGCGAAACAAAGCTGAAGGGGTAGGCGAGTTTCAGTGGGGAGAAATAAATGGGATTAAGTCAGGAGTATCTGAGAGAGTTAGAGCTAAGGAAGGGGTAGCAATAATGTTGAAGGATCAGTTATGGAAGGAAAAGAGGGAATATAAATTTTAAATTCAAGGATTATGTGGATTAAAATAAGGGTCGGATGCGAAAAGTGGGTCATAATAAGCGTGTATGCACCTGGAGAAGAGAGGAGTGTAGAGGAGAGAGAGAGATTTTGGGAGATGTTAAGCGAATGTATAGGAACTTTTGAACCAAATGAGAGAGTAATTGTGGTAGGGGACCTAAATGCTAAAGTGGGAGAAACATGCAGAGAGGGTGTAGTAGGTAAGTTTGGGGTGCCAGGTGTAAATGATAATGGGAGCCCTTTGATTGAACTTTGTATAGAAAGGGGTTTAGTTATAGGTAATACATATTTTAAGAAAAAGAGGATAAATAAGTATACAAGATATGATGTAGGGCGTAATGACAGTAGTTTGTTGGACTATGTATTGGTAGATAAAAGACTGTTGAGTAGACTTCAGGATGTGCATGTTTATAGAGGGGCTACAGATATATCAGATCACTTTTAGTTATAGCTACAGTGGGAGTAAAAGGTAGATGGGATACAAGGAAAATAGAATCAGTAAGTAAAAGAGAGGTGAAGGTTTATAAACTAAAAGAGGAGGCAGTTAGGGTAAGATATAAACAACTATTGGAGGATAGATGGGCTAGTGAGAGTGTAGGCAATGGGGTCGAAAATGTATGGGGTAGATTTAAAAATGTAGTGTTAGAGTGTTCAGCAGAAGTTTGTGGTTACAGGCGAGTGGGTGCGGGAGGGAAGAGGAGCGATTGGTGGAATGATGATGTAAAGAGAGTAGTAAGGGAGAAAAGTTAGCATATGAGAGGTTTTTACAAAGTAGAAGTGATGCAAGGAGGAAGAGTATATGGAGAGAAAAGAGAGGTTAAAAGAGTGGTGAAGCAATGTAAAAGAGAGCAGATGAGAGAGTGGGTGAGATGTTATCAGCAAATTTTGTTGAAAATAAGAAAAGTTTTGGAATGAGATTAATAAGTTGAGGAAGCCTAGAGAACAAATGGATTTGACAGTTAAAAATAGGAGAGGAGAGTTATTAAATGGAGAGTTAGAGGTATCGGGAAGATGGAGAGAATATTTTGAGGATTTGTTAAATGTTGATGAAGACAGGGGAAACTGTGATTTCGGTGTAGGGCAAGGAGGAATAACATCTTGTAGGAGTGTGGAAGAGCCAGTTGTGGGTGTAGGGAAGTTCGTGAGGCAGTGGGTAGAATGAAAGGGGTAAGGCAGCTGGGATTGATGGGATAAAGATAGAAATGTTAAAAGCAGGTGGGGATATAATTTTGGAGTGGTTGGTGCTATTATTTAATAAATGTATGGAAGAGGGTAAGGTACCTAGGGATTGGCAGAGAGCGTGTATTGTTCCTTTGTATAAAGGCAAAGGGGACAAAAGAGAGTGCAAAAATTATAGGGGAATAAGTCTGTTGAGTGTACCTGGTAAAGTGTATGGTAGAGTTATTATTGAAAGAATTAAGAGTAAAACAGAAAGCAGGATAGCAGATGAACAAGGGGCTTTAGGAAAGGTAGGGGTGTGTAGACCAAGTGTTTACAGTGAAACATATAGGTGAACAGTATTTGGATAAGGGTAAAGATTTTTTTGTGGCATTTATGGATTTGGAAAAGGCGTATGATAGGGTAGATAGGGGGCAATGTGGCAGATGTTGCAGGTGTATGGAATAGGAGGAAGGTTACTGAAAGCAGTGAAGAGTTTTATGAGGATAGTGAGGCTCAGGTTAGAGTGTGTAGGAGGGAAGGGGACTATTTCCCAGTAAAAGTGGGCCTTAGACAAGGATGTGTGATGTCACCGTGGTTGTTCAATATATTTATAGATGGGGTTGTAAGAGAAGTGAATGCGAGGGTCTTGGCAAGAGGTGTTGGGCTAAAAGATAAAGAAGCAAATACAAAGTGGGAGTTGTCACAGTTGCTTTTGCTGATGACACTGTGCTTTTGGGAGATTCTGAAGAGAAGCTGCAGAGGTTGGTGGATGAATTTGGTAGGGTGTGTAAAAGAAGAAAATTGAAAGTGAATATAGGAAAGAGTAAGGTGATGAGGATAACAAAAGAATAGGTGACGAAAGATTGGATATCAGATTGGAGGGAGAGAGTATGGAGGAGGTGAATGTATTCAGATATTTGGGAGTGGACATGTTAGCAGATGGGTCTATGAAGGATGAGGTGAATCATAGAATTGATGAGGGGAAAAGGGTGAGTGGAGCACTTGGAGTCTGTGGAGACAAAGAACCTTGTCTATGGAAGTAAAGAGGGAATGTATGAGAGTATAGTTATACCAACGCTCTTATATGGGTGTGAAGCATGGGTGATGAATGTTGCAACGAGGAGAAGGCTGGAGGCAGTGGAGATGTCATGTCTGAGGTCAATGTGTGGTGTGAATATAATGCAGAGAATTCGGAGTTTGGAAATTAGGAGGAGGTGCGGGGTTACCAAAACGATTGTCCAGAGAGCTGAGGAGGGGTTGTTGAGGTGGTTTGGACATGTAGAGAGAATGGAACGAGACAGAGTGACTTCGAGAGTGTATAAATCTGTAGTGGAGGGAAGGCGGGGTAGGGGTCGGCCTAGGAAAGGTTGGAGGAGGGGTAAAGGAAGTTTTGTGTGCGAGGGCTTGGACTTCCAGCAAGCATGTGTGAGCGTATTTGATAGGAGTGAATGGAGGCATATGGTTTTTAATACTTGACGTGCTGTTGGAGTGTGAGCAAAGTAACATTTATGAAGGGATTCAGGGAAACCGGCAGGCCGGACTTGAGTTCTGGAGATGGGAAGTACAGTGCCGGCACTCTAAAGGAGGGGTGTTAATGTTGCAGTTTTATAACTGTAGTGTAAAGCACCCTTCTGGCAAGACAGTGATGGAGTGAATGATGATGAAAGTTTTTCTTTAATAAAAAAAAAAAAAAAAATAATCATAAAAGAACTTGAAGAAGAATCTTGTCATGTACAAGACTGACATATCCATAGCATTTTTCCCTTAAACCGAGTATACCATTTTGTCCTCACTATGGATAAGGTAAATTTAGTGTTTTGCGAACCAACCTCTCTGCAATTTTGTTGAACTGTTCTCTGTCATCTCTCCACATCTTTGCTGCATCAACATTTGCACTGCTCTCATCATTTGGCTCTGAAATGATTAGCAATAAATTAACGGGGAATTGCTAAATCATTAAGGATCATACAGCACGTAGGTGAATGGATGTGCAATTATGAATAGTATTGGGTTTATCATCATTGCTTCAGAAAGTTAACTGGAAAGCTATTAAATATGAAGAGCTACAAATGTGAAATCCTTTTGCTAATATTATTCACAAACTGTAAAATTCCCCTCAATGCCTTCGAAAGCGTTGTACAGTGGTACCTCGAGTTTCGAACAGCTCCCAACTCGAACAATTATGTAAGTGTATTATTGTAAGTGCTTTTGTAAGTGTATTTTTGGGGGTCTGAAACGGACTAATCTAATTTACATTATTCCTTAAGGGAACAAATTCGTTCGGTAACAGCACTTGAACAGCTTTTTGGAACGAATTATGGCCAAAACTCTAGGTACCACTGTACCTTTTTCTAACAAGAATGCAGAATGACCCAAAAATCAAAGTTAAAATATTGTTGGTACATATTACATACTGGTAAATAGAAATAATACAATACTGTACTGTATTACATATGTACATTATAAACAAAGATTTTAATTAATAACACACGTGTCACTCATTAGTCAAGAACGTGTCATGTGCTTGTAAACTTAAAACTATAATTTTTCATTATAAACATGGCTAATAGTTAAACCTTCTCTATAAAAATAATTATCGTATGAAAATTAGAGAGTTTATACTCCTAAGCATTAAAAATAAAAATATGGTACAGTACTCCCAAGTTAAAGATGTATCATCTTTATGAATGATGATAAAACCTGGAATATTTATGCAGTGGTTAGTACATGTATTAGTATTTGTTCGATATATAAATGAAAGAATATAGGTAGTAGGTTCATAGACAGCAACCACCCAATGAGTGTGAAATGGAAACCTGTAATTGTCTTACATGATGGTAGGATTGCTGGTGTCTTATTTTCTGTCTTATAAACATGCAGGATAACAGGTATATCTTGCTACTTCTACTTAGGTCTCGCTACACATGCATGTACACACATCTACATACCCATCTGAGTTTTCTTCTATTTTCTTAACAGTTCTTATTCTTTATTTCGCCTGCTGAGTATGCCATGTAGATGTATGATACAGTTCTTATTGAAAGGGTTAGAGGCACGACAAAGTAGGATTGCAAAGGAGCAATGAGGACTTAAGAACAGTAGAGGCTGTGTCAACCAAGTGTTTACAATGAAGCATTTAAGTTAGTAGTACTTAGATAAGGTTAAACAGCTGTTCATTACATTTATGGGTTTAGCAGCAGGTTACTAAAAGAAGTAGAGTTCTTATAAGGATAGCAAGGCACGTGTTAGGATGGCTATTTTCCAGTGAAAGTAGGACTTAGGGAAAACCAATCATCTCACAAAAATCAGTCATATAGAAATCAGGTGCCCTGCAAAAATTAAGAGATGCAAAGAAATTTTTTTTTTCTGATTGTAATACAGGGTGCCTCCTGGTCCCATTCTAGCAGCTGTGAAATCATTAGGCAGTGTAACTGATCTGTGTTAATGGAGTGTACATCAAAATGATAAGTGGCAGAAATTAAAGAAATTGTCTTACAGAAATTAATTGTCTAGAAAATTTTGCAAAATCAACTGTCTAACAAATTTAATCTTACAGAAATGTTGCATTTCGTTCATTTTTTCTCGTTGAGTAAAGGGGAAATGGTATTCAGATTTAATCTGAGAAAATGTAGGCAAAAAAAGAACTCCAAGAGATCTTCACAAACTATTGTACTGCACAAGAGACTTCCTAGAAGGAACCTACCAATAAAGAAAACTACCATAATTTTTAATGGGGTGGACTGGTAAGCCAGTGGAAGGCCTTAGTCAAATGACCAAAGCTCCAGCTGCAGGTCATCATATGGCTAAGACCTGCATCAGGATACACTTGTCCTGTTTCCTGACAAACCTTACCTAACCTAACCTAAAGATAGCTCTGAAAAATATCATCTTGCACTCACCTGCCAACATAGATACCACTGACAGTAATATTTTCTCCACACTTTGCACTGGACTCCATCTCTCAGCACTGGTCTCATAACCCATGGGATCATCACCAGGTGCATGAAGTATGGAAATGCACACTCGACCATCAGAATAAACTGGTGGTTAAAGAAAGCAGTTATGAGCAATTCTGAATGTACTGATGATTAACATACAGGTTTAATTAAATATACTATATAGTAAATAATATAAGTTAGTAATGTTTCATTTTACTGTTTTTTACTTCATAAACTGATTACTGAACTAATCTTGAATATAAATTTGCTTGTTATTTCTTGACAATAATCAGAAAGTGATAAGAGTGAAATACGTTTTAAAGCATTTTCTGAGCATTTGCTGCACTATCAGCTAGTTCACTTCTGATACTTCTCATATGGCTTGGTACCCAAGAAAGCTAACTGTTCTAAGCTAATTTGTGGTTAGGATTAACCATCTTTAATTTTTTAAACTCTTGGGCTCTTATAAATTGCTGTATTTTTAAATGTGTAGTAAATTAATTTTAATAATATTACCAGGTTTAATATATTTCCTGTAAAACATACTAAAAATGACTTGAAATTCTTCACTAATAACTGTATGTAGTCAAGGAAGTTTCAAACTTTTCTTCATTTATATGCTTGCAGCAAACCCTATTACTAAACACAAACTAAGTCAATTACTGTACAGTGGACCCTCGCTATTCAAACATTCTTCATTCCAGAATGCTGTTCAAGTGCTGTTACCAAACGAATTTATTCCCATAAGGAATGATGTAAATTAGATTAGTCCATTTCAGACCCCCATAAATACACTTATAAAAGCACTTACAATAATAAACTTACATAAAATTGCGAGTTTGGAGTGTTCGAATAGCGAGGGTCCACTGTATATTGTACTTGGAATAAAAATTTAATTATCAAATTATGTCTTTAAAAACTACATTTAGGTTCTAGTCATCATAATAGCAAGTGTTGTTGGGATTGACCATGAAGGGTTCCTAGGGAATTGTAAGCACTGTACTGTCTTATGCTTTCTTAATTCATATATACATAGTATAATGGACAAACAATGCAATTACTATAAAGCTCCCGCACAGATGCATGGCCCTAAAAAATGACTCACTGTTGGGATGAAACATTTCACATGTGAACTGCATCTTGGGGGGTGACAGAGGGTAGTCAGGAGGGAAAATCAATTTAGCTGGGAAGACTCCACACTCAAAACAAGTTCCTTCAGGGCCCCTAAAAAGATTCATATTGGAAAGAACATCTTAAATCCTTAAGAGTATAAAATTGTAGCAGTTTTATTATAAATCTAAATTTTGATTAGGAGTATAATTTTGGTACTCCGTTATCTACTTGGAGAACTCACAGGCCCCTTCTGATGGAGAACAGCCACTCCGTGTCCTAAGCAAGATTAATTTTAAGGTCAATAATATTTGATTAGTTCTCCATACTATATGTAAGTATATACCTGTTCACTAACATTAGCAAGTTTCAAGCAGTCTTATTACCTAAATAGCTACTATAATACCATATTTAAACTTAAAAATTGTAAATTGTTATTGCTTTAAACAAGACAAAACATTTGGAAAAAATTTATGAAAGTGAAAATATGATTCTAATATTAAATTACATAACTTGCCAAGTCAAAGAGAGTATTTATATTTTCTACTAGTTTCACCAATTTAGACCAAATGCACTCCCTAGTGCTTGTTTTTAACAGGTGGAAGTGCATCAGTGGGTACTGGTATTTTATTTTACTCACTTAAACTAATGTTATAAGTTCTGCTCCATCAAAAACGAATACCAGTTGGCCACCAAATGATAGATGCAGTAGTGCATTCGACTACCTACAAAAGTATTTTCTCAGTTGAGATGAGATGATACCACCTGTCTCACTTTTTACCTCAACGGCTGTCTCCCATTAAGGCAGTGATGAAAAGAATACGTATTCACCATTATTCATTCAACTGCCGTTCTGCCAGAAATGTGCTGACCTACAATTCAGATTACCCTCCAACTACAAAATCAATACCCCTCCTTCAGGGTGCAGGCACTGCCCTCCCAGCCTCCAGGACTCGGGTCCAGCTATCTGGTTTCCCTGAATCCCTTCAAAAATGTTTCTTTGCTTACACCACCAGAATTTACCTTGCTCACACTCCAACAGAATGTCCATTATATATAACATGCACAAACCTGCTGGCTGCTCAAGCTCCTAAAGCTCAACACCTCCTTATTCCCCCCCTCCTTCCCCACCCCACCTACCTTCCACCCCAAATTTATATCCCTTTGTTATCCTACTCCTCACCATACTCTTGACGTGCTCAGACTACCTCAGCCACCCCTTCTCTGGGGTGGTAAAAGGTACCTTTTAATTTCCATGCTCTGAATTTACTGCATGACATTCACGCCACATACTGCTCTCAAACGTGACATGTTTACTGCCTCTAGGTGCCTCCTTGCTGTGCTGCAGCATTCAAAACCCATGCCTGACACCCATATAAAAATATTGGTACCATTACTCTGGTACATATTTTTTTGCCCCATAGATGAACTTCTTTCTTTCCACAGATGTCTCAACACACCACCCACTTTTTTATCTTCTATTATATGGTTTATCTTGTCTTTTGTAGATCCATCTAGTACTGGCAAATCCACTCCCAAATATCTACATACATCCAGTTCCTCCATACTACCTCCCTCCAATCTGATATTCAATGTATCATTGCCTAGACACTGAGTTACTCTCATCACCTTACTCTTATCTACATTCACTGTTAGGTTTCTTTTAAATACTCTCCCAAATTCATCCACTAGCCTTGCAACTTGTCTTCAGAATCCTCTAAAAGAATTATGTCATCAGCAAAAAAAGCAACTGTGATAACTCCCACTTTGTATCAGATCCAGCATCTTTTAATCCCACATCTTTTTCCAACATCACAGCATTAACTTCTTTCCCAACCCCATCTACAAATATGTTAAACAACCATGGTGACATCATGCAACCCTATCTAAATTCTACTTTCGCTGGGAAATGACATCCCCCTCCTTTCTACATACCCTAACCTTTCCATAAAAATTCTCAACTGCTTTTAGTAACCTACCTCTTAGTCCATACATTGCAACATCTGCCACATGGCTCCCTATCCATCCTATCATATACATGTTCTAAATCCATGAAAGTAACAAATAACTCTTTACCCTTATCTAAGTACTGTTCATCTATATGCTTCAATGTAAACACTTGGTATACACATCCCCTACCCTTCCTAAATCTTCCCTGCTCCACTGCAGTCCTACTTTGTTTTACCCCTCCTCTCAATGAAAATTCTACCATAAACCTTGTCTGGTATACTCAACAGGCTTATCCCTCTACCCTTTTATTCTTACATTCTCTTCCTATACAAGGTAACTATGCATTCTCTCTTCCAATCCTATGGTACCTTCCCTTCTTTCATATATATACTACACTGAACATGTACACCAACTGCTCCAACACTATGCCCACACAGAACAAAAGGCACAATACTGTGACTGGAACAATACACAAATAACCCACACATAGGAGAGAGGAGCTGAAGTCAGACCAAAATGTCATCATAAGCTCCTCTCTCCTATGTGTGGGTTATTTGTGTATGTCCACATGCATTTAACAGTTCTTTCTTAATTCCATATATCCCAGCTTATCATTCCCTTTTCCCATCTACACCCACTCTCCTTTATCAACAAATTTCTGCTGCACACTACCTCTTCCTCATTACCTTCCTTAACTCAATTACTTTCACTTCCCTGTTTCCCCACTGCTGCCAGTCTCCTTGTACTCCA
Source organism: Cherax destructor (assembly GCA_009830355.1). Lineage (NCBI taxonomy): Eukaryota > Metazoa > Arthropoda > Malacostraca > Decapoda > Parastacidae > Cherax > Cherax destructor. Next base: position 222,766 of record WNWK01001756.1, on the reverse strand, counting down.
TCTACCCCTTACTCCTGTAATTGCCACTAAATGAATTGACATCTGTCACTCCTCTAAGAACCATGCACATCTATGGCTACCCATAAATCTTTCATCTACTGCAGTAATGCATGCACCCTCAACTTACCTACTACACCATTTACAACCGTCTCACTCACTTTAGCATTTAGGTCTTCCCAAAACAGTAATTCTCTTACTTGACTCAAAACACCCTAAATATTCACCTAACATCTCCAATGTCAATCAGCCAGTATGCAAGTTTCAAGTTCATCAGTCAACCATTAAGTCAGCAAGTAAGCAGTCAGTCAGCCTCCCCCTGCCCAAAGGTGCTACACATAACCCCACTTCTCACATCCAACCTTTATTCTAACATGCATAATTCTAGAATTTATACACTTAAGACTCTTCTTTTATTTCTATAATTGATCATTTAATATTACAGCTAGTCCTTCCTTTGCTCTGATTCTCTCAGTTATGCCTGACCTAATCCTATTTACCCCTCCCCTTTGAAATTTTTCCATTCCCTTTAGCTCTGTTTCACTTAGCGCTAGGACATCTGGCTTCTTTACATTCTGCATTACACCCATGCACATTCAAACACCCCAATTTCAAAATTTACTTCATTGACTTTTTAGTAATTGAATACAGAAGGGGCTTCTAGTCCACTGCTCCTGCCATTATGGTTGCCTTTTAACACCACACATGGCTTACAGAGAAATTCTAGCCCACTATCCCTATGCCCTCCATTAAATTTTGACACAAACACTATATACATAATTGCCCATGCCATCTCCATTTGGTTTCTTTTAAAATATTTTTTATTCTTACAATTCAAGAGCTAAAATAAAGTTCCAAGGTATTTGTCAATATTTACATAATAAATGTCTATGAGAAAACTTGGAGTTACATTACAGGTCTTGTATTTTTTCAGAATACAATCCATTCATTAAGCAGAGATTGCCTGAATATTTTTTTTCCATCAAATGGGCCATATCCCACCAAGGCAGGGTGACCCAAAAAAGAAAAAGAAAAGTTTCTCTTTTTAAATTTAGTAATGTATACAGGAGAAGGGATTACTAGCCCCCTTGCTCCCGGCATCTTAAGTCGCTCTTATGACATGCATGGCTCATGGAGGAAGAATTCTGTTCCACTTCCCCATGGAGATATCTGTATATACAGCTAACTAAATATTATTATTACAGTATTTGTAATACAAGTATGTAAGTACGTACTGCATTGTACAAATGCTGGTTAAATGATAAATTTGATACAACTCACATGATTAGTGCCTCCCATTCAAAAAAGTTTTCTTCATTGGTTGGGCCAGCAATAATTCCTTCTGGAGGGTTTAATGTCAATTCTGAAATAACAAAGATTCAAGATATAATGCTATTTTCATTAATAAAGAAATATGACACTACAGTACAATGAATTTCACAATATGAAAGGAGCTCATGGTTGTAAAAGAATGGGCAGCAGGAAAAAGCTGAGGATATGGCAATTAACCAGATCGATTAAAATAAGAAAATGGCTAAGAATAACATGTCAATAAAAAACTAATATGAATGACAGAATTTGTTTCATCTTTAATAATTACAAACTACAGTGGACCCCTGGTGTTCGTAGTCATCGGAGTTCATAATATTCGGTGTTCGTAACGTTTTTTCATAAAAATATTGGCTCGGTGATCGTAATTCCGCTCGGTAATTGTCATTCGTCCCAGACGCGTATGCCCGGCCCGACACACCATTCACAGTCAGTGTGCCATTGTTTACCAGTGAGTGACGGTCACCCCACGCATTCATACAATACATTTCGTCATTATTCCATTCTTTTTAGTGTTTGCAATTGCTAAATAAGCCACCATGGGCCCAAAGAAAGCTCCTAGTGCCAGCCCTGTGGTAAAGGTGGTCAGAAACACGGTAGAACTGAAAAAATGGATCATTGCAAAATATGAAAGTGAAGTACGTGTCGCCGAGCTGGCCAGGCTGTATGGCAAAGCCCATACAACCATCGCTTCCATCGTGGCCAAGGTAAATGAAATCAAGGAAGCTGTTTTTTGCGAAAGGTGCAAGTGAGGTCACAAAACAAAGATCGCAAATACTGGAAGATGTGTAGACTTTGTTGTTGGTGTGGATCACCGAGAAAGAATTAGCAGGAGATAGTGTTACGCAGGCAATAATATCTGAAAAAGCAAGGAAGTTGCATGGTGATCTCGTCAAGAAAATGCCTGCAACGAGTGCTGAAGTGAGCGAATTTAAAGCCAGCAAAGGCTGGTTTGACAGATTTAAGAAGCATAGTGGCATACAGAGTGTGATAAGGCATGGTGAGGGAGCAAGTTCAGACAAATGTGTGGCTGAAAAATATGTGCAGGAATTCATGGGGGTACATAGAGGCTGAACAATTCCAACCCCAATAAGTGTTCAATTGTGACGAAACAGGCCTGTTATGGAAGAAAATGCCAAACAGGACCTACATTACACAGGAGGAAAAGGCACTGACAGGACACAAGCCTATGAAAGACAGGCTAACTCTTATGTTGTGTAGTAATGCTAGTGGGGATTTAAAATTGAAGCCTTTACTCGTGTATCACTGAAAATCCCAGTGTTCAAGAAATACAGTGTTGCCAAGGCTAACTTGTGTGTGATGTGGAAGGCTAACAGTAAGGCATGGGTCACCAGGAAAATTTTCCTTGATTGGTTCAATGAAGTGTTTGGCCCCCAGTGTGAAGAAATACCTCCTGGAAAATAAATTGCCACTTAAGTGTCTCCTGGTAATGGACAATGCTCCTTCTCATCCTTGAGACTTGGAAGAGCAAATTGTGGAGGAGTTTCATTTCATCAAAGTGAAGTTCTTGCCTCCTAATACCACTCCTCTCCTCCAGCCCATGGACCAGCAGGTCACTACAAACATCAAAAAACTGTACATCAAAGCAATGTTTCAAAGATGCTTTGACATAACCTCGGACACTGAATTGACCCTAAGAGTGTTCTGGAAAGATCACTTCAGTATCCTCCATTGCATAAACCTTATAGGAAAGGCTTGGGAGGAAGTGACCTCCAGGACTTTGAACTCTGCTTAGAAAAAAACTGTGGCCAGACTGTGTCCCAGAGAGGGATTTTGAAGGGTTTGGGGCTGACCCCCAGGACCCTGTGCCTGTTGTGGAAAATATTGTGGCACTAGGGAAGTCCATGGGATTGGAGGTTAGTGGCGAGGATGTGGAAGAGTTGGTGGAGGACCACATTGAAGAGCTAACCACAGCAGATCTGCAAGAGCTTCATCTGCAACAGCAACAGACCACAGCTCGGGAAATTGCTTCAGAGGAGGAGGAGGAAGAGAGATGGAAGACGGTGCCTTCTTCAAAGATTAAGGACATTTGTGCCAAGTGCACTGAAGTGCAAAGATTTATGGATCATTTTCACCCTGACAAAGCTGTTGCAGGCCGTGTTGGCAACATGTACAATGACAATGTGGTGTCCCATTTTAGGCAAGTTTTAAAGAGACACCAGACACAGAGCTCTCTGGACAGTTATTTTGTGAGACAGGGGTCCAGTGACTCAAACTGGTCCTAGTGGCATTAAAAAACAAAGGGAAGTAACTCCAGATAAGGACTTGTTACCTGATGTCTTTATGGAAGGGGATTCCCCTTCCAAACAATAACAAATCTTCCATCCTCTCCCCTCCTCCCGTCTTCCACACATCAACAACTCTTCAATAAAGGTAAGTGTCATGGTTTTATTGTTTTATTCTTCACGTCTCATTGTTTTCTGTGTAATTAAATGTATATTTAATGTACACAAAAATATTTTATTTTAATACTTTTGGGAGTCTGGAACGGATTAATTGAATTTCCATTATTTCTTATGGGGAAAATATTCAGAAATTGTAATATTCGGTTTTAGTCACTCTCTCTGGAACGGATTAATTACGAAAACCGGGGGTCCACTGTATGTATAATACAGTAATTATAGATCCTGTACATGAAAGTGACATTTTATAATAACTTAGTATACTAAGACAGTGGTTCTTAACCTCTTCAAGGTTGATGGACTGATAACATCATCCTTACTTCTCCACTACTGCTGTCTCCACTTTCACCACCTCAGTATTCAACAGATGAAGCCTACCATTTACGCAAAACATTTTGGAATAAAGATATACCTAACTGTTGCACATACGTATGTCTTGCTTATCAACATGTTGGTATTGTATACCATTATTATATTTGAAACACTGAATTTTTGCTCAGGTTCAGTCAAACACAGGAGTTGAGTTATCAAAGAGGCATCTAAATCTTGTATTAAGCCTACGAGTTCTATTGCAGCTATCCAGAAAGTTTCAGAGCAGGGTTTATATTTGTATTAATTGTCCTGTATATATAGTATGCACAGTATTGTGTATGTTTTGTATGTTGAGTAGTTTAAGCACTTGAAGAATGGGGGGGAGTGAGTTGTCTAGCACTTGCTTGAGTGATCATCTGTACAGAAGGTTTTTTTTTGTTGGGTAATTGACTTTAGGTGATTTGCTGTAGTGGATCCCAAGCACAAATACTAAAGGTGAGATAAGAATAGATTAGAGAGTAATAGGGAGTGAGTAATGCTGTTAGAGGTACATAGTAACATCTTAGAGATGATGCCCACTGTTTTGGAGACCCTCATGGTTATGTGCTGGATGTGAAATTTGAATTATTAATTGCTGTCAAAGAACAGACCTAGGAATTTTTTCCTCATTATGTCTTACAATGTGTAAATCATTTATCATTATACTTAAATGTTCATTTGTAGCCATTTCCAAACAACACAAAGAAGCAGTCTTGTCTATACTAAGAGCGAGCCTATTAGTTGTCTAAGTGGATAACTTTATGAGCTCATTATTAACAGTTATCGAGAGAAACTGGATCTGAAAGGATGACAAAAATTGGAAAAAATAATGAAGATACAATACATATATTTAGTGCCTATGGGAAAAGACCTTTATTTTTAATATAAACTAACCTAATTACCAAACCTAACCTAATTAACAATTTTACAGTTTGTCTATGTTAGGTTTGACTGAGCTGGGTTAAGTCATGTTATTTAACTTGCTTATCAAAATGAAGATTCTTTGCCTATCTAAAATATACCTGACTCCATTGCACAACCCACTTAATTTTTTTTTTTACATAAATGACATTTTTATTTTTCCATAATATCACTTTAAACACCTTCCATAAGTAACTATTTTTTTCCCCATTCAACAGATAACATGGTTGTTATTCACAAAATATGATAAGATTTATGCAGATTTTTAAGTTATCCACCCAGGATAACCCAAGAATGTCAGTGTGTCATCAGGGACTGTCTCTCATTTCCATTGGGGTCCTTCAATTTTGTCCCCCAGGATGCGACCCACACCAGTCGACTAACACCAGGTACCTACTTGCTGCTAGGTGAATAGGGATAGCAGGTGTAAGGAAACACGCCCCATGTTTCCACCTGTGCCGGGGACTGAACCATTTGGCTAAGGAATGGAAGGTGGTTTGATCCAAGCAGAGGAGGATAGTCCCAATTTCTTGAACCTAGAACACTGAAGGGTCCATTGCTAGGTTTAAGGCCCAGTGACTGAAAAATCCCCAAATACTTTTTTTGGGGTTTATGACACTGAGAATGACTCAAGAAAGCATACTATGATCTTTTTTTCCGTGATTTATTTCCACTGGGGCCCTCTCCTGTGCACTAATATTAAGAAGAACTAAACATATAAACAGGAATCAATGTAAACATTGACTGTATATACTAAGTATTATAAAGAATAAAGATTTTATTTCTTTGTAAAGGTTACAATATGTATTTAGTGTATATACAGTACAGTATATACAATGTTTATATCTTAGTAACTAAGAGATATACATCTTAAGTGTATATACATAAACATGATATTTGAAAAGCCCATAGTATGCATATGATTTAGGGCAATTTAGATTAGGTGTAAAACTAATTCTTACCAAAAAAATCACAGATTTGGAGTTCACTGTAATGAGTTGAGCACACACAGTATTGGCATTTAAACACAAATTAAAAAACCCAAATAACAAGAGGCAATCAGGTTTGATCCAACCTGATGATCAAGAGCCCGTCATGGATACTGAAGGCACCTCCCTGGAGGGAGGCAAATGTGGTATAGTTACGCTTATATTCCGTCATGAGTCTCTTGAGCGCCCTGCCAGCCATGTTGCCTCACTCACTGCTACTGCTGTTGTCGCTGTCACTGCTGCTGCTGTTGTCGCTGTCACTGTCACTGCTGCTGCTGCAGTCGTTACTGCTGCTGCTGTCACTCACATGTTTACATCAACGTCATCAAAACATTACACATAATAAAACAAAATAACGCGCAAGGCGATTGTGTTAATTTTGCAATAAAAACATGCATAAAATTATTAAATAATTGTTGCATTCTGTGAGCCTTCAGTTTATTTTGCTCTATGCAGTATTACCTGAAGGGGGAGTATACTTGGAGGGTGTTCCGGGGGTCAACGCCCCTGCGGCCCGGTCCATGACCAGGCTTCGTGGTGGATCAGGGCCTGATCAACCAGACTGTTACTGCTGGCCGCACGTAAATCGACGTACGAACCACAGCCCGGCTGGTCAGGTACTGACTAGGTGCCTGTCCAGCTCCCTCTTGAGGACAGCCTATTGGTAATCCCCCTTATGTATGCTGGGAGGCAGTTGAACAGTCTTGGGCCCCTGACACTTACTGTATTGTCTCTTAGCCTACTCATGGTACCCCTGCTTTTCATTCAGGGGAAGGGGTAAAGGTGTTGCGGAGAATGGAACAACGAATAGGCAATCTTGACACCCACGATGCCTTGTACATTCTCACAAAGTGCTTGAGTCTGCCCAGGTTGACATATTTACTAAGATGTGCACATTCATATGATAACCCAATACTGCACGAATATGACAGTATCCTGAGGCAGATTTTTACGAAAGTACTTAACCTTACTCTAGAAGATGGGCAGTGGGACCAGCTACACTTCCAGACTAGGAGGCATTGGTGTCCGCAAGTCATCACAGATTGCGCTACCTGCTTTTCTGTCCTCATGCGTTGCATCCAGAGGGCTTGTAGTAGCGATTCTCCCTGAACATCTTAGGGACAAGATTAGAGTCCAGGACCAAAAGTTCATTGACGGAGCCATGATCTAGAATAATCTAATGGGCTCTGAAACCAGACCTGCTCCCCCAACAACTACAAACAGTCGCACTGGGATGGCCCAATAGTGGAGAATATAGTCTCAACAATGCTTCAGTGTGTCAGGGAAGGATAGAGCCCGCCTAATGACAGTGAGAGCTCCTCATGCAGGGGACTTTCTATTGGCTATTCCCAACTCCAGCCTTGGCACACACCTCGACCCACAGACCATCCACATTGGTGTTACCCTTCGACTTGCCGTCCCTATTCTTGCTGAACACAGGTGTATTTGTGGCAGTGAAGCACCAGACTGATTCGGGTACCATGGTCTTGTGTGCCGTAAATCCAAGGAAAAGATTGCAAGACATGAGGAGGTTAATATCATTATCAAGAGGAGCCTCACAACAGCCGGATGCCCAGCAGTAAGGGAGCCACCCAAACTATGCAGATCTGATGGCAGCCAAAAGCTATGGGTCCCACAATTTACACCAGAAATGGAAAACTATAAACATATGATAATTAACAATTAAATAGTCTGCTGTACTAACTGAAAATGAGCACCCACTGCACACAGCTCATATAATTATGTCATGTTTCAATTGTCTGAAGCTCTGTCAACAGCCACCCATATGACAGTTTTTACAGCAGTGCCATGTTCTGTGATTAAGAGGGTGGGCTGCAGACAGACATTAAACAAACAAATTCACACACACACTCACACACTAGAGAATGGAAGAAGTATAGAAGGCAAAGGATCCAGGAGAATAAGGAGTGCAGCCGTAGAGCCAGAAATGAATATGCACAGGTAAGAAGGGAGGCCCGACAACAATACAAAAATGACATAGCAGCAAAAGCCAAATCTTACCCGAAGCTGTTGTACAGCTACATCAGGAGGAGAACAACAGTCAAGGACGAGGTAATCAGGCTGAGGAAGGAAGGAGGGGAGATCACAAGAAACGACTGTGAAGTATGTGAGGAACTCAACATGAGATTCAAAGAAGTGTTCACAGAGGAGACAGAAGGGACTCCAGAAAGATGGAGAGGTGGGGTACACCATCAAGTGTTGGACACGATACATACAACCGAGGAAGAAGTGAAGAGGCTGCTAAGTGATCTAGATACATCAAAGGCGATGGGGCTGATTAACATCTCTCCATAGGTCCTGAGAGAGGGAGAAGAGGCGCTATGTGTACCACTAACAACAATCTTCAACACATCTATCAAAACAGGGCGACTACCTGAGGTGTGGAAGACAGCAAATGTAGTCCCAATTTTTTAAAAAAGGAGACAGACATGAAGCATTTAACTACAGACCAATGTCACTGACAAGTATAGTATGCAAAGTCATGGAGAAGATTATCAGGAGAAGAGTGGTGGAGCACCTAGAAAGGAATGAGCTTATCAATGACAGCCAGCACGGTTTCAGGGACAGGAAATCCTGTGTCACAAACCTAATGGAGTTCTATGACAGAGTGACAGCAGTAAGACAAGAAAGGGGTGGGTAGATTGCATCTTCTTGGACTGTAAGAAGGCGTTTGACACTGTTCCACACGAGATTAGTGCAAAAGCTGGAGGACCAGGCAAGGATAACTGGGAATGCACTGCAGTGGATCAGGGAATACCTGTCAGGAAGACAACAGCGAGTCATGGTACATGGCGAGGTGTGAGAGTGGGTTCCTGTGACGAGCGGCGTTCCACAGGGGTCAGTCCTAGGACCGGTGCTGTTTCTGGTATTTGTGAATGACATGATGGAAGGAATAGATTCAGAAGTGCCCCTGTTTGCAGATGATGTGAAGTTGATGAGAAGAATTCAATCAGACAAGGACCAGGCAGAACTACAAAGGGATCTGGACAGGCTGCAAGCCTGGTCCAGCAATTGGCTCCTGGAGTTCAACCCCACCAAGTGCAAAGTCATGAAGATTGGGGAAGGGGAAAGAAGACCACAGACGGAGTACAGTCTAGGGGGCCAGACACTACAAACCTCAATCAAGAAAAAAGATCTTGGGGTGAGTATAACACCAGGCACATCTCCTGAGGCGCACATCAACCAAATAACTGCTGCAGCATATGGGCGCCTAGCAAACCTAAGAACAGCATTCCGACATCTTAATAAAGAATAGTTCAGGACCCTGTACACTGTGTACGTTAGGCCCATACTGGAGTATGCAGCACCAGTTTGGAACCCACACCTAGCCAAGCACGTGAAGAAGCTAGAGAAAGTGCAAAGGTTTGCAACAAGACTAGTCCCGGAGCTAAGGGGTATGTCCTACGAGGAGAGGTTAAGGGAAATCGACCTGACGACACTGGAGGACAGGAGAGATAGGGGGGACATGATAACAACATATAAGATACTGAGAGGAATTGACAAGGTGGACAAAGACAGAATGTTCCAGAGATGGGACACAGCAACAAGGGCACACAGTTGGAAGTTGAAGACTCAGATGAATCACAGAGAAGTTAGGAAGTATTTCTTCAGTCACAGAGTGGTCGGGAAGTGGAACAGTTTGGGAAGCGATGTAGTGGAGGCAGGTTCCATACATAGCTTTAAGAAGAGGTATGATAAAGCTCATGGCGCAGGGAGTGACCCAGTAGCGGCCAGTGAAGAGGCAGGGCCAGGAGCTATGAATCGACCCCTGCAACCACAACTAGGTGAGTATACACACACACACATATTCATTCATTCATTGGCGAGTGCACTTACCTGCCCATTCATTCTACACCACAGACACACTTTTTTGTGTAAGATAAAAAATGGCAAGTCAAAGACTTTCAAAAACAGAAGAGGAGGTAATTGAAGGAGGCAGCTGGCACTACAAAGGAACCATAATGGATGACCTGACTGAGAGAGAAGTTTGAAGGAAAGTTCATTTCCCTTTTTAGAGAAACTAACAACTTGCAGTGAAACAAAGGATAAAATCACATATAAATAGATCAACTGTGGCAGAGGAAAGAGCTTTAAAGCTGGAAGAGGAAATGGTAATGCTAAAGGAGACTATAGGAGGAACACTAATTGAGGCTTTTGAAGGCAGTTCAGTTCCTTCAAGGAGGAAGTGGTGGCATTATGTAGTAAAGCCAGGGAAGAGGTTACAAAACAGATAAATAAAGCTAATTTAACAGAAGACAGAGCCCTAAAACTGGAAGACGAAAAAAGAAAGCTGAAGGGGACCATAAAGGAAATGTGAGGAAGGTTAGTAGGGGCAGAAACAGTGAAGGAAGGAGAGGGAACTCAGGGATTCAGAGAATAATGAAGGAAAGTCACTGACAATGATGCTCTTTGAAGATAGGGAGGCTTAGGTGATATGAGACAGCAAAGACAGTAATAGAAACAAAGAAATCTAGGAGGGACAATGTTAGAAAGATGAAGGTCACTGATGATCAATAGACTCAAGGAGCCTGAAGGTGGAGTGGGAGATTATATCAATCATAGAGTACACAGGAGGGGAGGAGGTGATAAGGCTGATGCTTGATCAAATTAAACTTTTGGTCCCATATACTTCAGGACAGGATCTTACAACATAAAGCAAGCATGCATAGGACCTTTCAATGCTAGAACTGTTTACCTAGATCAGGACAGGATGATGACGGAGATGGAACACTTAAGAAGTATGTGGAAATCCATAAAGATTGGAGAAAAACAGTAGATAAGGGGGGCAAAGAGGTGGAAACACCCAATATGGGAACTCAAGACACAGCCTTGGCTATTTTTCCAGCTAAACCAACTCGAGGCCAATCCCCATATACCTAACACCATCATTAGCATCAACCTCCCACCCTTCACCTTTCTCCCTATACTTTTCCCCATCCCCTTCCCTACCTTTAACCCTATCACTGACTCTTTCCCTAGAAGGAAGGCCCACACCAACCCCAGCCCAACCTCCCCCATTCCTGTTGGATGAGCATCATGAAGAGGGAGTAGACATAAACAAGTGTGGTATTGACTGAGAACTGACCCCTACAACTACATATATGTGAAAATACCCATACACAAAAAAAAAACACTCAGTTACCATTTTTTTTTCTTTTTTTCTTTTCAACACGTAGGTCGATTGACAGTTTTCTTTTTCTTTTTAGTGAGCTATACGGGAAAAGGGGTTACTAGCCCATTGTTCCCGGCATTTTAGTTGACTTTTATAACACGCATTATATCTCTCTTATATCCATTATGTCTCTTTCATATCCAAAATTGTCATTCCATTTCTGTAATATTATCTACTCATTAATATAATGCATTATAAATATAGCACTCTAATTTTAAGTAGTATGCCCAATGCTCAACATAATTAGGGGTTTTCCATGGTTTATAATACATCACATATTTTTTGTAATGATTGTATTTTTCTGTCAATAAACAATTTCAGTTTTAATGTGGTTATCAACACAATGCAGAAACAGATTTATTTTAATTAGGGGGAAGTGCTAAACCTTTAAGGGTCATATATCACTTCAAGTTCTGCTCACCAGCATCAAAGCACCTTCTTTGAGAGGAAATAAAACAATAGTAATGTACAAACCAGGGAAATATTGACAATTGCTGTATTAGGTTATGACTAAGGTGGTAAAAAAATATATACATATATCAGAAAGCTCTAAACCCATAGGGGTCATTCAGTCCTACACTGCTGTTGAACAAGATCAATGCTACAAAGATGCTTGTCACGGTCAGTGTAGCAAATCAGTCGGTTAAGAACTCAAAAGAAAAAATCTGCATTAAATGTGAGACCATGAAAAAAGGACAGAGTAATAATTACATATTTTCCAAGAAGATACATTTGTGAAAAAGTTGAAGTACTGAGGGTGAGCATAAAGGCAGAATATGATATTCAAAATCAGTGAAGTATTATAAACCAGTCATAGATAAAAAGCCATGCTCTGCATTAAAGGTTTGGAGAGGAAAGCTGTCAGTACATCAAAAGAAAGAAACGTCACTAGGTGATCTCTGGTAAACGAGTTAATCAACCTAAGGATGTTATGACTATCACGACTACTTACAGTACCAAGTTTCACAGGGGCACGAGGCACTTGGTGAAATGCAGTGCTTCCATAAAAATAGCATTTAAACAAGAAAATTATTACATACTGTATTACAATCAAAACTAAGCACTAGACCCACAAGGGACATATAGTTAAACAGGAAAAGCACACACTTCAGTATTTTTCTGGAAAAAATGAGATTATATTAATGGAAATCTCTAGAAAAATGGATTTGACTTAAATTTTTGTTGTGAAACTCTTCTGCATCAATAAGACCTGTCTAAACATACATCCCTAGCCTTTTCTGTCCCCTCATTGATTCTGGATGTCTTCCCATTATTATTATTATTATAAAAAATGAAGCGCTAAACCTACAAGGGTCATACAGCGCTGTCTTCCCATTAATCTAGGCTTTGCGCCCTCTCTTAACCTTACTACTTTCAAATTTTGCCCATGTTGGTCATACTACCTCCACTCTACATTTCTTTCTCATGCAGGGTATTTACATTCCCATTTTTATAACTGGACTCCTAACTTTTGATTTCCTGTACTCTGCATGTTTATACTGGCTTTTTTAATGGACAAGAGCCAGACCAAGTGCAAGAACCAAAATGAGGTGCTTACAAGTCAACCCATTCAACAGCCCTGTATTAAATATCTTAAATTGTCCCCCCTCAAGGAAGGTGCCTTCATGCTAATGAGAGGCTCTTGATCCAAGGAGCTGAACTTATCTTACCTTGATTGGATTAAATCTGAATGCCTATCATTCTCTAGGTACTACAATGTTGATCATATGACATTGTTTATAGGAAAAATACACAAATTATCTTACTCTTAAAAGAGGAGACAAGGAGGTAGAAAGCTTTTCTCATACAGTGCAAATATGCTAAATCATAGATAGATTTTAAAAGGAAATACAATTACTGCATTGTCAGGCCTTAGATCCCCCATATTGGAAGACAGTGCTTAAAAATAAGCACTATAGTTAAATGATGCACAAGTACGTACAATATTGTATTAATTATTGTATTATTCATAAGATACTTGTGCATAAATTTCAAGTGGCAGCAATTAAGAATAACAAGGCAGTTATATTTTTAATGAAGAATTCTACAAGTTTTATAACACATGTAACATAAATGTGAAAAACGGTTGTTGAATTTTCTGTTCAATATTATGTTTGTATATTTTCACAAGATTGTATGTTCTCACAGTATTATTACTATGTTCTAGACAATATGGTAATATATTTGAATCTTCTACACAAAAAAAATCCAGTCAGCAATATGCAAAGTCTAACAAACAACAAGGCAACATCAAGAGTTATATTGTATACCAATACATTAAAATTTCATACACAAATAATCAAACTACTATACTACAGTATTTATCTTTCAATATGTTTTGTCATTTTCTTTAGAATATTTTCTTAAAAATGTGTTATATTTAAAGTATATTATGGCAAAAGTCATAATATACTTTAAATATAACATAACATGATAAAAACTTAATTCCATGGGATTCACAGACATTCAGGGCTATAAACAATTCTCAGAACACCATTCATTTTTCCTTTAAGAAAAGTAACTTACAGTATTCATCTGTACAAATATTCAGATATCAAATGATCTAGCATAAAGTAAAATGCCTAAAGGTTTTATGAGACTTTATGCCTAACATTTATATATTATTTTCAACCTGTATCTCACATATAAAACACTTATTACTATATATTTTAATGTGAAACAAAATAGTACAGTACCCAAAATAGCAAATAAATATCAAGCACAGCAAAGAAAGATAATTACATTAATGATTCGCAAAATCGTAATAACACTGGCCTGCTAGTATTAGGACTGGCTTGCCATAGGTTCAAATCCTGCCCCTTTTGTGAGCTATTTACATTATTTCCAGGACTTTGTAGACTAACTCAGTAATAACTATTATACATTTCAAACTTCTATATTTTGTAATAAGTATTAAAATTTCATGATGCAATACATGAGGTTAAATAGTCTAAAACTTCTAGTTTCTACTGAATTATTCACATAATTAAGTTTTTGTAATCAGCTCAATAAACTTTGCAAATAATTTTTTTTCTATTCTTACTATGATTTATCCTTACGTTTATTTGGACGCGATCTTGTTTTAGGTTGGTTACCCTGGCACTGGGTACTGGTGCTTCCACCACCAAAGAATGAAGTCATTATTTCTGAGAGTTCAGGAGTATCCATCTTTGGCATTTGAATTTGTTCCATTTCTTTGCGTGTTTCTGGGTCGTTGAGCCTTGGCAGGATCATCATCAGTGCCAATGGAAGAACAGTCATCAGTACCATAGGGTTCATGAGAGTATCAGTCAAGCGCCATTGCTCTCTTTGTAGAAAATACCGATATGGTCCAACAGACTTCATACGCAGCGGGTGAGGCATCTGTCAAGAAGTACATATGAAATTTACAAAGTAAACTATGATTATTTGAATTGGTAAACTTCAGTAAAACCTATTCAGCTAATATTAAAGGAATTCTGAAACAATTTTATTGGATGACAAATACAGCATGTACTTAGTAACACAAATGATTTTCAAATTTCAGCCTGAGACACCATCACTGCTACTTCAGATTATAAGAAGTGTTGTCTGCACAGTTTTACCAAAAACTAACTTACTGTATTTATGAATGTGAAATTAACACAGTTTTAATTATCTCACCTGTATAACATTTGATGGCTGAATATGGTTGACAGCACGTGCTCTTATTTTTCCCTTCGAATTTATGTCAACTCTTAGAGGCTCATAAATATAGGTGGGGTTCATGACTTGAACTACATAGGAGCCTGATGGAACATTGTTAATCACAAAAGATCCATCTTCTCTGTAATGCAAATATGAAATGAAAATCAGACAAGTTAAAAGATCATCATAAAAACTTCCATATCTATTCTCAATATCATACTGTATTAGAGTACTGAATCCCATACACAAAAGAAATGGAATTTTTATGAAGATATCTCCATCATGTGTTTGTATTTCTTTTTCCTCTATTAAGTCATATGTAACAGTATACACGTATGTTATCTTGAACGGAACATGATCAATCTTTCTAAGTGATTTTAGTGTATATGTAGATTTGTTTCTTTTGTTCTAGTAATCTCATGATCTTGCCCAAGATTCCAAGTCATCTACTGGGCAAGAGGGCTCTAATATTTTGCTGACAAAAAGCTCTCCCATATATAAATTTAATGAATCTACTGGCAAGCAGTAACCCAAACCCAAATTTTGTTGTTAGATAGCTCGTGAATATATTTGGTTATATTTTAAAAAGTCACCAAACCTTCCTCCTGGATAACTTCTTAATATAAGTGATTCAAAAAGTTGTGACTTTGCCTGATACCTAACCCAATAAAGGCAATCAACATGATATATTTCCAATGGAGTCTACTAGATGCGTAATACTCCCTAAGAGTTACGTACAGTAAAATATATTTCAGTTTCCGAATAAAATGCATCAAAAACACTAAATTACAGTTACAACTTACCTTAGGAAGCCAAAATGTCCACCATTGGTGAAAACTTTGGTGTTAGCAAACCAGTCTGCTGGGCTGACGAGGGAAGAATCTGGCCTCACCACTCGACCTTCTATCTTGTACCTCTCTACCCCCACACTCACCTCGTCCTCTCCTTCACCAAACACCCCACATACGGCACACACACCTAAAAACACCCATATGAGAAAATTTCCCGTCATAATAACGTGAGATGATTCAGGGAGGACTGACCAGCTGACATGAGCTTGTTGACACGGCCAGCAGCGTCAGCCTTCACACCCGTGGATTACTCACATCTTTATTTAGCTAAATTATGCTCTGTGCACTAGAAATTATAGCATATATAAGAACTATAGGTTTTAAACTTCAATAATTACATATTATATATATTCATTATAAATACAAAGTTACATATAACGATGACTTTCTATCCTGATGACTCCTCAAAATAACCCGATTATTAAAGAAGTTTGTGTTTAAACCCCTATAGTAATCATGTAAAAGTAAAAGAATTATCAACAAATGCACGGAATTTAAGAGAAAATATAATTTTAGTAACAAATTTAATGAGTATGCATTTGTCGTCTGCTGCCTTATAGTGACGACCCTACGAAATTTATGACAAATGTTGTCAGCTATTTTAATAATTATTACTGGCTACAGTAAGCAATATATTAAAAGTAATACAGAAATAAAGTAAATATATGAGTACACAACGCAACATTTCAGTAATAAACTTCAATCAATGAGGAGAATGATTATTATTGTTTAGAAATGGTTATTCCTGGTATGTCCTAAATTTTTTATAAAGGCCTCGACCCTTGTCCGGAATTCAAGTCAATCAATGAGAACTGGAGTCACTTATATATATTAAAGTGTGTTTCATTCCTCGCTGGAAGGTTAGTTAACAAGCTGCTGCATTAGGATAGAAACTGATTCGTCTTATTCATTTACTGAAGGATCTTGGTTCACATTGGTTTACTTACTTACTGTCAAGTAAGTCATGGAAGGTTCTTTGGGTAGCTGGAAAGTGGACTGGAAAGATACTCAGCAGGAACATGATAATCTATGTAACTGTATTTGTGTGTATCTGAATAAACTTACTTGTGGTCATTCCTCAGGTTAAAATGTAATTCTCATTTTTTACTTTATTGGGTTATCCTATGTTGAATGTACGTATCTACATGTTAAATGTGTGTGCTCCCGACGTGTGTTCGCAAGACCACTGCACAATATTATTGGTTAATATATTGATATGGTTGTTTTGAGAAATCTTCCATTATTTTGTCGATATCCCGGCACTAATTGTTATTTCTATTGCAAGCTGTTATTTTGGAAGATGTAAGAAACAATACATTTATTTTGGGACACAGCAAGTCAGGGCCAATCACAGAAATGTAAGCGAAGACGCGCTAGTCCTGTATCTACCGCTGGCGGAGTAAGGTTAAGTTACGTTGATGAAAAAAACCAGCAGCAATTGGAAAATTTATTTATGACACTGTTACCTGCACAGCAGAATATGATAGAATATACCTAGACAGCGAACTGAAATTCAACACCCACATTCGTCACAAATCAGTTGGCATCCTCTCCAGAATATGTTGCTATGTACCTCAAACAGCTTTACATACATTATACTATGCTCTAATCTGGCCTTGCCTCACCTGTGCTATTTGTACCTCAGTATCCACCATAATATATCACCCAAAGTCAATAATAACTCAACAAAGCAATTGAATGATTTATCACCCAACTTATGCCAGGCAATACACTCCCCTGCTCTTCTAAAGCTTAAACTTACTTAATGTACATAAAAATCACTTGTACTTCAGTGCATACTACATATACAGGACAGTCAATTCTAATATTAATCCTGTCCTAAAACTTAGGCGGCTTAATACTAGACACAAAAACCTCTATAATATTCCCTGTGTCCTACTCTATTCTACCTGTGTAAAAACTCACTACTCATAAAAGGACCTAAAATCTGGAACTCCTTGCCTGAAGATTACAGATGTTCCCTGTCAGCCAACCACTTCAAAGCTACTGTTAATATGCACCTCCTTACCTTATTGTGATCCTCAACAATTATTTCATTATATTTAGTATCACTTAATGTAACTAGCTTCATTCCTATTGTAATTTTTATTAGAACTTTTATTTTGAGTTACCAAACACTCTAAATACAGTAGATTTATATTTTGCCACCGAAGTGGCTAGTTTATTGTGCACCCCATATCCATCCTGTGGACGGTAGCGCAAGAGCATATGGATACACAAAAGGCCTAGGCACTAGACCCCAAAGGGGTTAACAATTGTACATTTGGGTTTATATCTACATTTCAATTATCTGTTACAAGCAAATTTAGGAAATTTGCTTAGTACAACTGGCATCTTATTTCATGAATAAGATATCTTGACATGTCACATAGGTTATTATACTGTCTATCTCTATATTCCTCAATAAGTGGACAATTAAGCACATAGTGTTCAAGACAGTGACCATATGCCTGATCACATAATTTGCATTTAGTTTGATCATCATCTGTGTCTCCCAAACTGTCAGAAGTACTTGTAGCCAAGCCTAAGCCTGGCCACTACAACATCAGTCAGTCTGTTCACATTGCAAGTTGCTCCACAAACATGCCCATCTGTGCTCGCATTATCATGAGCACAGATAGGCACGTTCATGGAGATTAATTTGGATTTATATTTACAGTTCACTTATCTGTTACAAGCAAATTTAGGAAATTTGCTTAGTATAAGTGGTATCATACCTTCACTAATAAGATATCTTGACATGTCACATAGGTTATTATACTGTCTATCTCTATATTCCTCAATAAGTGGACAAATACAGTATTGTATAAATAAGTAGTATTTTTATTCTCATGTACATGAGAATTTTCTGTCCATACATTGAGTCATTCTCACTGAATCAAGTCTACTGTGAATATCATTAATATACATACTACATGTAAAATACTATCTTATCACATTCTGTAACAATACAGGTAACTAGTTTCACTCTTATTGTAATTTTTATTAGAATTTTATTTTGAATTAATGGAATACACTTAATATAATGTAATCTAAGTGTTCTTATTCCCATGTAACTTATTATTCTAACTGCTTCATATACAGTGGTACCCTGAGTTTCGTACAGCTCCCAACTCGAACAATTATGTAAGTGTATTATTGTATGTGCTTTTGTAAGTGTATTTTTGGGGGTCTGAAACGGACTAATCTAATTTACATTATTCCTTATGGGAACAAATTTGTTCAGTAACAGCACTCGAACAGCCTTCTGGAACGAATTATGGCTGAAACTCAGGGTACCACTGTATATTTGTTTATTATTCATGTAATCTATCTTACTGTGAAAATCATAATTGTCTTATATACATATGCTGTATGTAAAATACTATAGTCCTTCTACACGTAAGTTAAGTTTAAGCTTGCCTGAAATGCTCTGCATAACTAAGGGGCTCTCCATATTTGAGATGTAATGTCATCCAATTTGTAGAAATGCTGTATTATGTGGAAATAAGTTGATTGATTAATTGAAATCCCTTAGGCATTATATAGCCTGAGGAATGGGAGGCATTTAGGTTCAGTCCAAGGAAGGGAAGCATAAATCCCATTACCTGGCTCAAGAGCCCCTCACCAGCATTAAGACACTTTCTTTGAGGGCTTGACAATTAAGAATAAAATATGAAAGGTATTGTAGTTTCCTGATGATATCTTTGATTGTTTTATATTCGTCTTCCAGAAAATTGGCCCTGCAAATTCTGTAGGCATACAAAAAGAAGCCAATTAGAATACTGTACCTCTCTTTGTTTTGGTGTCATATTGCACTCTGTAGTGTATGAGGTCCTTACAGGTGGGTTTGCAATAAACTTTGAAAGAACATGAGTCCACACTTTTGTGGATGATAGCATATTGAAAAAAAGGTACAGTGGTACCCTGAGTTTCGAACTGCTCCCAACTCGACCAATTATGCAAGTGTATTTTTGGGGGTCTGAAACGGACTAATCTAATTTACATTATTCCTTATGGGAAAAAATTCGTTCGGTAACAGCACTTGAACAGCCTTCTGGAACGAAGAAAGTTCGAAACTCTGGGTACCACTGTATTTTTTTTCTTTGTCTTTATTATTTTTGCATTAGTACAGGTTATGTAGTGGTGAGGGAGGACCTAGAAAGGACCCAGTGGAAATAAATAGCACTGCTTGGCTTATTTGGGTTAGCCAGTATTAACTTTCCAGTGTTACTAATATGAATAAAATCTTCATTTTATATTTAATTAGTGAGTTCTTCATGTCACAAATGTAATATTGGCACATTAATACCAAAATTATTAGTTAGACCCGTGGATGAAACATCAAAGTGTAGTGGTAACTGTCCATGAATTGAGAAAACCCACATGTAGACAGAAACACAGTGTAAAAAGTTTTTCTTTTTAAACTTTCTGTCAAGATGTGGGTTTCTTCAATTAAACCTATGCTTATATACAGTACTGCAATAAAAATGTCCTAAACAGTTTAGAATGGTAAAGTTTTGTACATATATGTGATAATGAGCTACAGCTTTCCCTTTATCTTCTGAAGACCTTGATGTAATCAGAGATGATTTCCTGTACTTATTTCTGCCTATCCTTGTTTTCAGCTTGTATTGTCTCTGTCTATTTGCCATAAGTAATATTGTTGGGTTATACTAGGTCAGATCTTCATAATTTATTACCTATGTACAGTGGACCCCTGGATTTCGTGCTTAATCCGTTCCAGAAGGTCATTCTAAATCCGAAAAGTATGAAAACCGAAGTAATATTTCCCATAAGAAATAATGTAAATACAATTAATCCGTTCCAGACACCCAAAATTATTAACAAAAACTACATTTTTTAAAGAATAACTAAAGTTTTACATACAGAAAACAATAAGAAATAAATATAAAGCACTAATTTTAATGATAAATGAACATTACATACCTTTGCTGAAGACTCTTGTTGGCATATTGAAGGAGGTGAGGAGGGGAGAGGGAGTTGAGGTTGTTTGGAAGGGGAATCCCCCTCCATAAGGACTCAGTCCAGGCATTTTCTTTACGAGATCCGCATGCAACTGCCTTGCCTTTTCGCAAATGATTGACTCCACAACTCCACACCAACAACAACTTCTCCACATCTTCGATTGTTTGTGATCTCTGTTTCGTTAGCATATTTACCCCTTTCGCAACTTTAGCTTCCTTGATTTCTACTTTCTTTACCAAAGGGCTGGCACTAGGAACTTTCTTTGGGCCCATGGTGGCTTATTTTGCAGTCGCAATCAATAAACAAACACAAAAATTGCGAAATGTTTCAGATGAATGCTCACTCAACCAGTGACAGAGCCAGACTGAGACACGTACAGTGGACCCTCGGTTTTCGTTGATAATTCTTTCCAGAATGCTGTTCGAGTGCTGTTACCGAACAAATTTGTTCCCATAAGGACGAATGTAAATTAGATTAGTTGTTTCAGACCCCCAAAAATACACTTACAAAAGCACTTACAAAAATTCACTTACATAATTGTTCTAGTTGGGAGCTGTACGAAAACCGAGGATCCAATGTACGCATGAGAGTGGCGGCGTTCTGGGGAGCGGGTGGACACGTCTGATACGTACGATTTCTGGATGGAGGTACGAAATCCGGACCGAAATTTCACCCAAAAAAGTGTTCTAAATCCAAATTGTAGTACGATATTAGGACCGTACAAAAACCAGGGGTCCACTGTACAAGTGCCTTCATAACCATTGCTAAAAAATTCTAAATCTACTGTCTGCAAAATTATTTGTAGATGTTCTGTATAAAGCGTTAATTTTTGTCTTTTGATGATACTTTTGATACAGAATGTTGCTGCTGCTACTTGGAGTGCTGAGTGTGTTTGTGGGTTCCCCGGACCCTTGTGTGGGCAGTGATGTGCTGTCTTCTCAGCTCTTCATTCTTCCTCTCATGCACCATAATTTTAGCTTTCTGACTCCAGGTAAGATTTATACACCATACATGTCCCGTATGAACATTTAAAGGCTTGAAGTCCATGTTTATATATATAGCTTGGTATATAAATATATTTCCAGTAAACTTAGACGTAATAGAGAAATTAATGTTATTGTCAAGGAATGGTTTACCATGTTAATTATTTTACTTTAAACTACTACTACTTCTTTCAACACACTGGCCGTATCCCACCAAGGCAGGGTGGCCCAAAAGGAAAAACGAAAGTTTCTTCTTTTAAATTTAGTAATACAGTGGTACCTCGACTTACGATGGTCCCCAAACTCACCCTTTTATGTAAGTTTATTTTTTTAAAAGCTTTTGTAAGTGTAATTTTGGGGGTCTAAAAGGACTAGTCTATTTTACAACATTTCTTAAGGAGATAAATTCGTTTGGTAATGGCACTTGAACAGCATTCTGGAATGAAAAAATATCGTAAGTCGAGGTACCACTGTACAATGTATATACAGGAGAAGGGGTTACTAGCCCCTTGCTCCCTTTACTTTAAACATTGCTAGTAATTTAGTGTATTACAAATTTGGTACACATTGAATACATCAATACCATCATAATTATTGCCAAAAAATTTAAATGCTGCTCAATCATATCTGGTTGTAAATTGTACTGATTTTTATTTTTATAGACCTGGGATATAAACCCCCATTCTAATCAAGCATTAGTTTTAAATTCCAGTAAATTGATCTTATTTCTTAATAAGAAATAGTGATAAATGGTACAGTATACAGCCTCTTCTCACTTAACGTCGGAGTTCCGTTCCTAAAACCACGTCGGTAAACGAATTTGTTGCTAAGTGAGGAGCATACTATAATGGCAGTGGGCTTGTGTCAACCATCTTTGATATTGTTTTAATGTCACCTTTGCACCATTTATAACATTTCTGGTATATTTATAAATGTTTATATAGTAGTGTACTGTATACGTATTGTAATAAACAGAATACGTAGAGGAAATCAGCTCTAATATACATTATTTAGGTATGCATATGGGTCAGAGAGCCCGTCGTAAGTCCAAGTCGTCGGTAAACGAGTACGTCAGTAAGTGAGGAGAGGCTGTATTATATTGCATTTTGAGCTGGGAACTTATTTTACCATGTTCACTCTCTTTACAGTAAATAACTTTATAATGATTGCTCAGGTGTATCATACCGGCCCAGTTTGAGGGACATGCCAGATCTTCCCAGCTGGCTTCACTATACGTATTCTCCTGCTGTGCGTACAGGTTTTGTGTATGGAGTTCCGCCAGAAGGTATCCAAGATTTTGAGGTATGTATGACATTCTAACTATAGTAGTACTTCAACAAAATAACTTACCAAAATGCATTCCCTTAAAAACTGATGCTACAGTACTCATCATTAAAGTACGCTGTGTGGAAGGCACCCAACGTAATTAATGTCCTAAGTAATACCCTACCTTGACACATTTGTCGAAGAGACATAAACCTCATACTGGTCTGGCAACTCAAAGCAAGATGTCTCAGGATTCCCTATGGCTACTGGCTACATCCCAAGTGCCTTCTGGGCCTGTGTTATGGATGGTTTTGTGTCACTGGTCCCCCTGCACCCTGTAGCCTTGAGAAGACTAAGTTTGTCAGACTTTTTTGGCTATTGATGCATTAATATAGGCAAGAGTAAGTCACCAACACAAAGGAAAATTACAGAGATTGTTGCATTAAAGGCAGGCCATAAAACGAAGGAAATAGTAAAAGCCACCAATGTGTGTGAGCGTCTGGTGAGGACCTGGTGGTATTGGTTTCTTGAGGACAGTGTTTAAGACATGCCCACACTAAAAACATGTCCAGGAAAGCCTAGAAAAACACCACTGCTGGCATTAATCATTATAATGTACTGTACCAGGTGTACCTAGAATTGGTCTGTTATTATATGCCTGAATCATTCACTTAGTGTGGTGCAAGGTTTTTATGCAAAAACAGTGCTCCTTGCCACACCACAAAATCTGTTGTTCAATGGCTTTGTGACTAAGCTGCCCTTCTTTGATGATTGGTCTGGAAACTCTCCAGACTTGAACCTCATTGAGAACTGGGCTCAGATAAGGATATCAGTCCACTTCCATGGCTGTAAGATTCCATTCATAAGTCATGGAGAAATTTACCCCATGAAACCCTGAAGAATGTGTATTAATCACTTCTTAAATGGTTGTGGTCATAAATTTAGAGGGGGGCCCAGTGCACTTTAATGATGAGTACTGTATATTCTCTAGACACAAGTGTATCTATTGCCTCTCAAAAGACAAATACAGTGGTACCTCTACTTACGAGCTTA
The DNA here is from genome assembly GCA_009830355.1 of Cherax destructor. Taxonomy (NCBI): domain Eukaryota; kingdom Metazoa; phylum Arthropoda; class Malacostraca; order Decapoda; family Parastacidae; genus Cherax; species Cherax destructor. The sequence continues at coordinate 198,754 of WNWK01001756.1, read as the reverse complement.
ATTCGTTCCAGACGGCTATTCAAGTGCCGATACCGAAGGAATTTATTCCCATAAGAAATAATGAAAATTCGATTAATCCATTTCAGACCCCCAAAAATACACTTACAAAAGCACCTACAAAAATGCACTTAGTACATAATTGTTCGAGTTAGGAGCTGCTCGTAAGTAGAGGTACCACTGTATACTGTGTAAGTTTCCCAAGGAAAAAATAATTCAGGTAGTATCAGTGTCCCTCGTTTTGTGCTGTAGATGTGTTCCAGGCTCTTGGTGTCTTTCCCAAGCTCAGTCAGGCCAAAAATACTTAATTACACATAATAACAATCTTCAGTGTACTTTGCAAGCCATGCAGATTGCATATGTAGAATTAACAATTGAAATAGGACATGGGTCTATGAAAGATGAAGTAAATCATAGAATTGACGAGGGGAAAAAGGTGAGTGGTGCACTGAGGAGTTTGTGGAGATAAAGAACTTTATCCATGAAAGCAAAGAGGGTAATGTATGAGAGTATAGTTATACAAATGCTCTTGTATGGGTGTGAGGCATGGGTTGTGAATGTTGCAACAAAGAGAAGGTTGGAGGCAGTGGAGATGTCGTGTCTGAGGGCAATGTGTGGTGTGAATACGTATAATGCAGAGAATCCGTAGTTTGGAGATTAGGAGGAGGTGTGGGATTACCAAAACTATTATCCAGAGACCTGAGGAGGGGTTATTGAGATGGTTTAGACACGTAGAGAGGATGGAACGAAATAGAATGACTTTGAGGGTGTATAGATCTGTAGTGGAGGGACGGCAGGGTAGGGGTAAGCCTAGGAAAGGTTGGAGGGAGGGGGTAAAGGTGAATGGAGACAAATGGTTTTTAGGACTTGACATACTGTTGGAGTGTGAGCAAGGTAACATTTATGAAGGGATTCAGGGAAACCGACAGGCTGGACTTGATTCCTGGAGATGGGAAGTACAGTGCCGGCACTCTTAAGGAGGGATGTTAATGTTGCAGTTTTATAACTGTAGTGTAGGCATGCCTCTGGCAAGACAGTGATGGAGTGAAAGATGATGAAAGTTTTTCTTTTTCGGGGCACCCTGCCTTGGTGGGAAACGGCCGATGTGTTAATAAAAAAAAATATAAAAAATATAGGACATCACATAATACTAACATCCACACAAAGCGAGGGAGACCTATATTTGTCATTTTTGAGAAACTGACATGTGCAGATTTTTTGAGAAAATGGTAGATTTGTTGCTTTTGTGAGAACAAGCATGTTAGTGTTTACAATTTATACTACATAAGAATTAAAAAATTATTTTAAAATTAAAATATATTTTTTGTAAAACCTCTTATGTATCACAAAACAGTTGTCAATATTATATTTAATTGAGGAAGAAACATAAAAACTTTTTATAAAGTAAAATCACATATTAATTGGTGTTGGTGGTACATAATGAGAATATTTGACTTGATGTGTGCACTTTATTACTCCATGACCCCATACCTCAAACACTGCCAGTGATGCTGAGTTTTCTCCCTTTAACCCCAAGCCCCAAAAACATTGCCAGTGATGTTGCATTCTTGCTCCTTGAGTCCATTCCTCTAATACTTTTAGTAATGCTGAGTTCACATTCCATAACCCCATGCCCCTAATACGTCCTAGTAATATACCGCACAAAGTATAAATTTGACATGTGTGCAACATTTGTAAACTTTTATTAGAATACGCTTCGCTCACCAGGAGCTTGTTCATTCAAATACAGTGATGAAAACATAGATAAATATAGCAGAGAATGATGGGTGTAATTTAGGCAGAGCATGTGGAATACAATGGTTTTGCTTGACAGCATTGTATTGACTGCCTGGGATCAGTTTAGCTGATTGTAGTGGTAGTAGTCATGTTTAGCTCACTCTTCATAAACATGCTGTTGGAGTATAAAGAAAGTAACATTTATGAGGGGATTCAGGGAAAATTGGTTAGCCAGACTGAATCCTGGAGGTGGGAAGTACACAGTGCATGGCCTGGTGGTTAAAGCTCTCGCTTCACACGGCGAGGGTCTGGGTTCGATTCCCAGCGAGGGTAGAAACATTGGGCGTGTTTATTTACACCTGTTGTCTATGTTCCCCATCAGTAATATGGGTACCTGGGACTTAGTCGACTGGTGTGGGTCGCATCCTGGGACAAAACTGACCTAATTTGCCCGAAATGCTCTGCATAACAAGCGGCTTTCTATATATGTACAGTCAAACCTCGGTTTTCGTATGCCCTAGTTTTCATACGATTCAGTTTTTGACGACTTTTTTCATCAAACTTTTGTCCCAGTTTTCATACATCTGCTTGGTTTCATACAGTTGAAAATGGTCCATACCAAACTCGTCCACCTGCCCGCGTGACTCGGCCACTCATTTCCCGGAATCGAGCGCCCACACAAAGCATCCTGTGCCTGTTGTGGAATCTATTGTGTCTTTGGGGAAGTCCATGGGGTTGGATGTGAGTGGCCAGGATGTGGAAGAGTTGGTGGACGACCACAGGGAAGAGCTAACCACTGAAGAGCTGCAAGACCTTCAACTGGAACAGCAACAGACCACAGCTGAGGAAATTGCTTCAGAGGAGGAGGAAGAGAGAGGGGAGAATGTGCCTTCTTCAGTGATTAAGGACATGTGTGCAAAGTTGAATGAGTTGCAAAGTTTTGTGAAGAAATATCACCCTAACAAAGCTGTTGCAAGCCGTGTCTGCAACATGTTCAATGACAATGCCTTGTCCCATATTAGGCAAATCTTAAAGAGACTCCAGAAACAGACCTCTCTGAACAGATATTTTGTGTGACAGGAGTCCAGTGACTCTCAAGCTGGTCCTAGTGCCAGTAAAAGACAAAGAAGGGAAGTAACCCCAGATAGGGCCTTGATACCTGAATTCCTCATGGATGGGAATTCCCCTTCCAAACAATAACCTCTCCTCCTCCCTTTTCCCTCCTCGCTGTCTTCCATATGCCAACAAGAGTCTTCAATAAAGTTAAAAGTGATATTAAATGTTCATTTATCCATTTCATTAGTCATGTATATTTATTTTTTTGCTGAAAACAAGAAGAAATTTTGGAGTGAGATAAACAAGGTAAGAAAGCCTAGGGAACGAATGGATTTGTCAGTTAAAAACAGAGTAGGGGAGTTAGTAGATGGGGAGCTGGAGGTATTGGGTAGATGGCGGGAATATTTTGAGGAACTTTTAAATGTCGATGAAAAAAGGGAGGCGGTAATTTCATGTACTGGCCAGGGAGGTACAACATCGTTTAGGAGTGAAGAAGAGCAGGATGTGAGTGTGGGGAAGGTGCGTGAGGCATTACGTAGAATGAAAGGGGGTAAAGCAGCTGGAATTGACGGAATCATGACAGAAATGTTAAAAGCAGGGGGATATAGTGCTGGAGTGGTTGGTATTTTTGTTTAATAAATGTATGAAGAGGGAAGGTACCTAGGGATTGGCAGAGAGCATGTATAGTTCCTTTATATAAAGGGAAGGGGATAAAAGAGAGTGTAAAAATTATAGGGAATAAGTTTACTGAGTATACCAGGTAAAGTGTATGGCAGGGTTATTATTGAAAGAATTAGAGGTAAGACAGAGAGTAGGATTGCAGATGAGCAAGGAGGCTTTAGAGTGGGTAGGGGATGTGTAGATCAAGTGTTTACAGTGAAGCATATATGTGAACAGTATTTAGATAAAGGTAGAGAAGTTTTTATTGCATTTATGGATTTAGAAAAGGCATATGATAGAGTGGATAGGGGAGCAATGTGGCAAATGTTGCAAGTGTATGGAATAGGTAGTAAGTTACTGAAGGCTGTAAAGAGTTTTTATGAGGATAGTGAGGCTCAGGTTAGGGTGTGTAGGAGAGAGGAGATTACTTCCGGTAAAAGTAGGTCTTAGACGGATGTGTAATGTCACCATGGTTGTTTAATATATTTATAGATGGGGTTGTAAAGAAGTAAATGCTAGGGTGTTGGGGAGAGGGTGGGATTAAATTATGGAGAATTAAATGCAAAATGGGAGTTGACACAGTTACTTTTGCTGATGATACTGTGCTTATGGGAGATTCTAAAGAAAAGTTGCAAAGGTTAGTGGACGAGTTTGGGAGAGTGTGTAAAGGTAGAAAGTTAAAAGTGAACATAGATAAGAGTAAGGTGATGAGGGTATCAAACGATTTAAATAAAGAAAAATTGGATATCACATTGGAGAGAGGGATTATGGAAGAAGTAAATGTTTTCAGATATTTGGGAGTTGACGTGTCAGCGGATGGGTTTATGAAGGATGAGGTTAACCATAGAATTGATGAAGGAAAAAGGTGAGTGGTGCATTGAGGTATCTGTGGAGACAAAAACGTTATCCATGGAGGCAAAGAAGGGAATGTACGAAAGTATAGTGGTACCAACACTCTTATATGGGTGTGAAGCATGGGTTGCAAATGCTGCAGCGAGGAGGAGGCTGGAGGCAGTGGAGATGTCCTGTCTAAGGGCAATGTGTGGTGTAAATATTATGCAGAAAATTCGGAATGTGGAAATTAGGAGAAGGTGTGGAGTTACTAAAAGTATTTGTCAGAGGGCTGAAGAGGGGTTGTTGAGGTGGTTTGGTCATTTAGAGAGAATGGATCAAAGTAGAATGACTTGGAGAGCGTATAAATCTGTAGGGAAGGAAGGCGGGTAGGGGTCGTCCTAGAAAAGGTTGGAGGAAGGGGTAAAGGAGGTTTTGTGGGCGAGGGGCTTGGACTTCCAGCAAGCATGTGTGAGCGTGTTAGATAGGAGTGAATGGAGACGAATGGTTTTGGGACATGACGATCTGTTGGAGTGTGAGCAGGGTAACATTTTGTGAAGGGATTCAGGAAACCAGTTAATTGATTTATTTGGACTTGAGTCCTGGAAATGGGAAGTACAATGCCTGCACTTTAAAGGAGGGGTCTGAGATAGTGACAGCTGGGAGGGACTTTTCTCAGCTGTCGTATCTGAGCTCCTCTGCAAAGACAGTGATTATGTATGAGTGTGGTGAAAGTGTTGAATGATGATGAAAGTATTTTCTTTTTGGGGATTTTCTTTCTTTTTGGGTCACCCTGCCTCGGTGGGAGACGGCCGACTTGTTGAAAAAAAAAAAAAAAAATTATTTCTCATTGTTTTCTGTATGTAAAACTAGTTATTCTCTATAAAATGTATTTTTGTTAATATTTTTGGGTGTTTGGAATGGATTAATTTGATTTACATTATTTTTTATGTGAAATATTGCTTCAGTTTTCGTAAGATTCGGTTTTCGTCAGACTTTTTTGAACGAATTAATCACAAAAATTGAGGTTCCACTGTAGTAGTATGTCATTGATGCCAGCTAGCCCTGTATACCTTGTACATGTACTTGTAGAAATAAAGATATTATTATTATAAAGAAGGTAGGAGGATGTTTCAGTTTGGTGAATGTTGCGGAAAAAATCATCTGATGAGCAATACGTATGTATCCTATTAAAAGTTTCCAAACATTGCATGTGTCTAGTTTATACTTCTAGTAATTTGTAGCTTTTCCTTAGTAACCCAATGTCCCTAACACTTTCTGTAATGTTAAACTCTCACTGTGGCCCCATGCCCCTGGTGCTGCAAGGAATTCTAAGTACTCATTGTGTGACACAATACTCTAATACATAATGAATTTTACCTTTTCTACTAAAGTTAATACTAGACTTGGGCACATGTGGCCATTGTGAAATAAATATAGGCGGAGGGAGGAAGATGAGATTGGCATCCATGTGTGAACTTCAAGAAGTTCTTCACTAACTAGGATATTCACTGTGAAAGGACCAGAGCCTTGAAAGAGGAAGGTAATATCACCAGCAGAAAGTATTGATTCGAGATATTTGGTAGTATTAATACATTATTATTTACTACATTCTCCTTAATTATTATTATGATTATTATTATTTTACTAAATACCACCAAATGTTTCAGATCAATATTATTTCTGTTATTGTTACTAATTATTATTATTATTATTTTTTTTTTTTTTACCCAATGATCATCTACCAAGGTAGGATATGCCAAAGAAGAAAACACTTTCACCACCATTCATTTAATCAGTCTTGTCAGAAGTGTGCTGATATCACAATTCAGATTACCCTCCAACTGCAATATCTCCACCCCTCCTTTGGAGTGCAGGTACTATCCTTCCCACCTCAAGGACTCAAGAAGTTCGGTTAACTGATTTTCCTTGAATCCCTTCATAAAAGTTACCTTGCTCAAAGATTTTAGATCACCGCTTATTAATTTTTAAGAGTGTGGTTATGTGGCATTTTATACGCAGTACTCTGTAAAAAACTTTCATATATTTTCTTTATAATGTTGCCAGGTTTGTTATTAAATTTTTATCAGATGACTTATTTTGTGTTAATTTAATTCGACAGTTAGAGGTTATAGCCCGAGACAAACACACATATGAAACATCCCATCAAGTGTTTAAAATGAATGTCTTAGACCAGTCCCGTAAGTTATCTCTTGCTTAAGATATTTTTTCATAATGCTAATATATATATATAATGATGTTATATGACTTATACATGTTTAGTATTGGTTTTTGAATGCACTAATAATATAATGAGGCAACGTGTATATTTTATTATGCAAGCTGTATTGAAGGTACAAGAAATATTATCCAGATATAAATTATTGTAATGAAACAGAATTTGCAACAGGTAAGCCATATGAAGTGCGCTTCAAGATACAGAATATGAATGTTGAAGAACTGTTGGTGGGAGGACGTTGGGACCGACTGCACCAAGTGATAAGTAATGACCTGTGGCAAGAAAGTGCAGATGACCTAACCGTGACTTCTCTTGCCTCTGCTACACAGCGTGGTGATAGACTACCTGCAAGCCCAGATGAGAAAGAAGGGTAAGTGCCAGTTTTTGTAGGTTGGTAGACAGCAACCACCCAGGGAGGTACTACCGTCCTGCCAGGTGACTGTGAAACAGAAACCTGAAACTGTTTTACATGATGGTAGGATTGCTGGTGTCTTTTTTCTGTCTCATAAACACGCTGGATAACAGGTATATCTAGCTACTTCTACTTACACTTTAGGTCACACTACACTGGCATACACATGCATATATATACATACACACATCTAGGTTTTTCTTCTTTTTCTTAATAGCTCTTGTTCTTTTTATTTTCTCTATTGTCCATGGGGAAGTGGAAAAGAATCTTTCCTCCGTAAGCCATGCGTGTCGTATGAGGCGACTAAGATGCCGGGAGCAATGGGCTAGTAACCCCTTCTCCTGTACAAATCTACTAAAAACGAGAAGAAGAAAAACTTTATAAAATTGGGTTGTCTGAATGTGCGTGGATGTAGTGCGGATGATAAGAAAGAGATGATTGCCGATGTTATGAATGAAAAGAAGTTGGATGTCCTGGCCCTAAGCGAAACAAAGCTGAAGGGGGTAGGCGAGTTTCAGTGGGGAGAAATAAATGGGATTAAGTCAGGAGTATCTGAGAGAGTTAGAGCTAAGGAAGGGGTAGCAATAATGTTGAAGGATCAGTTATGGAAGGAAAAGAGGAATATAAATGTGTAAATTCAAGGATTATGTGGATTAAAATAAGGGTCGGATGCGAAAAGTGGGTCATAATAAGCGTGTATGCACCTGGAGAAGAGAGGAGTGTAGAGGAGAGAGAGATTTTGGGAGATGTTAAGCGAATGTATAGGAACTTTTGAACCAAATGAGAGAGTAATTGTGGTAGGGGACCTAAATGCTAAAGTGGGAGAAACATGCAGAGAGGGTGTAGTAGGTAAGTTTGGGGTGCCAGGTGTAAATGATAATGGGAGCCCTTTGATTGAACTTTGTATAGAAAGGGGTTTAGTTATAGGTAATACATATTTTAAGAAAAGAGGATAAATAAGTATACAAGATATGATGTAGGGCGTAATGACAGTAGTTTGTTGGACTATGTATTGGTAGATAAAAGACTGTTGAGTAGACTTCAGGATGTACATGTTTATATAGGGGCTACAGATATATCAGATCACTTTTTAGTTATAGCTACAGTGGGAGTAAAGGTAGATGGGATACAAGGAAAATAGAATCAGTAAGTAAAGAGAGGTGAAGGTTTATAAACTAAAAGAGGAGGCAGTTAGGGTAAGATATAAACAACTATTGGAGGATAGATGGGCTAGTGAGAGTGTAGGCAATGGGGTCGAAAATGTATGGGGTAGATTTAAAAATGTAGTGTTAGAGTGTTCAGCAGAAGTTTGTGGTTACAGGCGAGTGGGTGCGGGAGGGAAGAGGAGCGATTGGTGGAATGATGATGTAAAGAGAGTAGTAAGGGAAAAAGTTAGCATATGAGAGGTTTTTACAAAGTAGAAGTGATGCAAGGAGGGAAGAGTATATGGAGAGAAAAAGAGAGGTTAAAAGAGTGGTGAAGCAATGTAAAAAGAGAGCAGATGAGAGAGTGGGTGAGATGTTATCAGCAAATTTTGTTGAAAATAAGAAAAAGTTTTGGAATGAGATTAATAAGTTGAGGAAGCCTAGAGAACAAATGGATTTGACAGTTAAAAATAGGAGAGGAGAGTTATTAAATGGAGAGTTAGAGGTATCGGGAAGATGGAGAGAATATTTTGAGGATTTGTTAAATGTTGATGAAGACAGGGAAGCTGTGATTTCGTGTGTAGGGCAAGGAGGAATAACATCTTGTAGGAGTGTGGAAGAGCCAGTTGTGGGTGTAGGGAAGTTCGTGAGGCAGTGGGTAGAATGAAAGGGGTAAGGCAGCTGGGATTGATGGGATAAAGATAGAAATGTTAAAAGCAGGTGGGGATATAATTTTGGAGTGGTTGGTGCTATTATTTAATAAATGTATGGAAGAGGGTAAGGTACCTAGGGATTGGCAGAGAGCGTGTATTGTTCCTTTGTATAAAGGCAAAGGGGACAAAAGAGAGTGCAAAAATTATAGGGAATAAGTCTGTTGAGTGTACCTGGTAAAGTGTATGGTAGAGTTATTATTGAAAGAATTAAGAGTAAAACAGAAAGCAGGATAGCAGATGAACAAGGGGCTTTAGGAAAGGTAGGGGTGTGTAGACCAAGTGTTTACAGTGAAACATATAGGTGAACAGTATTTGGATAAGGGTAAAGATGTTTTGTGGCATTTATGGATTTGGAAAAGGCGTATGATAGGGTAGATAGGGGGCAATGTGGCAGATGTTGCAGGTGTATGGAATAGGAGGAAGGTTACTGAAAGCAGTGAAGAGTTTTTATGAGGATAGTGAGGCTCAGGTTAGAGTGTGTAGGAGAGAAGGGACTATTTCCCAGTAAAAGTGGGCCTTAGACAAGGATGTGTGATGTCACCGTGGTTGTTCAATATATTTATAGATGGGGTTGTAAGAGAAGTGAATGCGAGGGTCTTGGCAAGAGGTGTTGGGCTAAAAGATAAAGAAGCAAATACAAAGTGGGAGTTGTCACAGTTGCTTTTTGCTGATGACACTGTGCTTTTGGGAGATTCTGAAGAGAAGCTGCAGAGGTTGGTGGATGAATTTGGTAGGGTGTGTAAAAGAAGAAAATTGAAAGTGAATATAGGAAAGAGTAAGGTGATGAGGATAACAAAAGAATAGGTGACGAAAGATTGGATATCAGATTGGAGGGAGAGAGTATGGAGGAGGTGAATGTATTCAGATATTTGGGAGTGGACATGTCGGGATGGGTCTATGAAGGATGAGGTGAATCATAGAATTGATGAGGGGAAAAGGGTGAGTGGAGCACTCGGGTCTGTGGAGACAAAGAACCTTGTCCATGGAAGTAAAGAGGGAATGTATGAGAGTATAGTTATACCAACGCTCTTATATGGGTGTGAAGCATGGGTGATGAATGTTGCAACGAGGAGAAGGCTGGAGGCAGTGGAGATGTCATGTCTGAGGTCAATGTGTGGTGTGAATATAATGCAGAGAATTCGGAGTTTGGAAATTAGGAGGAGGTGCGGGATTACCAAAACGATTGTCCAGAGAGCTGAGGAGGGGTTGTTGAGGTGGTTTGGACATGTAGAGAGAATGGAACGAGACAGAGTGACTTCGAGAGTGTATAAATCTGTAGTGGAGGGAAGGCGGGTAGGGGTCGGCCTAGGAAAGGTTGGAGGGAGGGTAAAGGAAGTTTTGTGTGCGAGGGCTTGGACTTCCAGCAAGCATGTGTGAGCGTATTTGATAGGAGTGAATGGAGGCATATGGTTTTTAATACTTGACGTGCTGTTGGAGTGTGAGCAAAGTAACATTTATGAAGGGATTCAGGGAAACCGGCAGGCCGGACTTGAGTTCTGGAGATGGGAAGTACAGTGCCGGCACTCTAAAGGAGGGGTGTTAATGTTGCAGTTTTATAACTGTAGTGTAAAGCACCCTTCTGGCAAGACAGTGATGGAGTGAATGATGATGAAAGTTTTTCTTTTTCGGGCCACCCTGCCTTGGTGGGAATCGGCCGATGTGTTAATAAATAAAAAAAAAAAAATTAGCCAATATATTAATTTCCTTCTTTGAGTTACCCTGCCTTGGTGGGGAAATGGTCATTGTGGCAGAGGATTCCAGAGTGTAAAGTTCCTGTTCACAATGGCATTCATTCAGTCATTGTCTTGCCAGAAGTGTGTGGACATTATAGTTCAGATGACCCTTAAAAATCAACATCCTCACCCTCCTGTAGTGTTGGTACTGTATTTTCCACCTCCAGGACTCAGTCTGGTTAACTGGTTTCCTTGAATCCCTTAATAACTGTAACCCTGTTCATGCTCCAACAGTATATTAAGCCATAAAAACCACATATTTCCACTCTTATCTAACACACACTAGCCTGCTGGATGTTAACCTAGCACTCATCTTTCTTTACCCCTTCCCTCCAACCCTTGCATCTCCTCTTCCTCCAGCTGCCTCCTCCCCACAGTGTTTAACCCCATTACTGATGTGATCACCAAAATTAAAAGTCCTGTCAGCATCTACAATGGTATAAAATCTTTTTCTGAAAATAATGACACCAAAAGTTTTAAAATTGTGTAGGCACGAAGGTAGTGGGCGAGAGAACTTTACAAAACTGCAATTTTGCTCTATTTGAGGCCTATTTTAGGTTAATTCCATTACTCAAGTAGACCCATTTCCTTGATATTTCACTAGTATGCTTTTGGTCATCTGAGCAGAAACTACTCATTTAAATATAAGAACTACCCCATAAAATGCCCAGAAGTCAGTAGTTTGGCCAGTTTTACAAAATTCAACACATTCCAATTTTAAAACAGTTCATAATAAACACTAGGTATTCCAACCACTGTTCATTATTCATGTCTCCAGTCCTCTTCTTTATAACATGCCCTCCATTTTGAATTCATCACAAAAGGAATTGAAATTTTATTCTATATCTTGGCTAATAAAACATGGTTTAGGCCCTTCTAATAATTTAAGCAGACTTAGGAAAATCCCTACCTTGAGGCAGCATAAGGGCACCCCTACCCTGCCTTAGGAGAATTGTCAAAAATCAAATTATTGAAGTATTTTGTGGTACCTAGAATTCCACTGGAACGGATTAATTCCATTTTAATTAAATGAGGAAAATTGACTCTGCAAACGAGCAAATCCAGTTGCGAGCAAGGTCATGGAACGGATTAAACTCGTTAGTGGAGGTTCCACTGTATTTCCATTACTTTGAAGCCTATTTCAGTCACATCTGGTCTGAAATCATCTCCATTGACACCAAGAAACCGCTAATATAACCATGAAAATCACCCTAGAAAATGTCTCAGAGTAGCTATTTTACCCCAAGTCCAGCTAATTGGTTTCCCTGAAACCCTTCATGAAAATTACCAGGCTCACACTTAAACAGAACTTCCACTAAAAATCACTTGTCTCCATTCACTCCTATCTCATATGCTTACTCAGGCCTGATTGATGCTCAGACCCCTTAAACTTGTACCCTCTCCCTCCAACCATTCCTGGGACAATCCCTTTCCCTTCTACCCCAGATTTATACACCCTTTTCATTAACCTATCCTTGCCTATTCTCTCTAAATGCCAAAACATCCTCAGCTCTGAATTATACCCTTGGTCACCCCACATTGCCTTTTAATTTCTATGCTCTGAATTCTCTGCATGATATTCACACCACACTTTTCAAACATGACATCTTCACTGCCTCTTGTCTCCTCCTTTTTGCTGCATCATTCAAAACCCATGTAAAGTGTTGGTACCACTATACTCTTGTGCATTTCCTTTTTTGAATCCATAGATGAATCTTTTTCTTTCACAGATACTTCAACATACCACCCATCTTTTTACCCCTCATCTCTTTTGTGGTTCACGTCTTTCCATAAATGTTAAATCACCATGGTGACACTTCTCTTCTGCATACCTTAACTTGACCCTTCTTGATACGTACTTTTAATATTTTATCACAATTTATTTTCTTCATCTTATTTTTGCAGCCCCCAAAAAAAAGTGGACAAGCTAAAAAATGACGAGACAAGCTGTAAAAAAAAATCTCTTGGAGCTAAACAGCATGAATTATAAATAAATGCCATAATGCTATCAAGCCATGAGAGTTTTACTCCTGAGGTTTTTATTTTCTTATTTATGGGAACATTGTAAGCAAAAACACCACACGTTACCATCCAACAGGTATATTGGTATGTATATGTATGTACGTACATAAATGATTGATTTGTAATTTATACCTTTCTTTTTTCAACAAACCGGCTGTATCCCACTGAGGTAGGGTGGCCCAAAAGGAAAAAAGAAAGTTTCTCCTTTTACATTTAGTATGTAATATATACAGGAGAAGGGGTTACTAGCCCCTTGCTCCCAGCATTTTAGTTGCCTCTTATGACACGCATGGCTCGCGGAGGAAGAATTCTGTTCTATTTTCCCATGGAGATAAGAGGAAATAAACAAGAACAAGAACTAGTAAGGAAATAGAAGAAAACCCAGAGGGACATGTTTATATATATGCTTGTCTATGCATGTGCAGTGTGACCTAAGTGTAAGTAGAAGTAGCAAGATGTACCTGAAATCTTGCATGTTTATGAGACAGAAAAAAAGACACTAGCAATCCTACCATCATGTAAAACAATCACGATGACTCTGTGGTGCTGCAGTCAGCATGGCTTCCTCTAATTTATACCTATTAGCAATAATTCTACTTCCGTATATGAAGAAAAAAAATGTCTAATGCTTTATTGCATTGTGAGCTTAGTCAGAAAATGTCAGTGCAATTAGTTTTTTGCTACCTATGTAAAACATGTCTTTTTATTCTCTTTGCAGAGTGTATGTAAGTTATGGAAGCTCAGTGCCTTTCTCTGCTGCTTTGCTAGAATTAGAGAAGGAGGTTGAGCCATTGTGGCACCACCAGCCATGTCCATTGTACTTCAAAAAAACTTCTTACGAGAGATTTTTCCAACAACAAGGTTTTGCTATTGACTGGTGCAGTTTCAAACTGGTAATTACTTTTCTTGATCAGTGTAAAGAATGTATTTGCCTATATTCTGTACCTAGATGAGATAATTTATGATGAGGTTAAGAGTTTGAGTGAAACTACATAATAATGAATGGGAAAAAAAGTTTTTGTGGACAGTGCAGTAATGAAAGATGTTTGGTGATTGATTTTAAATTATATTGTGCTTTAAATTATAAAGCAGAAATATTACTGATACTCATTAAACCATGTACTGGTAGCATGTATGTGAGTAGATTTTTTTTTTTTTTAAATCTGTAGTTTTTGTAAGCTAAAATTAGTAACTTGTATTCTTTACTAGCATAACAACAAAAAGAGCAACATTATTGGAGAAGATGCCAATGGAGAAGATGAAGGACCCAAGTCTCCTGTCATCTCTGCTCTGGAAAATGAGGGGCGTGTATATCTTCAGAGGAGGGACCAAGTGAGATTTTTAATTGGCTGAAAAGCTTATATTCATTCGTCTGAGAGCCATAACATATAAGCTAAGTTAGTCTTTGTGGCTATTAAAACCGAAAAAACAGTATATGACATATGAAGCAACTGCTTAAATCCCTGATAAGAAGTTATTTTCTACTTAATATGATTAGTGAAAGTTTGGATGAAGATTGATATATTACTCTGAATACTTATCACTACGTATTTTGTTTATGTAGGTGGAGAAACGTTCGTACACTTTTGATGTTGTTCACACAATCCTCATCCCTCTTGTGGTCATGCTAATTTTACTGGGACTACTTACCTTGGCTATGTGCTGCCACAGGAATCACATGTAAGTACAAGATGTTAAAACTATTTTTAGAAAAACTTGGTACGTGTAATTGGTTCATGCCTTTCCATTTGTAATTGAATACTAGTGCTTTTGCTATCTGGAATGCTAGTACAAACATGTAACATTTTTTGAAATATTGCATCTCTATGTGGTAGATTTTATATTTTATGGTGTACAGTCGAGTTCTACATATAGTATACGTACTGGATTGCATAATTTATGGTATACAGTAGTTACTCGTGTAGAAAATATCTTAATATTATGTTCTTTGTATGTGTTACCAAATTCCTCAAATAGGATGTCCTACTTACCTATTTACTTATTATTGCCCTTGTTCACGTTAACTTTCTATCTTTTTTTTTTTATCCACTTGCCACTGCTGAGTATTAGTGTTACTGCATCAGTCATATATATTTTAAATAACTTTTTCAAATTTCCCCATATTTTATGCTCTACTAGGTCCATAGCCATTTCTTAGAAAATCCATGTGCTTTACGTGTATTAGTTATTTTGCTGTTTTGACTCATGTTTTACTAGCATACACTGCTGTAAGTTCTTTCAACTACTTTGGACAATCCTTTAAGTAGTACTGTGTCACATGTCTTAAAGTTGTTTATTCTGGCCAAATACATTACTCATTTTTTGTATGCACTTTCATGAATTAATGTTCGACTTGTTCCATCGAATGAGTGAGCTGACTCGGTGTTTGCTAGAAGAACTCATTATTGTTATTCATGGTGAAGCCCCAAAGTCATAGGTGTCATACAGTGCCTGGGAAATGGGAAGCAATCAGGTTCTGTCGAAGGAATGGGAGGTTAGCTCCAGTTCCTATGATCAGGAACCCTTCACTAGTATAAGGAAATAAAAGTAGCAGATATAGCTTTCCAGATTGTTCAGTCACTGTGATAGCATTGTGATATGCTAAAATAAAGGAAAGTGCCATAGGTACTTCATTATTTTTTTTATTCCATAAAACTCAGGGATCAGCAGTCCAGCGACTTTTTTGATGAGCTCTTTGACGATTTCCCGCGGTAAGATGTTACAAAGGATGAAGTCTAAAGATTTTTGTAGTATAACAGAGTAGGACTAATGTTTGGAATCATAATGAGGAAATGGTGACTAGACACCTTATTACATATATATAAATAGGTAATTGTTGTGTTACTGAACTTTACACTATGGTAAAAACAGTAATTAATCATGCTTTTGTGCTGAATGCTGATTGAAAGAGTAGTGCACATTATCTAATTTATTATTGTTATTATTCTTAAGTCTCACGAGGCAAGCATATTCAAAGATGCAGTTCTTCATTTTTATATAATAGTATAAATAATATACAGTGGACCCTCTGTTTTCGTTCACCTCCAAACTCGAACAATTATGTAAATGTATTTTTGTAAGAGCTTTTGTAAGTGTATTTTTGGGGTTCTGAAACGACTAATCTAATTTACATTTGTCCTTATGGGAACAAATTCGTTTGGTAATGGCACTCAACAGCATTCTGGAAAGAATTTTCAATGAAAACCGAGGGTCCACTGTATACTATATATACAGTGGTCCCTCGGTTTTCGTGCGTCTCCAAACTCGAACATTTATGTAAGTGTATTTTCGTAAGTGCTGTTGCAAGTGTATTTTTGGGGGTCTGAAATAGACTAACCTACGTGACATTATTTCTTAAGGAAGTAAATTCGTTCGGTAATGGCACTTGAGCAGCATTCTGGAACAAATTTTCGGCGAAAATCGAGGGACCACTGTATATACGTACAGTGAACCCTCGGAAATCGAACACTCCCAACTCGCCCTTTTATGCAAGTTTATTATTGTAAGTGCTTTTATAGGTGTATTTTTGGGGGTCTGAAACGGACTAATCTATTTTACATCATTTCTTAAGGGAATAAATTAGTTTGGTAACAGCACTTGAACAGCATTCTGGAATGAAGAATGTTCGATTTCCGGGGGTCCACTGTACGTATAAGGAAATAAGTACAATTTTTTTTTTTTGAAGAGTACTATCATAGTGTATTCCAAGATTTTTCTAAAAAGATCTTAATTCTGGTAAAATAAATAAAAAAAATTCACATCTCTCTTCATATTAGAACTAATAGAAAAAATGTTTGATAGTGGTATTAAGTTCTAGCATTATGAAGTCCAAAATAAAGTCTGTATTTAACCTTAAAATTACATGGATGCTTGTCGTATATACTCTAGTATAACTTGACTCCATGTATAGGTCGACCCCTGATATTTCCCCCAAAAAATCATTAATTTTTTTATATTCTAATGGATAAGTCTATCCTAGTGTTTGAGGGACTTTAAAAGAGGTGACATGGTTCTAAAATATAACCAAAACTTGGGAGGAAGGAGGGGAGGCAGTAATGAAAATGACAATTGATAAAAGTAAAGGCACACTGCAGCAGGCCTACTGGTCCATTCTCGGCAAGTCTTGCTCAGATCCAACCTTGCTTACTCGTATATTTGTCCAAGTTATTTTTAAAGCTACCTAAAGAACTAGGTTGTGATTCAGGGTGGGGGGTAGGGCAGAGCAGGTCTTTTCTCTTTGCCTCCCTCTCTTTTTGCCTCCCTCCCTCTTGATTATTGAAACAAACTTTGGGTAACTTTAAAAGTAGGAGAAATATACGAGTGAGGAAAGGTTGCATTTCAGCAAGACCTGCCTAGTATGAGCCAGTAGTCCTACTGTAGTACTCTGTTAGGTAAACAAAGTGAAGGAAGAGATCAGAATTAATTATTGGATACGTATTATCAAATTTATTTGTATATTTAAGGTGGAATATGGTTACCGAGTGTAGCTTATATCTTGATGCTGCACCAAAGTATGAATCTAGTTTGTGGTAGGCCCTCAATATGTCAGTATTTCAACCTTTTAAGAGTATCTATGAAAATTTACTACTTTTTTCTTAAAAAAAATGGTCTTAAAATCTCAACCCATACATGGGTATATAGTACAGTACTGATTTGAAAGTAATTTTTTTTCATTCCTACTAAATGGTGTGAAAATATAATAATTTAAAAACTAAAAATAGTAATACTTGGTATCTGAATGATATATCTATTAACTTCAGTTATGTGTACAGTTTGTAAATAATCCTTAACAGCAACATACTAATTGTTTTGTTTCAAGGTGGAGACTACCATTAGCCATTCAGTAAACTAGTATGCAGTATTTATTAGTGCTGTCATGGGGAAGTGCTACACCCCTAAGGGTCAAAAAGAGCCTTGAGTATTGAAGGTAATCATGTTTGATCTAAGGAAGGGATGGAGGTAGCTCCAATTCCTTGTATCAAAAGGCCTTCGTCACCAAGGCATTCCATCCCTTGATGGGTACAGTGCTTGATCATGTACAGTAAATTTTAAAAGTTTTATAAAATAGTAAATGCTTGTATATATTTACCAAATTCAAGTCTACCAATAAACAAAACCTAATTACCTTTTTTGTTAGTAGTAGTTCTGTTGCACAAGAATTTTCTTAGCCCAACCATTGATATAAACTAGATTTTCACTAACACAATCATTGACTTGTATTTTTTGTGAGCATTAGTAGTAAAATATTGAGGTTATACTGTAATACTAATATGGTGTTCCAAGGCATTCTGTTTCATTTAACTAAATTTTTTGGCAAATTAAAAATATTGGTCATGTTTTCTATATCATATTTAAATATGTCCTGTGTGAGAACAGTTACAATTTGACAAGATTAATTGGTGATATGGTCCTCTTATGTATAATTCTTAATGCTAAGTGTTGAATGGTAAAGGTGGAAAATGGCCGATGTGTTAAAAAAAAAAAAATATTCAGTTTTGCTTGTATTCTATTTTCCTAGAAGATGTTCAATTTTAATTTCTCATGAGTCCAAGATAAATGACTTGTCAAAATCTTTATTGCAAATCATTCAAAGCATAAAATGTGTACCCAATTTGTTGTGATAGCATCCCAACGGGCCAGGATATCCAGATGGTTCAGTATGCAAGCATCCACCGAGCTACAGAGGCTCTGCGTACTTTGAAGGGTCGTGAACATTCACCTCATCCTTCTACTGCAACTACCACCACTCAAGCTGATACTCTTACTCGCTCACGTACAGCTAGTCCTTCATCCACTCTCCCTCGAAATTCCACACTTAGGTAAGAATAGCAGTATCTTTAAATGTAAATTACAGTAAATCACAATCCCATGGTCAGTTATTAGTGCAATACTTTTAGAGAATATAAATGATGTACATATCTTTTATGGTGTAAATGGCATCGAGATGTAATATTGATTACACAGTTGATCCTTGTACAAGACGTGTTAAAGAGCAATATTTGTATATCAAGTTATTTGTGTACTAAAGGAGGACTCCGTTTTACGCCATTTCGCAAATACAGCGGTTTCCAATTATACCCATTCTTCATTTATTCAGATTTCCTACAGTAAATATATTCACCACTCACTATAAGCTAAGGATAAAAATATTTAAAGGTAAGATGCCCTGTCTAAGGGCAATGTGTGGTGTAAATATTATGCAGAGAATTCATAGTGTGGAAATTAGGAGGAGGTGTGGAGTTACTAAAAGTATTAGTCAGAGGGCTGAAGAGGGGCTGTTGAGGTGGTTTAGTCATTTAGAGAGAATGGAACAAAGTACAGTGGAACCTCGGTTTTTGTTAATATTTTTTGGTGTCTGGAATGGAGTAATTGGATTTACATTATTTTTTATGGGAAATATTGCTTCTGTTTTTGTACGATTCGGTTTATCATCAGACTTTTTCGAATGGATTAATCATGAAAACCGAGGTTCCACCATAGAATGACTTGGAGAGCATATAAATCTGTAAGGGAAGGAAGGCGGGGTAGGGGTCATCCCCGAAAAGGTTGAAGGGAGGGGGTAAAGGAGGTTTTGTGGGCAAGGGGCTTGGACTTACAGCAAGCGTGCACGAGCATGTTAGGTAGGAGTGAATGGAGACGAATGGTTTTTGGAACCTGACGAGCTGCTGGAGTGTGAGCAGGGTAATATTTTGTGAAGGGATTCAGGGAAACCGGTTAGCCGGACTTGAGTCCTGGAAATGGGAAGTACAATGCCTGCACTTTTAAGGAGGGGTTTGGGATATTGGCAGTTTGGAGGGACATCTAAACTGTCGTATCTGAGCGCATCTGCAAAGACAGTGATTATGTATGAGTGATGAAAGTTTTTTTTTTTTTTTTGGTCACTGTCTCGGTGGGAAACGGCCGACGTGTTAAAAAAAAAAAGTAATGTGTGTACTGTATATGCATTTTTTAGGCCTAACTATTGCTCACTTAATATGTGATAGTGTAAACATGTTATTAGGCTTTTATATGCATTTGAAAGTGAAAAAAGGTTATGTTTTACTTTACAGCAGTAACCTGACCTGTTGTGTAAGCGGGGCCCTCCTGTATATTATCAATTTAAATTGGTGCTCATATCCTTTTACTGAAGTAAGCAGTGCATTATTTATAGGTTTTTGTCCTAACTAAATTTTAAATTATTCTTACAAAATTTTTTTAATTGCAACTTTGAAGCTAATTTAATAAGATTTATAACAGCATTTTTCACCACAGTCGTCGTTTTGAGGACTATGCAACTTTGTCTCGGCCAGATCCACCACCATATCAGAGAAAGTAGGTTCTGTTCAGTATTTTATTTTATGAGTGCTATATTTATACATTTATCTGTTAAAGCAAGTGAAACTGCTTAATGTTACCAAACATTAAATAAAAAAATTGTAATAGTGGTACCTCTACTTATGAGCAAAATTCGTTCCAGTCGGCTATTCAAGTGCCAATACCGAAGGAATTTTTTCCCATAAGAAATAATGAAAATTAGGTTAATCCATTTCATACCCCCAAAAATACACTTACAAAAGCACCTACAAAAATACACTTACATAATTGTTCGAGTTTTGAGCTGCTCGTAAGTAGAGGTACCACTGTACATTTGAAATATGCATCATGCAGGCATTATTGGTATAGACTCCTGCAGGCATAGTATTCATTCAACCTAATCTGTAGTCTATGGAGGTGTATGTATTTGCAGTCACAACCACATTGAATGATGTAGATAATTGTATTGTCATGGCCCCTAGCAGTTATCTTTTTGTCTAGTCAAATCTTTGATAGTGCTAGATGTGATAGTGGCAACACCTATCCTGCTCTTGGCAAGTGTGGTTGTAATATATCCTGTTGTGTGGCCTGTAGAAAAAATGAGTTCTGCTGGTGTTCTCTGGTTTTGGCAATTGTGAAGATTTTGTATGGAAAATTTTAGTGTCTGGAATATTCCTCTAAGAATGTTGCAATTTTCCTCCAGTATTCTGGGCTCCAGATCCCATAGGCACATAAAAACATGCCAGTAAGTGCATCTCTTGATTTTTGCAGTCATGGTGCGAGTAATGCATCATGTCATTCTTCTAGGTTTTATTCATATCCATGGGCCTCACGAAATCAGTGCAATTCTGGAATCGCCAGAGGCAGAAAGAGTCAACAGCATCATACTAAAAGTGGTCACATGACTAGGTGGATAATATACTGCTCATCACCTCCAAAAAACTCAACCTAGACAACCTCAAGAACAGCCTCAGTGTGGAACTGTCTATTCAGTTAACCTTAGAAGAGGAAGCTAATGATACTTTTCCTTCAAATTCAAAGTGTACTGAAAACTGATCAAGTATATATGATATACACTGATACTTACACCATGACCAAGGAACCAAACTAGGTGTACTCATTGGCATGTTTTAACATACCTAGAGGATCTACAACTCAAAATATCTGGAGGAAGAGTTCAACATTTTTAAAACTTCTTTTGGACACTTTAAAATTTTCTGTACACACCACCTGGGATTGCAGGAATTGGTCATACAAAATCTTAACATCACCAAAACCAGAGAACAGCACAAGATTTTAACTACTTACAGGCCACACTGCAGGATATAATACACCCACCCTCACCAAGAGTTACATAGGTGTTGTCACTATCAGATTGGATTATGCAGAAAGACAACTGCCAGGACCATGGCAGTGCAGGCATCTACATCATTCCATGTGATGGTAGTTACCAGATGTAAAACACCTACAGATTAGATTGGAAAAACACCAGTGTGCCTGCATGATAATGACCAGCCTTCACACCTGATGTCTTAAAACTATGCCCAGCTAGTCAAAGGAAATGGACAAAACATGACACATATGCCTAGAAGCTGCATTAATGTATATACAAACTGCAGTCCAACATAATTAAGGAGCTTTCAGTTTGGCCAAACTTGAATCTCAATTCATTTTACATAAATGAACAGGCCTGACTACACTTGTATAAATTTATTTTTGCATACCTGTTTATTGACTAGAAACCTGTTCCACAGGCAAAGTCTAAGTTCCTGTCTATGGTGCTCTATTTTTATTGCATGACATTTCTACTAGTTAGATCTTAAAATTTAGTCAAAACCATTAGTGCTGTATAACCCTTCTGGGTTTAGCACTTAGTTTTGATTATAAAAAGTTAAAACCATGTACAGGAATATTTCATCAGTAAATAGCTTTATGCAAGTAAAAATTGTTTAGTCAACTCATAGCATTTTCTATATATACTTCATTCTTTACAGTGGAACAACACCAACTCGTTAAGAGGGACCAAAGTCTTCCAGAGGCACAGTAACTTCCTCTTTGAAAGGATTTCTAATTACCCAGTATGTAGTTGTCAGGAAAATTATTAAGTTATCTATTAGGAAAAATAAAATAAAAGAACATAAGATCCAAGATATTAAAGGTGATACCCTAATAATGTAAAGTAAATAATGAAAATTTTAAATATAAAAAACAGCCTATGAACATATCTCCTTGAAGAAAATAAATTAATACCACCAGTTGTATCCTCTTGAATTTCTACTAAGAAACACTAGCTATTGACACTGATTTGCACTTCACCTGAACCCTATGTGGTTCTCTGTTCACTCCAGCAACAGTACTCAAAGTGAGGTCCATAGATGATGTCCAATGTGAAATATGGGCTGTCTTCTAGTGTTCAGTAGGCTGAGATGGTTGTCATCAAAAGTAGATCAGGCATGTATGAGTCACACCCTTCTTGAATCCAGTTGTCAAGATAAATACAGCTGTGCAACAACTCAAGTGGAACCCCTACATGGATGGCCCTGAAATAAGACAAAATACAGGTTACCAAGATTTTTTTAAACCAAATTTGCACTGGTAAGGGGCTACAAGGATAGGTAAAACAGTTATAATTATGGCCAAGAGTAGCCAGTGCTGGAAAAAATTTAAGCAAATAATCAAGTACACTGGTCCCTCGAGTTATGTGATGGTCTTTAGTTATGGTTTACCCTCACAAAGGAATTTAGTTTTGAGTTGCAATGAAAATTTTGAGATACGGTAAGTAATACTCCTCCGCTTCAGTCTATGGAGTGGCAGGTGTAAAGTGTATAAATCTGGGGTGGAAGGAAGTTTGGGTATGGATTGTCCCAGGAAGGATTGGAGAGATCAACCAGCAGGCTTGTGCAAGCACATTAGATCAGAGTGTAAAGTTTTTATAGCTTGATGTGACCCTTTTGGGTTTAGCATTATATTTCGGCTTGATGTGCATGGTGACATTATTGACGGAATATTGGGAAACTGGTTAATCAGACACTAGTCCTGGAGGTGGGAAGTGGCTGCACTGAGGAAGGAGTGGGGTGTTGCAGTCTGGAGGGTCATTTGAATTATGGCTTCACATTTCTGGCAAGATGACTGTTGAATATGTATTGGTGAATGTATTTCCTTTTTTTTTTTTTTTTTTTTTTTTTTGGGTGGGGGTGGGGGGGAGGAAGGCCACACTACCTCAGAGACTGTCAAAATAATAAACTAATTCATTCAATAGCCGCCTTGCCAGAACTGTGGAGACTTCACAATTCAAGTGACCCTTCAAACTGCGACATCCCCATTCCTTCCCCAGAGGGCATGAACTGTACTGCCCCTGCCCCTCCTTCCTACTACCCGAGATTTATACACTTTCTTGATCATCTTACTCTGCATCCCCTTCAAATGCCCAAACCACCTCTAATTTCTTTACTCCAGATTTTCTGCATAATATTCACACTATACATTGCCCTCAAACATGACATACCCACTGCCTCTAGACTTCTCCTTGCTGCAATGTTTAAGCCAATGTCTCACATAATTGTTACCACAGTAATCTAGTATATTCCCTATTTTGGCATCATAGATACAGTCAGCTCTCGTATACAGCTATTCCATGTAGTACAATTTTTTTGCAAATGCCTTTTGGATACACATTTTCAAATTAAATGTCACGTACAATGTTGGCCTTTCCACATGCTATTCAATTTTGGATTTACTTTTTCAGTTGCATTAACAAACACTCAATCTAGAAAATTTATAAGAGAGCCAACTAAATTTGCCTTCACAGATGCCTCAACACACCACATACATTTTTTTTTACCTCATTTACTCCGTGGTCCATCATACCTTTCATAGACCCATCTGCTGGCAAGTTCACTCCCAAATATCTGAATGCAGTACATTTACTTAATCCTTCCCTCCAATCTGATAACCAATCATTCATTTCCTTGGTTTTTTTGTTACTCCTCATTTTACCCCATTTCTATTTTTACTTTTAACTTCTTCCTTTTACATACCCTCTTAAATTTATCCACCAACTTTGCAATGTTTTTCCAAGCTCCCAAAAGAACTATCATAAGCAGAGAAACTGTGATAATGCCTTTGTGTTAAATTCATTGTCATTTATTACACCCTTCCTCAACATTCTAGTATTAACATCTTTTACAACCCATTTATAAATATTAAACAACCAGGGTCATGTGACATCACATCCCTGTGTATAAAACCTACTCTTACTGGAAAATAATCTGCCCCCTTTCTCCTGCATATTCTAAACCAAGCCTCACTATCTGCATAAAGACTTTACTGAAAGCAATAATCTATTCCATGCATTTGCAGCATTTACCACATTGCTTCCCTGTTCACCCTATCATGCCTTTTTTTTTTATCCATAAATGGGATAAAAACAATTTACCTTTATCTAAATATTGTTCACTTGTATGCTTCAATATAAACACTTAGTCTACACATTCACTACCCTTCCTAAATTGTCTGAAGTGTGGTATTCACTTAAAAATATATAGATAAAATAGAAAAGTACCAAGGCATGATGCAATATACCTACTTTACCCTGCGGCGCTGTATGACCCCTGTGGTTTAGCGCTTCTTTTGATTATAATAATAATCTATGTACTACAACTGTTAGAACCCCTGTGGTTTAGCGCTTCTATTTGATTATAATAATAATAATAATAACAACTGTTAGAAACTTTAAAGTTTTATGACAAAAGATGGGATACCTCAAACTGCTTTGTTCCTATAACTACATATGGGTAATTATGTTCAAGAGTAGGTCAGTAGGGCATCAAAAGTCAACAAAGCTAGTCAATATAGATTAAGAAAAATTGGAGGGGCCAGGAGCCAAGCAGCAGCCTTGCAAATACAACCTACAGTATTACCATACATAGGTGGGAATTATTTGATATAATAGTATGTAGATTTAGATGTGCTCATCAAACAGTCAGAGGTCTCTTTGTAATTTGTGCATTTCATTTCACATGCACTATTATATCAGCTGATTTTTTTAGGTTAATATACATGTACTAAGCATTGCTTGTTAATAAATTTTCATGTCATTCTGTTGTTTTATTAAAAAAAATAATTATATAATACAGTACAGTACAAATACTGTACAGCAAAGCCTCGATTAGTACAAATACACAGTAATGAATCCCGTTAAACGGTCACATTAACCTAATTTGTACTATTTGAAGCTGTTATAGCAAAATGTGTATATGTATATGTATTAGGTATATATATATATTATATATATATATTATATATATATATATATATATATTATATATATATATATTATATATATATATATATTTTTTTTTTTTTCAACAAGTCGGCCGTCTCCCACCGAGGCAGGGTGACCCAAAAAGAAAGAAAATCCCCAAAAAGAAAAAACTTTCATCATCATTCAACACTTTCACCACACTCATACATAATCACTGTCTTTGCAGAGGAGCTCAGATACTACAGCTGAGAAAAGTCCCTCCCAGCTGTCACTATCTCAGACCCCTCCTTTAAAGTGCAGGCATTGTACTTCCCATTTCCAGGACTCAAGTCCAACTAAATCAATTAACTGGTTTCCCTGAATCCCTTCACACAATGTTACCCTGCTCACACTCCAACAGATCGTCATGTCCCAAAACCATTCGTCTCCATTCACTCCTATCTAACACGCTCACACATGCTTGCTGGAAGTCCAAGCCCTCGCCCACAAAACCTCCTTTACCCCTTCCCTCCAACCTTTTCTAGGACGACCCTACCCCGCCTTCCTTCCCTACAGATTTATACGCTCTCCAAGTCATTCTACTTTGATCCATTCTCTCTAAATGACCAAACCACCTCAACAACCCCTCTTCAGCCCTCTGACAAATACTTTTAGTAACTCCACACCTTCTCCTAATTTCCACATTCCGAATTTTCTGCATAATATTTACACCACACATTGCCCTTAGACAGGACATCTCCACTGCCTCCAGCCTCCTCCTCGCTGCAGCATTTGCAACCCATGCTTCACACCCATATAAGAGTGTTGGTACCACTATACTTTCGTACATTCCCTTCTTTGCCTCCATGGATAACGTTTTTGTCTCCACAGATACCTCAATGCACCACTCACCTTTTTTCCTTCATCAATTCTATGGTTAACCTCATCCTTCATAAACCCATCTGCTGACACATCAACTCCCAAATATCTGAAAACATTTACTTCTTCCATAATCCCTCTCTCCAATGTGATATCCAATTTTTCTTTATTTAAATCGTTTGATACCCTCATCACCTTACTCTTATCTATGTTCACTTTTAACTTTCTACCTTTACACACTCTCCCAAACTCGTCCACTAACCTTTGCAACTTTTCTTTAGAATCTCCCATAAGCACAGTATCATCAGCAAAAGTAACTGTGTCAACTCCCATTTTGCATTTAATTCTCCATAATTTAATCCCACCCCTCTCCCCAACACCCTAGCATTTACTTCTTTTACAACCCCATCTATAAATATATTAAACAACCATGGTGACATTACACAACCCTGTCTAAGACCTACTTTTACCGGAAGTAATCTCCTCTCTCCTACACACCCTAACCTGAGCCTCACTATCCTCATAAAACTCTTTACAGCCTTCAGTAACTTACTACCTATTCCATACACTTGCAACATTTGCCACATTGCTCCCCTATCCACTCTATCATATGCCTTTTCTAAATCCATAAATGCAATAAAAACTTCTCTACCTTTATCTAAATACTGTTCACATATATGCTTCACTGTAAACACTTGATCTACACATCCCCTACCCACTCTAAAGCCTCCTTGCTCATCTGCAATCCTACTCTCTGTCTTACCTCTAATTCTTTCAATAATAACCCTGCCATACACTTTACCTGGTATACTCAGTAAACTTATTCCCCTATAATTTTTACACTCTCTTTATCCCCTTCCCTTTATATAAAGGAACTATACATGCTCGCTGCCAATCCTAGGTACCTTCCCTCTTTCATACATTTATTAAACAAAAATACCAACCACTCCAGCACTATATCCCCCTGCTTTTAACATTTCTGTCATGATTCCGTCAATTCCAGCTGCTTTACCCCTTTCATTCTACGTAATGCCTCACGCACCTCCCCCACACTCACATCCTGCTCTTCTTCACTCCTAAACGATGTTGTACCTCCCTGGCCAGTACATGAAATTACCGCCTCCCTTTTTCATCGACATTTAAAAGTTCCTCAAAATATTCCCGCCATCTACCCAATACCTCCAGCTCCCCATCTACTAACTCCCTACTCTGTTTTTAACTGACAAATCCATTCGTTCCCTAGGCTTTCTTACCTTGTTTATCTCACTCCAAAATTTTTCTTGTTTTCAGCAAAATTTCTTGACAGAGCCTCTCCCGTTCTTTCATCCGCTCTTCTTTTGCACTCTCTCACCACTCTCTTCACCTTTCTTTTACTCTCCATATACTCTGCTCTTCTACTAACACTTCTGTTTTGTAAAACCTCTCATAAGCTACCTTTTTCTCTTTTATCACACCCTTTACTTCTTCATTCCACCACTCACTCCTCTTTCCTCCTGCACCCACCCTCCTATAACCACAAACTTCTGCCCCACATTCTAATACTGCATTTTTAAAACTATCCCAACTTTCTTCAACCCCCACTACTCCTACTTGCACTAGCCCACCTTTCTGCCAATAGTTGCTTATATCTCACCCTAACTTCCTCCTCCCTTAGTTTATACATTTTTACCTCTCTCTACTTGCTGTTGCCATTTTCCTTTGTCCCATCTACCTTTTACTCTAACTGTAGCTACAACCAAATAATGATCTGATATATCCGTTGCCCCTCTATAAACATGTACATCCTGAAGCCTACTCATCAACCTTTTATCCACCAATACATAATCCAACAAACTACTTTCCTTACGTGCTATATCATACCTTGTATATTTATTTATCCTCTTTTTCATAAAATATGTATTACTTATTACCAAACCTCTTTCTACACATAGCTCAATTAATGGCTCCCCATTTACATTTACATACATACATTTACATACATTTACATACATACAGTGGTACCTCGAGTTATGAGCTTAATTCGTTTCAGAATGCTGTTCGAGTGCCGATACCGAACAAATTTGTTCCCATAAGGAATAATGTAAATTAGATTAATCAGTTTCAAACCCCCAAAAATACACTTACAAAAGCACTTAAAAGAAATACACTTACATAATTGTTCGAGTTGGGAGCTGCTCGTATGTCGAGGTACCACTGTATTAGCAATAGATAATAAGAATGTACAGTGGTACCTCGAGTTACGATATTTTTTCGTTTGAGAATGCTGTTCAAGTGCCATTACCAAACGAATTTATCCCCATAAGGAATAATGTAAAATAGACTAGTCCTTTTACACCCCCAAAAATATACCTACAAAAGCATTTAAAAAAATAAACTTACATAAAAGGGCGATTTTGGGGACCATCGTAACTCGAGGTACCACTGTATTTCTTATTCCGAGTGTGATTCAAGTCAGTCACGGACATTCGAGTCCAGTTCATTGACACCAAGCCGCATTCCACTGTCACATTTCTTCAACAATGGCTTGCACTTGTGAAGAAAAGCCCTCAAAATTATTTGTCACAGAGTATTTTATGCTCCTTTCAACGAGGATTCAAATTCTCCGAAGACAGACTTACTGCATAGTGAGAGACAAACTGGTGAAAGCGTTTGTGGTACACCCAACTACCACATGATTAGAGCAATCAGGAAAAGCAAGACTGCTAACACCATAGTACAAACCTGTAGTGGCAGCAATCTCTGGTATGCTCTGTGGATGGTGCATGCCCCTTAAGGGGCATAATAAATAGGGGCGACGATTCAAGAAAGAAGCCTTCCTTGCTAACACCCATTAACGTCCTGTATGTGGAAGGATCATGAAGGTCGTGAAAATGGACAAAATAATGGAGACGATGTGCACATCTTTCTATGAAGGGATGTTTGCCTCTGCATAGAAGTTCTCAACTGGGGAAAAACGGAAAGCCCCGTGACGAATGTAACCCGTGATGAATGGGATAAAGTTTAGAAAGAATAAAGTTGGAGGCTGAAGAATATAGGGGGTTTCTAGTCTAGTTTAGATAAGACGAGGGTGGAATGGAGGTGCAGAAGCGTGCTTCTATCAGCCCCAAGAAAAGGTGGGCTAGAGTTTTAAGGAGGTTCAGGTGGCTTTAACGTGCCGTTTTCTGAGGGTATTCAAGGCTTCCAAGACATTCGGGGATCAAACAGAAGACTTGAGAAATTTAACTATCCTCTTTAGGGATACAAGAACCATACAGGTATGTCTGAGGGACAATCGAACGTCTTGTGAAAGCCGGTGTGTTTTAGTAACAACATTTAAGCCCATGAGAGGTAGCTCAGTGGGAAGTATGATCAATAGCAATGATAATGGCTGATTCATCTTATAAAATGGATGAAACATTTCTTGGCCATGTAGGTGCATATTTTGTTGTATTCCCTCCAATAATTGGAGAATGACTTCTGGTGGGCTTTAAATTTTTAATGCTAATGTGTTTTCAATTTGAATTTAAGTAGTGCAGGTTTTAACGTGTTACTTCATTAATCAAATTGGTTTCTGTGAAAT
Organism: Cherax destructor; assembly: GCA_009830355.1. Lineage (NCBI taxonomy): Eukaryota > Metazoa > Arthropoda > Malacostraca > Decapoda > Parastacidae > Cherax > Cherax destructor. The sequence continues at coordinate 169,236 of WNWK01001756.1, read as the reverse complement.
GACTAGAGAATCTCTTCTGATCATAAATTGTGACTTTATTGGGTTATCCTAGATTACATCTACATAATGTACATATATATGCACTTAACACATGTTCTCAAAAACATTGTTAAAAAAAAAAAAATTATGGCTTTTTTTTTTTTTTCATAGGGAGTGCTAAGCCCATAGGGGTCCTACTGTGCCTGGGGAAGTTGGAAGGCATTCAGACTCAATTCAAGGAATTGGAGCATAGGTTTAATTCTTTAAATAAAGACAGCGCTGTATAACCCTTGTAGGTTTAGTTCTTACTTCTGATTATAATAGTTTAAATCAAGAACCCCTCACCAGCACCATGGAACCTCCCTGAGGTTATGTGCCCAGTAATTACTATCAGCACCCACCATTATCACTCCTTTCCCCATCATTAGCATCACTTTCCCATTACCAATGAAACCACCATTATTACTCCTCGTCCAACCGTTAACAAGAGTAGATCCACCCCATCTCAAGCACCAACCTAGCTCTTGCTACCCCCATCACAACCTGCGTTTTACCTTGGGAGTATACCTAGAGAGGGTTCCGGTGGTCAATGCCCCCGTGGCCCGGTCTGTGACCAGGCCTCATGGTGGATCAGGGCCTGATCAACCAGGCTGTTAATGTTGGCCGCACGCAAACCGACGTACGAACCACAGCCTGGCTGGTCAGGTACTGACTTTAGGTGCTTGTCCAGTGCCTGCTTGAAGACAGCTGGGAGGCAGTTGAACAGTCTTGGGCCCCTGACACTGTGTTGTCTCTTATGCTAGTGGCACCCCTGCTTTCCATTGGGGGGATGTTGCATCGTCTGCCGAGTCTTTTGCTTTCATAAAGAGTGATTTTCGTGTGCAGGATTTTCCAAGTGTATATGATCATGTCTCTCTCCCACCTGCGTTCTAGGGAGTTCAGGTTTAGGAACTTCAAACGTTCCCAGTAATTGAGGTGTTTTATCGCATTTGTGTGTGCTGTGAAGGTTCTCTGTACATTTTCTAGGTCAGCAATTTCACCTGCCTTGAAAGGTGCCATTAGTGTTCAGCAATATTCCAACCTAGATAGAACAAGCGACCTGAAAAGTGTCATCATTGGCTTGGCATCCCTTGTTTTGAAGGTTCTCATTATCCATCCTGTCATTTTTCTAGCAGATGCGATTGTAGTGTTATGGTCTTTGAAGGCGAGATCCTCTGACATGATCACTCCCAGGTCTTTTACATTAGTTTTTCTCTATTGTGTGGTTGGAATTTGTTTTATACTCCGATGTAGTTTTAATTTCCTCATATTTTACATATCGGAGTAATTTAAATTTCTCATCGTTGAATTTCATATTGTTTTCTGCGGCCCATTTAAAGATTTGGTTGATGTCTGCTTGGAGTCTTGCGGTGTCTTCAATGGAGGACACTGTCATGCAAATTCAGGTGTCATCTGCAAAAGAAGACACGGTGCTGTGGCTAATCATTGTGTCACTATTGAGTAAGACCTATCATAAGACTGCCTGAAAAGCCTAGGCATACCTAGGCATATTATTGGCCATCTTGTAATATCTACTTCATAAAATGTATAATAATATAAATACACCCCACTTTGTAATATTACTAGAAATAAAGAATTTGAATTTGAATATCCCTGTATGTTAGATATGAGGATGAGGAACAAGATGGGAGCGAGTACTGTGCCTTGAGGAACAGAGCTTTTTACCGTAGCCGCCTCAGACTACTCTGTTTACTACTACTCTGTGTTCTATTTGTTAGGAAATTATAGATCCATCTACCAACTTTTCCGGTTATTTCTTTATCGCGTATTTTGTGTGCTATTACACCGTGGTCACACTTATCAAAGGCTTTTGCAAAGTCTGTGTATATTACATCTGCATTTTGTTTGTCTTCTAGAGCATCCAGGACCTTGTCATAGTGGTCCAGTAGCTGGGACAGACAGGAGCGACCTGCTCTAAACCCATGCTGCCCTGGGTTGTGTAACTGATGGGTATCTAGATGGGTGGCGATCTTGCTTCTTAGAACCTTTTCAAAGATTTTTATATGGGACATTAGCGCTATCGGACTGTAGTTCTTTGTTATTGCTTTACTGCCCCTTTGTGGAGTGGGGCTGTGTCTGTTGTTTTTAGCAGCTGTGAGACGACCCCTGTGTCCATGCTCCATCTCCATAGAATGTTAAGGGCACGTGATAGGGGCTTCTTGCAATTCTTGATGAACACGGAGTTCCACGAGTCTGGGCCTGGGGCAGAGTGCATGGGCATGTCATTTATCGCCTTTTCGAAGTCATTTGGCGTCAGGATAATGTCTGCTAGGTTTACGTCTACTAAATTCTGTGGCACTCTCATAAAAATTCATTTAGGTCTTCGACTCGAAGTCTGGTTAGCGGCTGGCTAAAAACCGAGTCATACTGGGACTTGAATATCTCACTTTTTTCTTTGCTGTCATCTGTGTAGGACCCATCTCGTTTAAGTAGGGGCCCAATACTGGATGTTGTTCTCGACTTTGATTTGGCATAAGAAAAGAAATACTTCGGGTTTCTTTCGATTTCATTTATGGCTTTTAGTTCTTCTCGCGTTTCTTGACTCCTGTAAGATTCCTTTAGCTTTAGTTCGATGTTTGCTATTTTTCTGACCAGTGTCTCCCTACTTATTGCAGATATATTGGCCTCTTTTTGCCGCTCTGTTATTCTTTGCCTTCGCCTGTATAAGGAGCTTAGTGATTGTGTGTGGCTTGACAAATGGTCTGTGCCTAACTCAAGGTCGACCAAACATACACAAGAATCCTATTTAACGATACCCATTCTTTGTATATTAGGACTAGCCTGCGAGTACCTGTATTTCCTGACGATTTTTAGAAGTGCAAGGGGATCGAGATTTAACATGCTCCCTTTGTGCATTAGGGAAATTATCAACGAACATCTGGCTGTCTTCAAAAAAGGTACTCAAGTTAGTCGTTTCTTGATCAGCCGGGTTGTGGTGCATACGCTGGCACCATCAACCTGGTTGATCAGGAAAACAACCAGGAAGCCTCAGGGCACGATGACCTCTGATAGCATATTCATTATAAAACGCTAAACCTATATTATATACAGCATTTGGGGAATGGAAGGTAATCATAATCTAACTGTATTTGTGTATACCTGAATCAACTTACTCCGTATACTTCCTTTAGCATTCCTCACCGCCCTTACGAACTATTCCTCCGTTATAATCTCCACCCTTGCTAGTTTCAGATTAAGCATATTACACAGTTCACACACCCTACCCTGCAGCACTGTAAGACCCTGGTGGGTTTAGTGCTTAGTTTTGATTATAGTAATAATCCGGTTCCTCAGCTCAAAATCTCATCCAGGCACCCCATTGAAGGAGATTGTTATAATAATGAATATCTGTAACCCGGGCACCAATTATTATAATCATAACTAAGCGGTAAACCTACAAGGGTCACCAGGCACCAATAATCCACGCATCTCATCCCCTGAATGTGGTCTTCACGCTGACAATATCTTGATCCAAGGAACTGGATCTGATCAAACTATTATTTCCCATTCCTTATGCACGGTAATCCTTATGGGTTTAGGGTTGCCCCATGAAGAGAGTTATTAGTTTATTAAAAAAATGCAAATAAAGCCCGCAAGAAATGTTAAAAACTCTCGGGTATGAGGAAGCAGCAGCAGTGCGCAAGACGAGCGTCATCTGGGAGCAGCAGCAGTGCGCAAGACGAGCGTCATCTGGGAGCAGCAGCAGTGCGCAAGACGAGCGTCATCTGGGAGCAGCAGCAGTGCGCAAGACGAGCGTCATCTGGGAGCAGCAGCAGTGCGCAAGACGAGCGTCATCTGGGAGCAGCAGCAGTGCGCAAGACGAGCGTCATCTGGGAGCAGCAGCAGTGCGCAAGACGAGCGTCATCTGGGAGCAGCAGCAGTGCGCAAGACGAGCGTCATCTGGGAGCAGCAGCAGTGCGCAAGACGAGCGTCATCTGGGAGCAGCAGCAGTGCGCAAGACGAGCGTCATCTGGGAGCAGCAGCAGTGCGCAAGACGAGCGTCATCTGGGAGCAGCAGCAGTGCGCAAGACGAGCGTCATCTGGGAGCAGCGCAGTGCGCAAGCACGAGCGTCATCTGGGAGCAGCAGCAGTGCGCAAGACGAGCGTCATCTGGGAGCAGCAGCAGTGCGCAAGACGAGCGTCATCTGGGAGCAGCAGCAGTGCGCAAGACGAGCGTCATCTGGGAGCAGCAGCAGTGCGCAAGACGAGCGTCATCTGGGAGCAGCAGCAGTGCGCAAGACGAGCGTCATCTGGGAGCAGCAGCAGTGCGCAAGACGAGCGTCATCTGGGAGCAGCAGCAGTGCGCAAGACGAGCGTCATCTGGGAGCAGCAGCAGTGCGCAAGACGAGCGTCATCTGGGAGCAGCAGCAGTGCCAAGACGAGCGTCATCTGGGAGCAGCAGCAGTGCGCAAGACGAGCGTCATCTGGGAGCAGCAGCAGTGCGCAAGACGAGCGTCATCTATGATACATATAATTATTACACTGATGGGGAGCGATAAACACTAATATACAGTCATGGGAAGTTACATCAAGTCAAACTATATTCATGGGGAAGCGCTAAGTCCGTCAAATGCAAATTATGTGATCAGGCATATGGTCACTGTCGTGAACACTATGTGCTTAATTGTGCACTTATTGAGGAATATAGAGATAGACAATATAATAACCTGTGTGACATGTCAAGATATCTTATTCATGAAATAAGATACCTGCTTGTAACAGATAATTGAAATGTAGATATAAACCCAAATGTACAATTGTTAACCCCTTTGGGGCCTAGTGCCTAGGCCTTTTGTGTATCCATATGCTCTTGCGCTACCGTCCACAGGATGGATATGGGGTGCACAATAAACTAGCCACTTCGGTGGCAAAATCTAAGTCCGTCAAGGTCATATATCACCAGGGAAAGGGAGGGGGAATGAATCTGGTGGTGTGTTACTCCAATTCCTTGGATTAAAGGCATTTTACTTAATGTATGGGTGCAATAAAGGCGGCAGCGTCGAAGAAACTTAAAAATAAAATAATCAAACACACTAGGAAGTGTTGGGTATATAATTTAGAATTGAGTGCCAACTATCTTTTTTCACCTATGCTTATGGGGAAGAGCTAAACGCGTAGAGGTCATATACAGCTTGGGGAAGATGACATTAAGGTTCAATCCAATGAAATGGAAATCCAGTTTCTTGGAACAAGAGCCCCCTCACCGGCATCAAGGCACTCCATGGAGATGTCCAAAACATGAATACTTTAAGTAGGTCTGGAGTTTCCCGATATATTTGCATTTTTGCCCTGGATGTGACCTCTCTGGGTTGAGCGCTTCTTGCTACACAATACAACTTTCAGCAGAACTGCCTACTAACACACAGGTACCTAGCTTCATTTCTAGGCAAGCAGGGAAGCAACAAACAGTTAGGAAACTTGCCATACGTTGTGCCGAGCCTCAAATACTGAAGAATGAGCTCCAGATAGAGCTGGTCACAATCATGACAGTTACAAAGGTAATGAATCATAGGTGAAAAAAGATAGTTGGCACTCAATTCTAAATTATATACCCAACCCAACATCTTTCCGTAATGTGCCGGAACACTGAGCAGTCATCATGCCTGGAATTTTGAAAGACTAGGACTCAAAATTACATGACACTGGGGATAGTCAACGTAATTATGCAGAACACACTACTAGCCATCGTGTGTATTCTTATTTTTTTTCTTTATGGATGGATCGATTCGATAAAAGTTTCGGTTAGCGAGTCATTGATTAAGACGCATTCATATTTTGGTAAAACAAGCTAGTCATAATAATAATAATACACTGCATTACCTGTAGTATCTAATCTTAAGGACAACATAAGCAAGCGCCTACCTTATACCCTAAACAATGGAACATCAATGGAAATAATAAAATTTGGCCTAACTGGTTTAGTTTAAAGGTATGTCACCACTGCTAATTGTTTGGAAAGTTTCCTTCTGACGAGTGGGAAAGGGGGCGTCCTGTCTTTATGCTGAAAGGCTCTTTATTCAAGGAATTTGAGCTACACCTCCCCTTTCCTCTATAAAATCTATTTACTTCCCATCCCACAGGCTTTCATATAATTGTAATAGTTTAGGCAAGTTTCCGTATACTACTCATGTTGCAGTCAAAATATTTTTTGCGCTAGCTGACTGTTGTGGGTAGAATTCAGGTGAAAATTTGCTTTGCAATTGTGGAAGGAAAACTTGTCCTGATGCCCAGCTTGGTGCTTCAGCATCCCTTGGCCTATCAAATTATAATATTTAGGGGTAAGTGCTAAGCCCGTAGGATTCATACAGCGCCTGGGAAATGGGAAGCAATCAGGTTCGACACAAGAATGGGAGGAAAAACCCATTACTTGGATCAAGAGCCACTAACCAGCATCAATGAACTTTACTGACCTACCCAAGCTTCGTTTCACACCTCAAACAAGGATCACTACTCACTGGTGAATCCTACATTCTAATATCCTTATGGATATTATAAGATTGATTGGTTAGTTTTTAGTTAGTTTAATGTTTATTATGCACCCCATACCCATCCTGTGGGCGGTAGTCAAAATATTACTGAGGTACATAATGGGTCCAGGGACTGGGCCCCAAACTTTTGATAGCTGAACAAGGTACAAAGGTAATGAATCATGTAAGCAAGTAAATTTACTTACGTTTATACATGGTTATAATCATGAACAAATTACTATAAATAATGAGCAATTCACTAGTCCATTTCATTTTGAAGTCTATCGACTGCGCGAGGGTAATTAACACTGCACATAACCTGTCGACTACCAGTCAGAATGCTTTAATCCCTAAAATAAGGATCAAGGTAAACTCAGATCTAGACATCCCTCTTGGTGCACATATCTTTTGCGTATCCTAAGGACTAATTTCTTGGAGTCCAGAGTTGCTCTGGGTTTACTTCCATAGGAAACAGTTTGTGACACTTGGCCCCCACGTGTATGTGTTCCACTTTGCTGTCAAGTGAACCAACCCAGCACACCTCATATCACACCTCAATAATGGTTGAAACTAATCAAACTGTGCATGTCATCTATATGACAGAAAAAATGCATTACTACAAAATTTGCTTTACTGGACCCATTATGTACCTCTGTAATCTTTTGACTACCGCCCACAGGATGGGTATGGGGTGCATAATAAAGATATTAAACTAAAAAATTAACTCTTTAAATTAAACTTTTATAGCTAAAAAAAAAAGGGCATTTAAAATATTTCCCACATCAGCATCAAGGCAGCTCCCCCCCCTTTCCCCTTGAAGAGGCATTGAGACAAAATTTTATGATTAATTAAAAAACCTAGTCTTAGTTTTTATTTTTATACGTCTCCATAAAGGTTCTTATTATAAACTCTTAATAGTTAATTGTCTATAGTCAATTTACAAAGAAATTATTAAAATTGGGGGGAAAAGAGCATAACCCGGAGGTCATACACCGCTTGGGGGAATGGAAGGCAATAGGGTCGATAAAAGGAAACGAAGAAAAGGCTCAGTTCCTTGTATCAAGAGCCCCTCACGGCATCAAGGAACCTCCCTTAATGCAAGGAAATGTCTCTACAAATATTACGTATCTATAACTTACACATATATTAGACACCATGTACTGTCTAGGATTATAATTTAAGCAAACACATTAATTTCAAAGAATTTACCGACAAATGAGCAGGAATGGCAACGCAGTGTGTGCATCGGCAGTGCAGTACAACCTCCTCCCTTGATGTCCAAGGACACACTGGCTGACCTCACTCATGGCAGATGCCTGCGAAACAACTGCCAGCTTCATCCAGAAAATATATTTACACACTACAAAACTCATATAAATTCAATACGTATATATATATATATATATATATATATATATATATATATATATATATATATATATATATATATATATATATATATATATATATATATATATATATATATATATATATATATATATATATATATATATATATATATATATATATATATATGTCATGATTAGGTAAAACTGGTCAATTAGCAAGAACTCATCTAAAATTAAGTCCTTTCTAAAATTTTCTCTTATAAGTTTAAAGATATATTTTTTCATTTATGTTAATGTAAGAATTTATAATTTTGTACAAGAGAAACTTTGAAAACCTACCTAACCTTATTACAACAAGCGCAATTTAATTTAGCTAACCCAACTAAATATATTTTAGATACGTTAACATTAATCTAATAATAAACAAACACAATGAAATATATTTTTATCGTTATGTTCAGAATGATTTTCGAAATTATTGCATACACAAATTTTCACTTGTCTTATATGGCAAGGTGAGCGTTGCTATTTAAGCCAAAATAGCAAGTTTTACCTAATCGGCACGACATATATATATATATATATATATATATATATATATATATATATATATATATATATATATATATATATATATATATATATATATATATGTCGTGCCGAATAGGTAAAATTTGCTATTTTGGCTTAATTAGCAACGTTCTTCTTTTCGAATAAGGAAAGCGAAAATTTGTATATGCAATAATTTCACAAAAATCATTCTGAACCTAACGAAAAAAATATATTTCATTGTGTTTATTATTAAATTACTGTAAACTTATCTAAAATATATTTAGTTGAATTAGGATAAATTAAACTGAACTTTTTATAATAAGGTTAGGCAAGTTTTCTAAGTTTCTTTTGGTACAAAATTATTAATTTTTACATTAACATAAATTAAAAAAATATATCTTTAAATGTAGTATAAGATAAAATTTTAGAAAGGACTTAATTTTAAATGAGTTCTTGCTAACTGACCAATTTTACCTATTCGGCACGACATACACATTCAGAAGAGGCACAAAAAAATAAAATTAAAATAAAATTGAGAAATTGGCACAAAAAAATAAAATAAAAATATAATTGAGAAATTGGCACAAAAATAAAACATAATTGTCAAACTGGCACCTGCACTGTCCAATAATAATTCGAACCTTCCTCTAAGTACAAGTGTGTCCCGTGGCTAGGTGGTTACACTCAGCTTATGCTGTGTCCGTAGTTCGATCCCCGGCACGGGTGGTAACGTTGGACATGTTTCCTTACATACATACTGTACTCTACAACACTATATGAAGTAATTATAAAATACGAAATGACTAATATTCTTTTCTAGTGATTCAACAATGTTCAGTGGGGCTGACAAAGACTCACTGTGACCTCTGTAATACTGTTTTTGTGTGTGTTAGAGTTCACAGGATGAGTATGGGATGCACAAGGAAGACACACCAGTTTTGAAAGACTGAGGCCAATCAAAAGAGGCATTCTCAAATTATTGCATGAAAACCAATATAACATTCAGGTCTGTAACATTACAAGCCGAACCTTCCTCTAAGTATGATAGACCAGTGTTGAGAGTTTCAAACAGATCAGAAGAGGTGTTCTCAAGTTATCGCACGGAAACCCTTGAAGAAAAAAGTCACGACAACCAATGTGATATTTGTAAAAAACAAAACAAAAATCTCTAATGATCTAAAAGCCATACAGACGAAGCCTTCTTTTGTTGTTCTAGACTGGTTATGACGTCAGGCACCTTGAATCCTGATTATTGCTGACGAACGTAAACACAGAGGTGGCAGAAGAAGCGAGAATGACCTTCATTTCACCACTTACGGAAGACATAACAGGGGGAACACAGTTGATAAAGGAAAATGCAAAATTCCCAGGTCTTCATGGTCGATAATATGAGCTCATACCAGAGGATTGTCAACATTATGTAGCCTTGTGGTTTACTACTAACAGGAGACCAGTGATGAGCTGTCGCCCAAGAAGATTAATTTGATGGATCCCAACGTAGAAATGTCCATAAAAGTTTTATCTAAAACTTATCTACAGGTCAACTGTAGGCGACCACGATCAGTCAGGGCCAATAATTGACGGTGATAACAGAGAGAGAGACAGAGAGAGAGAGAGAGACAGACAGATAATATATATCACTCAATGAGGAACTTGATACCATGAGAGTGAAACTTGACTCTGTAATGACTATTCACGTAGTGATCCTTGCAAGGAAGGCAGTCAAGTATCTTGCAACGCTAAGGCGTATACTTGCTTCACAACAGAGGTTGCAGAATCCTAGGATCAAGTTCGATCTTACCCTCATTGCCTTGGACTACCTCTTCCAAACTTATCTTTCACTTATAGGCAGGATAGACTGCGTGGCTGCTGCTCATCTCGAGTTTCCACTCAACGTAGTAATGACTGTGTCGGCCAGGGGAGCGATAGCAGCAACAGCTTGCTTAATCACAAGCACCGTGTCCATCCCTGCCTCCTACACCTAATCCCACACCTGCACCGAGTCCAGCACTCCTACACTTAATCGCTCATCTTCAGGTGTCCCACCGTCACCTCCGTGCAGAAGAGTCCTGCGGTGCAGTAATTACCGTCCTCCTGCACTCGGAAACCCACCGGATTTTCCCCTCACAAAAATTCCCACCACAAACTATATATAATAGCAACGAAACCTTTAAATATCACACAAGAATCCGGAGCTTGAGAAAAGTAATAATGATCGTAAATCTAACGCCAATCTAGATTATCTGTATACATATACAATATAGGGAACACTGCTTTATTGGGACTGCATTTGGCATAGGGTAGAGGTTTATTAAGTCATACAGTGGATACCTTATTAAAGTATAAAGAGGATGTTACAGTATTTAAACATATACTTATGGAAAGTGAGGTAAACTGTTCAGGTTTGAGCTGTTATGATTACAGGCTGTGTGTATCCATGTAATGTTCCAACTTCAATAATGGTGAAGTAGTCCGACTGTCCCTATCCACCTTGTCAATTCCTCTCAGTATTTTATATGTCGTTATCATGTTCTCCCTATCCCTCCTGTCCTCCAGGGGTATGTCCTCGCAGGACATACCCCTCAGCTCCGGGACTAGTCTTGTTGCAAACCTTTGCACTTTTTCTAATTTCTTGACGTGCTTGACCAAGTGTGGGTTCCATACTGGTGCTTCATACTCCAATATGGGCCTGACGTACATGGTGTACAGTGTCTTGAATGACTCCTTACTCAGGTATCGAAACTCTATTCTTAGGTTTGCCAAGCCCCATATGCTGCAGCAGTTATTTGGTTGATGTGCGCCTCAGATGTGCTCGGTATGATACTCACCTCAAGATCTCTTTCCTTGTGTGTGGTTTGCAGTCTTTGGCCACCTAGCCTGTACTCAGTCTGCGGTCTTCTTTGACCTCCCCCAATCTTCATGACTTTGCATTTGGTGGGTAAAACTCCAGGAGCCAGTTGCTGGACCAGGTTTGCAGCCTATCCAGATCCCTTTGTAGTCCTACCTGATCCTCATCCGTTTGAATTCTTCGCATTAACCTCACATCGTCTGCAAACAGGGACACCTCTGAATCTACCCCTTTCGTCATGTTATTCACATATACCAGAAACAGCACTGGCCCTAGGACTGACCCCTGTGGAGCCCCGCTAGTTACACGCGCCCACTCTAAACTCGTCACGTACCATCATTCGTTTCCTTCCTGTCAGGTATTCTCTAATCCATTGCAGTGCCTTTACTGTTATTCCTGCCTGCTCCTCCAGCTTTTGCAGTAATCTATTATATGGAACTGTGTCGAAAGCCTCCTTACAGTCCAAGAAAATGCAATCTACCCACCCCTCTCTCTCCTGTCTTCTGTCACAGTGTCATAAAACTCCAGTAGGTTTGTGACACAGGATTTCCCTTCCTTGAAACCGTGCTGGGTATCGTGTATAAGCACATTCCTTTCTAGGTGCTCCACTACTCTTCTCCTGATAACCTTCTCCATGACTCTGTATACTATGCATATCAGTGACACTGGTCTGTAGTTTAATGCTGTCTGTCTCCTTTCTTAAAAATTGGGACTATATTTGCTGTCTTCCACACCTCAGGTAGTTGTCCCGTTCCGATAAATGTATAGAAGAGTGTTGTTAGTGGCACACACAGTGCCTCTGCTCCCTCTCTCAGGACCCATGGGGAGATGTGCGGTCCCACTGCTTTTGATGTATCTACTTCACTTAGTAGCCTCTTCGCCTCCTCCTTGGTTGTGTGTAGTGTGTCCAGCACTTGTTGGTGTACCCTACAATCCCGGTTTGCCGGAGTCTTTTCTGTCGCCACTGAAAATACTTTCTTAAATCTTATGTTGAGCTCTTCACATACTTCTTGGTCGTTTCTCGTGTTCTCCCCTCCTTCCTCAGCCTGATTACCTGATCCTTGAATGTTGTTTTCCTCATGATGTGGCTATACAACAGCTTTGGGTCAGATTTGGCTTTCGATGATATGTCATTCTCGTATTGCCGCTGGGCCTTCCTTCTTATCTGCGTATATTCGTTTCTGGCTCTTCAACTAACTCCTTATTTTCCTGGGTCCTTTGTCTATACTTTTTTTTCCATTCTCTAGTACTTAGTTTTGGCCTCTCTACGCCTTTGGGTGAACCAAGGGCTCGTTCTGGTTTCCCCATTGTTTCTGTTGCCCTTGGGTATGAACCTCTCCTCTGCCTCCTTACATTTTGTGATCACGTATTCCATCATTTCATTTACTGATTTTCCCACTAGTTCTCTTTCCCACTGTGTGTGTGTACTCACCTAATTGTGGTTGCAGGGGTCGATACTTAGCTCCTGGCCCCTCCTCTTCACTGACCGCTACTAGGTCCTCTCTCTCCCTGCTCCATGAGCTTTATCATACCTTGTCTTAAAGCTATGTATGGTTCCTGCCTCCACTACATAACTTGCTAGACTATTCCACTTCCTGACAACTCTATGACTGAAGAAATACTTCCTAACATCCCTTTGACTCGTCTGAGTCTTCAACTTCCAATTGTGACCCCTTGTTTCTGTGTCCCCTCTCTGGAACATCCTGTCTCTGTCCACCTTATCTATTCCACGCAGTATTTTGTATGTCGTTATCATGTCTCCCCTAACCCTCCTGTCCTCCAGTGTCGTCAGGCCGATTTCCCTTAATCTTTCTTCATAGGACATCCCCCTTGTACTCACCTAGCTGTACTCACCTAGTTGTGGTTGCAGGGGTCGAGACATAGCTCCTGGCCCCGCCTCTTCACTGGCCGCTACTGGGTCACTCTCGCTGCGCCATGAGCTTTATCATACCTCTTCTTAAAGCTATGTATGGAACCTGCCTCCACTACATCGCTTCCCAAACTATTCCACTTCCCGACCACTCTGTGACTGAAGAAATACTTCCTAACATCCCTGTGATTCATCTGAGCCTTCAACTTCCAACTGTGTCCCCTTGTTGCTGTGTCCCATCTCTGGAACATTCTGTCTCTGTCCACCTTGTCAATTCCTCTCAGTATTTTATATGTCGTTATCATGTCCCCCCTATCTCTCCTGTCCTCCAGTGTCGTCAGGTCGATTTCCCTTAACCTCTCCTCGTAGGACATACCCCTTAGCTCCAGGACTAGTCTCGTTGCAAACCTTTGCACTTTCTCTAGTTTCTTTACGTGCTTGGCTAGGTGTGGGTTCCAAACTGGTGCTGCATACTCCAGTATGGGCCTAACGTACACAGTGTACAGGGTCCTGAACGATTCCTTATTAAGATGTCGGAATGCTGTTCGTAGGTTTGCTAGGTGCCCGTATGCTGCAGCAGTTATTTGGTTGATGTGCGCCTCAGGAGATGTGTCTGGTGTTATACTCACCCCCAGATCTTTTTCCTTGAGTGAGGTTTGTAGTCTGTGGCCCCCTAGACTGTACTCCGTCTGCGGTCTTCTTTGCCATTCCCAATCTTCATGACTTTGTACTTGGTGGGGTTGAACTCCAGGAGCCAATTGCTGGACCAGGCTTGCAGCCTATCCAGGTCCCTTTGTAGTTCTGCCTGGTCCTCGTCCGATTGAATTTTCCTCATCAACTTCACATCATCTGCAAACAGGGACACTTCGGAGTCTATTCCTTCCGTCATGTCGTGTGTGTGTGTGTGTATGCGCGCGCGCGAGCGCGAGTGTATGTAAAAAGGATCATGCGTATGATTTGTAAAACGCATTTCAGTAAAACATTTTCCGCTATACAAGAGTTTGGCTTTATGCATCGGTTTTAGGCCGAGGGACTGATTACCTCGGACTACCTCTCCACTTTGTCTACTGTCTCCAGGATTACAATTTATTTAGGCGAAACAGTTGAACAACAACAAAAAATATACCTGGTGTTTGTACATGTTACTCATCAACTCATCGATATCGTTTACCATTTAAAATATCCTTTATATGACCTGATGAAGCTCAACCCTGAGGGAAACGTAATCATAAGAAAAACTTATTCTACAGTTTCCCTTTTTCTCAATTTGTCATTTTTTCCAGATTTTTTCCAGTTTGTAATTTTTTCCAGTTTGTCCCTTTTTCCAGTTTGTAATTTTTCCAGTTTGTTCTTTTTTTGCCAAATTTATGAGGGCACAGCTGAAACCTAAAATCACAGATTAGTCAGGGATGCCAGGAACTACTTCTTCAGCCTTAATTAAGAGTTGAATGATCTAGATAGCGAAGTGGTAGAGGCATGATCCATACATAGCTTGAAGAAAAGGTATGATAGAGCTCACCTAGCCAGAAAAATGTTAACCCAATAGCGGCCAGGTGAGAGACTGGGCCAGGAGCTGAGATTCAACTCCTGCAACCACAAATAGGTGGGTATATCGGCTTACCTCATTCCCTATTAAAGTTATCTTGTCATTAAGTGTGTAACACGAGTGTTATAATAACCCCTTGTGTCGCGAGTAGATCTGACGAGCCTAGTATTACCCCTGGCCTTCACTCTTACAAGGTACTTGTAGAAAAACACCTAAAAAGGGGACTTGTTTTCGAGGCTCCGGCAGGTTATTACACGTTAGTCTGTCGTGACGAGCACTACGTCGCTGCTTCCTCGTCAAGGTCAGTGTTATCACGTGCCTCTCTTCCTCAAGGTTACTAAACGGACGCCTCCTCCTCCCGCCCCTGGCTAGTACGATACTAATTAGTAAAACATTAGCTCGTAAAACACTACTTATAAAACATTACCCACAGAAGCACTAAGTAGTACATCACTGTCATGGATCCCAATGGAAATAAGTCACTTATGTGTACTTGTTCCTAAATCAACTTACAATAGCTAGTTCAACACTACCTATTTCAACACCAGCTGAGTCAACACTTGCTGGTTCAGTACTAGCTAGTTTAGACCTGTCCCATGCATTTATTAAATTACCTTTTTTATGAGTCAATGCGTCTACCATTACAATAAGACCAGCGAAGACAGCAAGGAGTTACCAAGCAAATTTAAACAAACAACTTCACCAGTTTGATTAAAATTATTCCAGGTTTAAGAGTTTGTTGAAAATGGTATAAAATACCGAAGAGTTGATGGTTAAAACACATGTGCAACAGTTGGGTATCTTTCTTTATTGTTGCAACGTCTTCGAGATCTTCCACCTCACCTTCGACAATATTTAAGACTCCATTCTCATGCTTCAGTTTCATATCATTCCAGACCATGAAGCTGAACTCTTCACCAGGCTGAGGGACTGACCACCTCAAATACTATTTCTTCAAGGTTGATGGACTGATTACATCATCTTCATTTCACTACTACACTTCCTGCCTCTGTATTTGACTGAAGAAGTCTACCGTGTAGAAGAAACGTTTCAACAATAAAGATACCTAACTGTTGAACATGTCTTAATCATCACGTTCAAGAGTGCTTGACTGACAGTATCTTTAACACTAGTTAATAACACAACAGTAAAACACTGACAAATGCAACACTTGCTATTGTCTTAGAATTACATTCAGTGTAGAACGAACCTATTTCTATACACTGTTTCACCCTAAACAGAGGGTGAAACACTAAGTTTTAGTGTAAAAAAAAGGGGTGAAACACCGTCTCACCCTAAATAGAGCTTTATACACTATGTTTCCTCCTAAGCACTACTTTAAACTGCGTTTCACCCTAAGCAAAATTTTCTACACTTTCACTCTAAAAACTTATTTTACTAGAGACAGTTTCTACACTGTTTCACTCTAAACAGCTTATTTTTACACTGTTTTACTTTGTTTCATATATATGTTTCACAAAAGACAAGAGCTTTATACACCATATTTCACCTTAAACAAGGCTTTATATTCTGTTTCACCCTAAAAAGAGCTTTATAAACGATGTCATCTACATTTATATCTGAACTAGTTATCTTTATGTTAGTACCAGAACTAATTATCTTTTCGTTAGTACCATAGCTAGTTATCTTTACGTTAGTACTAGAACTAGTTATCTTTACGTTAGTACCAGAGCTAGTTATCTTTACGTTAGTACTAGAACTAGTTATCTTTACGTTAGTACCAGAGCTAGTTATCTTTACGTTAGTACTAGAACTAGTTATCTTTACGTTAGTACTAGAACTAGTTATCTTTAAGTTACTACTATAACTAGTTATCTTTAAGTTAGTACTAGAACTAGTTATCTTTACGTTAGTACCAGAGCTAGTTATCTTTACGTTAGTACTAGAACTAGTTATCTTTACGTTAGTACTATAACTAGTTATCTTTAAGTTAGTACTAGAACTAGTTATCTTTACGTTAGTACTAGAACTAGTTATCTTTACGTTAGTACTAGAACTAGTTATCTTTACGTTAGTACTAGAACTAGTTATCTTTACGTTAGTACTAGAACTAGTTATCTTTACGTTAGTACTAGAACTAGTTATCTTTACGTTAGTACCAGAGCTAGTTATCTTTACGTTAGTACTAGAACTAGTTATCTTTACGTTAGTACTAGAACTAGTTATCTTTACGTTAGTACTTGAACTAGTTATCTTTACGTTAGTACCAGAGCTAGTTATCTTTACGTTAGTACTAGAACTAGTTATCTTTACGTTAGTACTAGAACTAGTTATCTTTACGTTAGTACTAGAACTAGTTATCTTTACGTTAGTACCAGAGCTAGTTATCTTTACGTTAGTACTAGAACTAGTTATCTTTACGTTAGTACTAGAACTAGTTATCTTTACGTTAGTACTAGAACTAGTTATATTTACGTTAGTACTAGAACTAGTTATCTTTACGTTAGTACTAGAACTAGTTATCTTTACGTTAGTACTAGAACTAGCTATCTTTAAGTTAGTACCAGAACTAGTTATCTTTACGTTAGTACCAGAACTAGTTATATTTACGTTAGTACCAGAACTATGTAATTACCTTCACGTTAGTACAAGTAATCTTTACGTTTCATAGAAATTTTCGACCTTTTATCGATAACGGTCTGCAGCAAGTGTTGATTAGTTTAAAAATTTAAATACAGTAGGCCTACAACACAATTCGTCCACAACACATGTCAAAAGGTTAGACACCAAGGGGCAAACAAAATCTCCGTAAACAGTTGTTGGACCAGGTGAAGACTAGGCTGTCATTACTGGTACATAGAGCACAGCTGGTTGTTTGATATAGGCTGGTGGAGGGACACTGGTGGTTCTTGTGTGTTTACTAACCTTGTGAAGCACCGAGAGTGATGTATCCTTGATGGGTCTTATCCCTCGCCTTCATGTACCGTATTTATGAACTGCAAGGCGAGTGTTCCCGGGCGTGATGATATCATCTCACCGACCCTCACATCGACCACTTATATTCAATTATTCTTGTTTAACTTCACCTTTGCTTCTCTCCCTCTTGCTACAATCACTCATCTCGTCTCTCTTCTTTATCTGCGTGTCTCCTGTTTTAACACTTATTATTCTGCCTTTGTGCCTTGCTTTCTTGTAATCATCACTAAGATCTTCTTTAACTTATCTAGCTATATCTATATCTCTAGGTACAATTATCTTATTTGAGATGGACCGTACATAACACAGGTCATTTTGGTGGTCCTTGCGTGGCCCTGGACCCTGAGAGTGCCCATCTTCATATTACATGTACGAAAAATCCGTTTACAGGAAGAAAAAATCACAGGATTTTTTTTTTATTTACACGAGTAAAACTATCCAAATATTGTAATGGTAAGTTATGATAATAAAACCTTTACAAGCTTCTCTCCATATATATACATATATGCATATAAATGTAGACTTTTTTTAAAGATAAAATACATTGACAAAAATACAATAGTGAGTAGAACAACATAGATAACATCTCAGAGCTACATCTCGAATACTTCGTCCAGCTTCCCGGCGGTGGACAGCGTGCCCAGAATGCTGCAGGCATTTCCCCTCTGAATCGCAACATTGAATCTCTGAAAGAGGAAGCTAGCCGCCCTGTGGTCCTTGGTTTCTATGATGAGTTTTTCACCCAGCTCTTTGAGGAACTTTAGAGCACACTTGCCCCATGCTCCAAGGGTCTCCGACCCTATTGGGATGAAGTTATTGCGGGTCTTCTGGGTCTCCCTGTGGCTGGCAGCTCCACCCTCTTCAGATATATATATATATATATATATATATATATATATATATATATATATATATATATATATATATATATACGCAGTAGTAATACAAGTTATATAAATAATAGTTAAAGAAGGTGTAACTTAGTTTTCCTTTCCTATATATTGGAGAAAATAATGAAGCCTCACTTGGTATGAGAAAGATGACACTGATGACAGCCGCTGCTCTCTGCACTGCACCGTACATCCAATGTTTCCCTAACACTAAAAATTTAATATTATTCATTATGAAAGTCATTGGCAAGCTTGTGAATCCTGTTCACCTTAAACACAGGCTCCAGTTCACCTTAGTAAATGTGTTGAAAGATAATATATGACTTAGGATAAACAATCAACAGCATGAGATGGATGTGCCAGCTGTTCCTGATAAAATATCTTCGGTGTGCGCAAGGATGTAATGTTTTCCAGCAACTTTATAAATCCTGGCAGGATATGATAAATGAGAAGCAAATTCCTTCACAGGTGAGGACACGAGAGCCAGAAATAAACGGAGTCATCGTCTTTGCTGTGTGCCTTGTCTCATGTCCCAGCACTAAACACAACATAAGAGTGAAATAAGACACACCTGTAGTGTTAAAGATATTTAGGTGAGGAAAAGTTTCGCCACAAATGACATGTGTAACGTTAGGATTTTGCATTTTAGTGAGGAAGCTTTCCGCCACGAATGGCTTCATCAGTCCTGAAGAAGCCATTCGTGGCGAGAGATTACCTCACAGTTATCAGTGTTTTATAGTAAATCTTAGCCTGGGCAACACAGTGTTTACTTGACACAACACTTGGTTAGAGAGCATAATAATGTGGTGGCTAGAAGCTCTTCTGATGTGCTGCTACTGCTGCCACCAACCACAGCTCTCCAGTACAAGAAACAGTTAGGCGTTGACGAACTGTAGAACAGCGTCACAACTGTTACCCTACACTATGATGGTACACTTCCCAGCGTTACCCTACACTATGATGGTACACTTCCCAGCGTTACCCTACACTATGATGGTACACTTCCCAGCGTTACCCTACACTATGATGGTACACTTCCAGCGTTACCCTACACTATGATGGTACACTTCCCAGCGTTACCCTACACTATGATGGTACACTTCCCAGCGTTACCTACATATGATGGTACACTTCCCAGCGTTACCCTACACTATGATGGTACACTTCCAGCGTTACCCTACACTATGATGGTACACTCCACAGCGTTACCCTACACTATGATGGTACACTTCCCAGCGTTACCCTACATTATGATGGTACACTTCAAAGCGTTACCCTACATTATGATGGTACACTTCCCAGTGTTACCCTACACTATGATGGTACACTTCCCAGCGTTACCCTACATTATGATGGTACACTTCCCAGCGTTACCCTACACTATGATGGTACACTTCCCAGCGTTACCCTACACTATGATGGTACACTTCCCAGCGTTACCCTACACTATGATGGTACACTTCCCAGCGTTACCCTACACTATGATGGTACACTTCCCAGCGTTACCCTACACTATGATGGTACACTTCCCAGCGTTACCCTACATTATGATGGTACACTTCCCAGCGTTACCTACACTATGATGGTACACTTCCAGCGTTACCCTACACTATGATGGTACACTTCCAGGTTACCCTACATTATGATGGTACACTTCCCAGCGTTACCCTACATATGATGGTACACTTCCCAGCGTTACCCTACATTATGATGGTACACTTCCCAGCGTTACCCTACACTATGATGGTACACTTCCCAGCGTTACCCTACATATGATGGTACACTTCCCAGCGTTACCCTACACTATGATGGTACACTCCCAGCGTTACCCTACTTGATGGTACCTTCAGCGTACCCTACACTATGATGGTACACTTCCAGGTTACCCTACATATGATGGTACATACAGCTTACCCTACATATGATGGTACACTCCCAGCGTTACCTACATATGATGGTACACTTCCCAGCGTTACCTACACTATGATGGTACATTCCCAGCGTTACCCTACATTATGATGGTACACTTCCCAGCGTTACCCTACACTATGATGGTACACTTCCCAGCGTTACCTACACTATGATGGTACACTTCCCACCGTTACCTACACTATGATGGTACACTTCCCAGCGTTACCCTACACTATGATGGTACACTTCCAGCGTTACCTACACTATGATGGTAACTTCCCAGCGTTACCCTACATTATGATGGTACACTTCCAGCGTTACCCTACATTATGATGGTACACTCCCAGCGTTACCCTACATATGATGGTACACTTCCCAGCGTTACCCTACACTATGATGGTACACTCCAGCGTTACCCTACACTATGATGGTACACTTCCAGCGTTACCCTACACTATGATGGTACACTCCACAGCGTTACCCTACACTATGATGGTACACTCCCCAGCGTTACCTACACTATGATGGTACACTCCACAGCGTTACCCTACACTATGATGGTACCTCCCAGCGTTACCCTACATATGATGGTACACTCCCAGCGTTACCCTACACATGATGGTACACTCCCAGCGTTACCTACATTATGATGGTACACTTCCAGCGTTACCCTACATATGATGGTACCTCCACAGCGTTACCCTCACTAGATGGTCACTTCCACGTTACCCTACATTATGATGGTACACTCCCAGCGTTACCCTACACTATGATGGTACACTCCCAGCGTTACCTACATTATGATGGTACACTTCCCAGGTTACCCTACATTATGATGGTACACTTCCAGCGTTCCCTACACTATGATGGTACCTTCCAGCGTTACCTACACTATGATGGTACACTTCCCAGCGTTACCCTACACTATGATGGTACACTTCCCAGCGTGACCCTACACTATGATGGTACACTTCCCAGCGTTACCCTACACTATGATGGTACACTTCCCAGCGTTACCCTACACTATGATGGTACACTTCCCAGCGTTACCCTACACTATGATGGTACACTTCCCAGCGTTACCCTACACTATGATGGTACACTTCCCAGCGTTACCCTACACTATGATGGTACACTCCCACAGCGTTACCCTACACTATGATGGTACACTTCCCAGCGTTACCCTACACTATGATGGTACACTTCCCAGCGTTACCCTACACTATGATGGTACACTCCCACAGCGTTACCCTACATTATGATGGTACATTTCCCAGCGTTACCCTACACTATGATGGTACACTTCCCAGCGTTACCCTACACTATGATGGTACACTTCCCAGCGTTACCCTACACTATGATGGTACACTTCCCAGCGTTATCCTACATTATGATGGTACACTTCCCAGCGTTACCCTACATTATGATGGTACACTTCCCAGCGTTATCCTACATTATGATGGTACACTTCCCAGCGTTACCCTACACTATGATGGTACACTTCCCAGCGTTACCCTACACTATGATGGTACACTCCACAGCGTTACCCTACATTATGATGGTACACTCCCACAGCGTTATCCTACATTATGATGGTACACTTCCCAGCGTTATCCTACATTATGATGGTACACTTCCCAGCGTTATCCTACATTATGATGGTACACTTCCCAGCGTTACCCTACACTATGATGGTACACTCCCACAGCGTTACCCTACATTATGATGGTACACTCCCACAGCGTTATCCTACATTATGATGGTACACTTCCCAGCGTTATCCTACATTATGATGGTACACTTCCCAGCGTTACCCTACACTATGATGGTACACTTCCCAGCGTTATCCTACATTATGATGGTACACTTCCCAGCGTTATCCTACATTATGATGGTACACTTCCCAGCGTTATCCTACATTATGATGGTACACTTCCCAGCGTTACCCTACACTATGATGGTACACTTCCACAGCGTTACCCTACACTATGATGGTACACTTCCACAGCGTTACCCTACACTATGATGGTACACTCCCACAGCGTTACCCTACACTATGATGGTACACTCCCACAGCGTTACCCTACACTATGATGGTACACTCCCACAATTGTACCCTTGCACCACGATGGTATATAATAAATATTTATTTTTCCCTCATGCCACATTGGCTACACAATTTTCGACATTAATAAACGTCTGAAACCTTATTCTGTATAGTCAAAAACTTGTATCTTCCCTGGAAGAGGTGAACCCGTAGGGGAAGGGAAGGAAAGGGAAGGGAAGTATAGTTCTAATTTCTTGGATCAGGAGTCCTTCACCAGCAAACAGTTTCCCAAGAAAAGAATTTAAAAAAAAAAAGTCAGAAATCGTGTATTTTTATCATTAACTCCGCTACAGTCTTCAGGTGGGGTGTCCAGATGACAGCGAAGGGATCTTGAGTCAAAGAATTAGTAGAACTACATTCATTTCCTAGGATCGAGTTTGTATGAACCCCCCCTCCTCCCTTCCCTTCCCGTACGGGCTAAGCGCTCCCTCCAGTGAGTGTCATGTTAGTGTGTGACTCCAGCACACAGTGATGACTGGAGGCGAGGCCTTGCCTCCCGCTACCTGACCACACTCGTATTGTTTGTTCACGTAACGAACACACAGAGGGAAGTGCCTTGTTAATACTACCCTACAAGGATAAACAAATAAATAAAGAAATGATGGTATGCATTTACCTTTTGCGAGAATCAGACACGGACGTGCCAAGGACACGGGCCTCACATCTCAAGTGTTTGTTGGTCCGTAGCTGGAAATCTGCAGGTTTGTTGCCCGTAGGACTGATGTCAGTGGATCTGTCGTCAGTGGAGTTGCCGTCAGTTCATCTGTTGTCTGTGGAGTTGTCGTCTGTGGATCTGTCATCCGTGAAGTTGTCGTCTGTAAGCAAAGACTATGTTAGGTACACAGTACTGAGAGAGCCGCCGGGCGTGAAGACATAAAACAAAGCTTACACGAGCTGCACATCACAACTATCTCACAGTTTGTAGAGAAAACTTTGAACGACGCCTCGGTCCCTCCTGGACGATTAGCAAGTCACGACCTTAGGCTTCATAATGGTCCAGGACGGATCGAAACCTCATCTAAAGGTTCCTCTTCACACTGTGGATTCGCTGCAAATTGTGCCAGTCACGGTAATGACTTTTATTCTTAAGAGCTTCACTTTCTTCCAGCTTGAACAAGCCCTTGCCTGGCCTGCGTGTTTGAAAACGATAGAGGCTCTATCATTTCGTGGATTGACCTCCCTTCCAAGACTGGTACATCCCGTAGGGTGATACCGTATTGTCACTGAACAAGGTTGGGTAACCATAATGGGCTGAGTGGGACTCTTTGGTTGTGTGCTAAAGCGGATACATAAACAAACTTGGTGCGTTTCTCCTTAACACAATTCTTTTTCCTTACTGGGTAGATTCGCCCTGCTTGTTGTCTGAGGTAGTTTACTTTATTAGGTTTATAGTCTATTAACTAACATAAGAATTAAAGTACTGTACACGCTGAGTGAATATATGCTGAGAGATACACCCTCTGATAATGCAGTGTTGCTCTCAATGTATGAGGATAAGACACAATATGCAATCTATGGAAACTACTGAGAAGACATTTAGTCCACTAGAAACTTTATCAATCCATCGGTATAATTTACCACTTATATTCACTCTCAGTGCATACACATCCATGAGAGAGGGGGGGGGGGGGGGGAGAGAGAGAGAGATACTGCTCAGATTATATAGAAAGTGTCATTATGTGAGGTAGCATCACTGGTGTCGTGTTCCTGCTCTTTCTGACCTCCATCACCTCAGCTTTTTTCTCCACTTGCTAATGACCATCTTCCTTTTGCAGTCAAGATGAAGCCAGTTTAATTCCTCTCGCTTAATTATATGAAGGTCGGATGACTTTCAAAACGCAGCAACATCAAGGAAGCAAACCAGTGAGTTGAACTTATAATGCAAGGCGATAAACAACACATCTCTAAGAAGAGCTCAGATACATCCTCTCAAGAATGCTACACCCGATTCTTTGGTATCCAGCGCCTCAGCTTGGCCATCCAGAGGGAAAGTGCTTGCTGCATACTTGGCTCGCGTCCAGCTTCAGAGGAGCTGGAAGACATTGATAATCTTTGATATATTGTACCAATGTATTCATATTTGTGCTTTCTAATACACACACACACACACACATATATATATATATATATATATATATATATATATATATATATATATATATATATATATATATATATATATATATATATATATATAGGGTGGTAGGAGAAGACTAGTGCTCACGTGGATTCTAGGAAGGGTATCTAGACTCTTCCTAGAAGACATTTCACTTCTCCGAGGCTAAGGGACTATATATGTACTCACCTATTTGTGGTTGCAGGGGTCAGGTGTGTGTACTCACCTAATTGTACTCACCTAATTGTGGTTGCAGGGGTCGAGACTCAGCTCCTGGCCCCGCCTCTTTGCTGTCCGCTACTGGGTCTCTGCTCTCCCTGCTCCATGAGCTTTATCATACCTTGTTTTAAAACTATGTATGGTTCCCGCCTCCACTATATCGTTCGCTAGACTATTCCACTTCCTAACTACTCTATGGCTGAAGAAGTGCTTCCTAACATCCCTTTGACTCATCTGAGTCTTCAGCTTCCAGTTGTGTCCCCTTGTTTCTATATTCCCTCTCTTGAACATCCTGTCACTATCTACCTTGTCGATTCCCTGCAGTATTTTGTATGTCGTTATCATGTCTCCTCTAACCCTTCTGTCCTCCAGTGTTGTTAGTCCTATTTCCCTCAACCTTTCTTCATATGGCATTCCCCTGAGCTGTGGAACTAGCCTTGTCGCAAACCTTTGCACTTTCTCTAATTTATTGACGTGCTTGACCAGGTGTGGGTTCCAGACTGGTGCTGCATACTCTAGTATGGGCCTGACGTACACGGTGTACAGTGTCTTGAACGATTCCTTGTTAAGGTAACGGAACGCTAATCTTAGGTTTGCCAGTCGCCCATATGCTGCCGCGGTTATCTGGTTGATGCGTGTTTCCGGAGACGTGCTTGGCGTTATACTCACCCCAAGATCTTTCTCCTTTGATGAGGTTTGTAGCCTTTGTCCACCTAGCTTGTACTCTGTCAGCGGTCTTCTTTGCCCTTCTCCGATCCTCATGACTTTGCATTTGGTGGGGTTAAATTCGAGAAGCCAGTTGCTAGACCAGATGTCAAGCTTGTCCAGGTCTCTTTGAAGTCCTGCTTGGTCTTCATCCGATGTGATTTTCCTCATTAATTTCACATCATCTGCGAACAGACACACTTCTGAGTCTATCCCGTCCGTCATGTCATTCACATATACCAAGAATAGCACTGGTCCTAGGACTGACCCCTGCGGTACACCGCTCGTCACCGGCGCCCACTGTGATACCTCATCACGCACCATGACCCGTTGTTGCCTCCTTGTGAGGTATTCCTTGATCCATTCCAGTGCCCTTCCTGTTATACAAGCTTGGTCTTCCAACTTCTTCACTAATCTCATATGAGGAACTGTGTCGAAGGCCTTCCTGCAGTCCAGGAAAATGCAGTCAACCCACCCTTCTCTCTCTTGCCTTACCTCTGTTACTTTATCATAGAACTCCAGGAGGTTTGTTACACAGGATTTGCCTTCCCTGAATCCGTGCTGTCTGTCGTTGATTATCCTGTTCTGCTCCAGATGCTCCACCATTCTTTTCCTGATGATTTTCTCTAAGACTTTGCATACTATACACATAAGTGACACTGTGTGTGTGTGTGTGTGTGTATTACTGCCACTCCACAATGGTGACAGTAAAGCAATTGCAAAGAATTACAGACCAATAGCGCTATCGTCTCTACAACCCAGGGCAGAATGGGTTTAGAGTAGGTCGCTCCTGCCTCTCCCAACTACTGGACCACTATGACATGGTCTTGGATGCTCTGGAGGAAAAACAAAATGCAGATGTAGTATACACACACTTTGCGAAAGCCTTCGCCAAGTGCGATCATGGTGTAATAACACACAATGCGTGATAAAGTGGGTAGATGGATCTATAACTTTCTAACAAATAGAACACAAAGAGTAATAGTAAACAGAGTAGTCAGAGGCGGCTACAGTGAAAAGCTCTGTTCCACAAGGTAAAATACTCGCTCCCATTCTGTTCCTCATCCTCATATCTAATACAGAGAAGTAAGCCAAAGCACCGTGTCTTTCTGTTTCTTGATGAACCTTACCTAACCTGATGTCATCCATCGACGACACTGCAAATTTCCAAGCGGACATCAAAAAATCTTTAAATGGGCCGCAGAAAACAATATTAAGTTCAATGAAGACAAATTTTTATTACCGATATGGAAAATTCGAGGAAATAAAAACTGCATTGGAGTATAAAGCAAATTCCAACTCACATAATAGAGCGAAACGCTAATGTGAAGGACCTGGGAGTGATAATGTTAGAGAATCTCACTTTCAAAGAACACAACAATGTATCTACCACATTTGCTAGGAAAATTATAGGATGGATAATGAGAACCTTCAAAATTAGAGATGCCAAGCCCATGATGATTCTCTTCAAATCGCTTGTTTTCTCTAGGCTGGAATATTGCTGTACGCTAACGGTCCCTTTCAAGGCAGGCGAAACTGCAGACCTTGAGAATATACAGAGAACTTTCACGACACAAAAGTACGATAAAGCACCTAAATTACTGGGAACGGTTGAAGTCCCTTGACTTGTATTCCCTGGAACGCAGGCGAGAAAGATACATGATAATATACACTTGGAAAATCCTACAGGGACTATTCCCAAATCAGAACACGAAAATCACTCCCTATGAAAGCAAAAGACTAGGCAGGAGATGCAACATTCCCCCAATGTAAAGCAGGGGCGCCACGAGTACGCTAAGAAACAACACAATAAGTGTCAGGGGGCCCAAGACTGTTCAACTGCCTCTCAGCATACATAAGGGGGATTACTAATAGACCCCTGGCTGTCTTCAAGGAGCTGGACAGTCACCTAAAATCAGTACCTGGACAGCCAGGTTGTGGCTCGTACGTGGTTTACGTGCGGCCAGCAGTAACATCCTGGTTGATCAAGCTCTGATCAACTCGAGGCCTTTTCATGGACCGGGCCGCGGGGGCGCTGACTCCCCGAAACCCCCTCCAGGTATACTCCAGGTTTGTGTGTGTGTAATGAGAACTACACACCTCAGTTACTGTAGTCCGAGAAATACATATCTCTCAGTCACTGTGAAAGATACATACCTCTTGGTATGTATGTACTGAGGAATAGACACCTCTCAGTGTATATACCCAGGAAGATATACACCTCTCGGCGTACAGTTTATACCATGAGAGATACACACCCTGGTGTATATATCTGATGTGTGTTGACTTAAGTTAGAGTTTACCAATGCTCAAACTACAGTACTAAGTTTTGTGTGTTATTATTCAGGCAAGAGAGATGATTGTGTTAGTGTTAATTATGGTGCTAGTGATGGTGGCGGTGTTAGTGCTAGTTGTAATGTTAAGAGTTATGGTGTGTTAGTGTCATGGTGTTAGTGATAGAGTCTTTGTATTAGTGTTAGAGTGATGGTACTGGTTTAAATATGGTATTAGTGATAGAATAATTATATTAGCGCAGGTGTTAGTATTAGGGCTATTGTTAGTGCTAGTTATGATATTTGTGTCAGGATTATGGTGTCGGTGACAGTGTCAGAGGTTAAAGAAGAAGAAGAAGGCTGCTGTATCAAAAAAATAATATAAAGAATATCTGAGGGGCCAATATGCTGCCTTGAGGAACGCCAACACTTAGTGACGTTACAGGTGCAATAACGTTGTTTACGTTAAACACGCACAAGCAAACACTCGGTATTATAAACCAGAGTTTTTATAATAAAGTTGCTTATTATCACATTTTAGTGTCTATTGGATATGTAATATTACGAGGATGATTTTCTTATGTAAAGTGTTGAAAGTTTTATAGAAGTGAATATGAAGTTTAAGAGAGTATTCATTTTTATAGTCCTGAGAAGTATAGCAGTTTAAAGATACTACTATCATTTGTGATCTTCTGGGGTAGGAAAAAAAAAATACTGATCTATTTTTCAGAGAGTGGATTGTACACGCAACCTCTGTTGAGGTTGCTGGAGATCAGAGGTGGATCTACTATGCAACTAGTAAAGCTTAAGCATCATGGCCCCTAATCCCGGGGGGGCCTCAGAAGCCACTTTAGTACACATTGCTTAAAAATTCTGGGTCTACAGTATAAGAATGGGTTGCGAAGGGGCCCCCCCATAATAGTTCAAGTTTGAGGACCCCAAAAATGTAGGTCCGCCACTGTTAGGGCTAGGTATAAGAATAAGAATAAGAAGTTTATTTTGACATGATACATGGTTGTACAGAGTAATATAATAGTTGGGTGTACATGCCAAAAGCCCCTTAGTATGCAGAGATTTCGGGCAAACTTAAAAATTAACTTAAGATTAGGAAGGCAATAATAGTTCATATGGTCATTAGATAAGTTACAGTGAGTACAAGAGAATTAAATATTCTATTAGGTAATGCTACATGGCTTTGATAAGTCTAGTAGAGAATAATTACACTATTAAATTAGTTTATAATGATTACAGTATTACAATAGAACAATTTAAAACAATTTACAATATGATGTATTACAATTTAGTACTATTTAAAACAATGAAACAATGAAATTTAGGGTAATTATTTGAAGACTTGAAACTTTAGTTTCAAAGACTTAGCGAAGAGTTGTGATTCTCTGCCACACTGACTCCACCATGAAGCTAAACATTTGTAATTCATTGGTGCGGGAGCTGGGTTGTGTGTTCTCCAGTCCCAGGGCGTACCTGGTCTGTTCTCTAGTATGAGGACGTACCTGTACCACCTGTCTGTTCTCTAGTATGAGGACGTACCTGTACCACCTGTCTGTTCTCTAGTATGAGGACGTACCTGTACCACCTGTCTGTTCTCTAGTATGAGGACGTACCTGTACCACCTGTCTGTTCTCTAGTATGAGGGCGTAGCTGTACCACCTGTCTGTTCTCTAGTATGAGAGCGTACCTGTACCACCTGTCTGTTCTCTAGTATGAGGACGTAGTTGCCTCACCTGTGTATTATCTAGTATAAGGGTGTAACTACCTCACCTGTGTATTATCTAGTATAAGGGTGTAGCTACCTCACCTGTGTATTATCTAGTATAAGGGTGTAACTGCCTCACCTGTGTATTATCAAATATAAGGGTGTAGTTGCCTCACCTGATAATTATCTAGTATAAGGGTGTAGCTACCTCACCTGTGTATTCCCGTGTACACGTGACAATCACAAAGCTTTCTGTTTGCTGTGTTGACACACCGGATGTATTTATATAGTGATGAACACCTGGGTTATTCTGATTTATTATTAATCTTATTTATGTCACTCTCCGTTGTAACCAAGGTCTCATATAAGTTCATATGTCCTCACCACTACCCAAATAATATTAACTATATGACATATATATATATATATATATATATATATATATATATATATATATATATATATATATATATATATATATATATATATATATATATATTGTAACCACGAACGAGTGGTACTGATCGATCAATAACAACATGACGCCTTTACCCACAGGACTACCCAATCCCGTAGGATTGGGTGGTCCTGTGGCGTCATGTGGTTCTCGCTCACAATGATGGGCCAGTACATGAGTTCGAACCCTGGCTAGCGCAGTGTTGTTATTCATCAATACCACTCGTTCGTGGTTACAATATATATATATATATATATATATATATATATATATTTTTTTCAACAAGTCGGCCGTCTCCCACCGAGGCAGGGTGACCCAAAAAGAAAGAAAATCCCCAAAAAGAAAATACTTTTATCATCATTCAACACTTTCACCACACTCATACATAATCACTGTCTTTGCAGAGGAGCTCAGATACAACAGCTGAGAATTGTCCCTCCCAGCTGTCACTAAAGTGCAGGCATTGTACTTCCCATTTCCAGGACTCAAGTCCAACTAAATCAATTAACTGGTTTCCCTGAATCCCTTCACAAAATGTTACCCTGCTCACACTCCAACAGATCGTCATGTCCCAAAAACCATTCGTCTCCATTCACTCCTATCTAACACGCTCACACATGCTTGCTGGAAGTCCAAGCCCCTCGCCCAGAAAACCTCCTTTACCCCTTCCCTCCAACCTTTTCTAGGACGACCCCTACCCCGCCTTCCTTCCCCTACAGATTTATACGCTCTCCAAGTCATTCTACTTTGATCCATTCTCTCTAAATGACCAAACCACCTCAACAACCCCTCTTCAGCCCTCTGACAAATACTTTTAGTAACTCCACACCTTCTCCTAATTTCCCCATTCCGAATTTTCTGCATAATATTTACACCACACACTGCCCTTAGACAGGACATCTCCACTGCCTCCAGCCTCCTCCTCGCTGCAGCATTTGCAACCCATGCTTCACACCCATATAAGAGTGTTGGTACCACTATACTTTCGTACATTCCCTTCTTTGCCTCCATGGATAACGTTTTTTGTCTCCACAGATACCTCAACACACCACTCACCTTTTTTCCTTCATCAATTCTATGGTTAACCTCATCCTTGATAAACCCATCCGCTGACACGTCAACTCCCAAATATCTGAAAACATTTACTTCTTCCATAATCCCTCTCTCCAATGTGATATCCAATTTTTCTTTATTTAAATCGTTTGATACCCTCATTACCTTACTCTTATCTATGTTCACTTTTAACTTTCTACCTTTACACACTCTCCCAAACTCGTCCACTAACCTTTGCAACTTTTCTTTAGAATCTCCCATAAGCACAGTATCATCAGCAAAAAGTAACTGTGTCAACTCCCATTTGCATTTAATTCTCCATAATTTAATCCCACCCCTCTCCCCAACACCCTAACATTTACTTCTTTTACAACCCCATCTATAAATATATTAAACAACCATGGTGACATTACACATCCCTGTTTAAGACCTACTTTTACCGGGAAGTAATCTCCCTCTCTCCTACACACCCTAACCTGAGCCTCACTATCCTCATAAAAACTCTTTACAGCCTTCAGTAACTTACTACCTATTCCATACACTTGCAACATTTGCCACATTGCTCCCCTATCCACTCTATCATATGCCTTTTCTAAATCCATAAATGCAATAAAAACTTCTCTACCTTTATCTAAATACTGTTCACATATATGCTTCACTGTAAACACTTGATCTACACATCCCCTACCCACTCTAAAGCCTCCTTGCTCATCTGCAATCCTACTCTCTGTCTTACCTCTAATTCTTTCAATAATAACCCTGCCATACACTTTACCTGGTATACTCAGTAAACTTATTCCCCTATAATTTTTACACTCTCTTTATCCCCTTCCCTTTATATAAAGGAACTATACATGCTCTCTGCCAATCCCTAGGTACCTTCCCCTCTTTCATACATTTATTAAACAAAAATACCAACTACTCCAACACTATATCCTCCCCTGCTTTTAACATTTATGTCATGATCCCGTCAATTCCAGCTGCTTTACCCCCTTTCATTCTACGTAATGCCTCACGCACCTCCCTCACACTCACATCCTGCTCTTCTTCACTCCTAAACGATGTTGTACCTCCCTGACCAGTACATGAAATTACCGCCTCCCTTTTTTCATCGACATTTAAAAGTTCCTCAAAATATTCCCGCCATCTACCCAATACCTCCAGCTCCCCATCTACTAACTCCCCTACTCTGTTTTTAACTGACAAATCCATTCGTTCCCTAGGCTTTCTTACCTTGTTTATCTCACTCCAAAAAAAATTCTTGTTTTCAGCAAAATTTCTTGACAGAGCCTCTCCCATTCTTTCATCCGCTCTTCATATATATATATATATATATATATATATACCCATGCTGTATGGCTCACTCCTTTCCTTTAGCATGGTGATTCTTGTAGGTTCGCTGGTGCTGTCCCGGCCCGAGTCTAACATGGTGATGTAAGAATGGAATATACTATGGAAGGAGGTAGTCGAGAGGAACGCAGAGTGTGCAACCCACATCTAGAAGAAAAAAACAATAAACACAGAGTTCCAAAATCAGCCTGGTGCATAAAAAAAACCCTGGGAACTGAAATTACTTAAGTAAATGAACTTCGCAACGCTGGAAGAGAGTAGAATAAAAAAAATATAAGTACAAAGGTACGTATAGTAGAGGAAGCTTTTATAATAAACAACTTTTTGCTTATCTATAAGATAAACGTTGTGTAAATAAGATTTGCTCTATTATGAGTGCCTGGCGGCATTTTTTTTGCTTATACAAAACAGAAATGTACCTACTGTAGTTAGTTGAACACTGCTAGGTCAGCGTAATGTAGTTCTTAAAGCACCAGACTGCTAGTTTTACGACCAGAGAGGGCGAGAGGGAGAGAGAGAGAGAGCGAGAGCGAGAGAGAGAGAGAGAGAGAGAGAGAGAGAGAGAGAGAGAGATAGAGAGAGAGAGAGAGAGAGAGAGAGGGAGGGAGAGAGAGAGAGAGAGTGGGGGGAGGAATGCTCCATTGTGCATCAACAGCTGTCCCTTGATTTCTACCTAAAAATACGTCCCTTGATTACCTTCCCCCTCTCTGCCTACCTTTCCTAACCTTCTCCCTCCCTGCCTACCTTCCCTTATCTTCCCCTCCCTGCTTACCTTCCCCTTCCCTACCTATCTTCCCCCTCCCTGCCTACCTTTCCCCTCCCTGCCTACAATCCCTCACCTCCTCAGCCATCGACCTTCATTATATACTACGACTCGTTCAACTTGACGCCCCCTCTCCCCAAGGTCGTAGAAACATGTATCTAAGAAAAAAATCTTAGGGTTTGTGGTCATTTCTCTGAATATGTATGTGTGTGATTATCTCCTTTTAATTACCTATGTAATTAAAAGAAGAAGGTTCAACTCTTGGTTAAACCTTCAACAGACCGACGTGAAGCAGCCCTCTCTCAATTATTTTTTACTTATTTGGAGTCCGCTTCAGTTGTGTCACTGTTCATTTAATTTTTTCTTACCATTCGGGTTGAAAATATTTGTTGATATCCTCTTGCCTCCTTTGGATGTGTAATTTCCACCCATTTCTTGTTTTTGCTACATCCATGGTAAGTGTGTATCCCTGTCCATGTTCCAGAGTAATTTTGTATGTTATTTTTTTTCATTAGCTACACACCATCAGTAAACAGGGATACATAAGATTCAATTCCCTCTGGTAGGTAATTGCTATATACCAAGAATAGCACTGATCCTAGGACCGATCCTTGGGGGACCTCGCTTGTTATCCCTTACCATCATGAAACTTCATGCCATACTGCCACCCTCTGTCTACTGTTCTTTATGTATTCTCTGATCTTCTGAAACAACTTTAAGTTGACTGCTGCCGATTTTTCCACTAAGTGGATCAGTCTGTGCTGGGGTACCGTGTCAAACGCTATCATGCATTAGCAAATAAGTAAGTAAGTTTATTCAGGTACACAAATACAGTTACATAGATTATCATACATAGCAGCATATGTATAGAAAATATAGGATAACCCAAAAAAGTCAGACACAGTGACTTATTTCCATTGGGGAGCATCTGCCTTTTTTTTTTTTTCTGATATTATAGTAGGAATATAAGAGAGAGAAGCTGGATTTGCTGTCCATACACTCAAGTTGGGGTTTCTATTGTGAATCCTGTCTTATCCAAGCATGCCAGTAATTTTTTTTTACGTAAACGGATTTTTACAATATTTGGGTGAATATAAATGTTAAGAATATCAGTCTCAGTGCCCCTTACGCCCACAGGATGGGTATGAGGTGAATAATAAAGATATTTAGCTAACTCAGTGACCCTTGCCCGTCCCCTTCAGAGTACACTGAGGTCATATTTGCATTTTGTTTTCTTGCTTCTAGTAACTTGTAACACAGCGCCTCTAGTCTTTCCCTTAATCCCACCTGAGATGTGCTGCCCAGATGCTTAGTTTCTGTATTATTCATCTGTCAAAAAGCTTATTCACCTTCTCTTCGAATATTTTCCAAGACCTGCTCGACTCTCCTGTCGTCACTAATTTCTCGATGAAGGTCTCCTTGACCCTCGTGGTCAGCTCTTCGTTTATTCCGAGTTTTTCCTCTCCCCTCCATGCTCATATTACTTAAATATAATTATGAAGCAACTTCCTCTCTTTCTCGGTCTTCAACGTACTTTCATTTTCGAACTGCCGTCCAGCTCTCGTTCCTACTCTTGACTAATAATTAATTCCTAGCTCTTCCACTCAAGTCTTTTTTTTCGTACAGTGAAGTCCTGACTTCGTCACTGCAGCTGTTAGCTCATGGACCGTTTCTGTACATCTCACTCCCTCTTTTCCTGGTTGGTATAAACCTTTTTGTGGCCTTCAGATGTCTTTTGGCTAGATTCTCCATCTTTTTGTTGCAGTAAAGACACGGACGGAGAGGAAGACTGAATGTATCCTGTAAGGAGCATCGATTTCCTTTCAAAAGTGACTTCCTTCAGGCGATCACTGCATATTTTTATTCCCTGCCCTTTATCGGGCAGGAGTTAGGATATGTTTTTAGGAAGTTATAGATTGGCTCATTCTGAGACCTTTTTTTATTCTTGTGAATATTGTCGTATCTATTACAGTTTTCTATTTATGAATTA
Organism: Cherax destructor; assembly: GCA_009830355.1. Taxonomy (NCBI): domain Eukaryota; kingdom Metazoa; phylum Arthropoda; class Malacostraca; order Decapoda; family Parastacidae; genus Cherax; species Cherax destructor. The sequence continues at coordinate 134,077 of WNWK01001756.1, read as the reverse complement.
TTGAATGCGCGTTCAGTCATTATTCCAACTTATGAGCGATTGGAAACTTGCCACTTCCAAGTCTGAATCTACACAGTTACAAGTCTCGGGAAGGAGTCAAGGCTGTCTGATTGGTTACTTGAGGATGACAAAGAGTTCCCAAATTTATCTGATGTAATTTCAACAATTTTATGTGTCCAGGATAGGATCTAGAGCCCTTCCATATAGGGGTCCATAAGCGGTCTCCTGCCCCATAGAGGGATTTATAATTATTAAACTCTAAATAGTCTCTTGTTCTGTGGTGCAGTCTGAATGACACCTTTTCTAACTATCAGAAGCTTGGCACCGTGTGATCCCTGGATCCAGTCGCAAGTAACCCTTGGTCAAGTTATTGTGTGTCCAGTTCTTTTAACAACGTTAACATGGGACTCGGACCCATGGTAGGCGAGTCTTAAAACTTACCACAGGTTCGATCCCCACCCGTTCTGTGGTTTGTTTGCAATCGTGTTATAAGTTTTGTGAGTCAATAATAATAATAATACAGTACTGATAAAAAGAGAAACTGTGATCAGCTGACAGAATGAAATATTATCACCCGAGACAGGAGCCTCCAGGTTATCACCTGGGCCTTCCCTCACCCCACCTGATATCCAGGTGTACTCATACACTCTCACCTGGACCTGCACCCCCCTCCTCCTTCCTTCTTTCCCTCCTCTCAGCTCCTCGTTTACTCCCTTCCACAGAAAGAATGCATTTATTTTATGCTAGGAAGTGGAACGACCTTGAAGTGACCGTTCGTGAATAAATGAGAGGATGCGCCAGGATCCGAGACTCGACCCCCCTCAACCACAGCTAGGCGAGCTGATTTATTGGGTTTAAAGCCTATCGACTACAAGAGGGTCATCAAGGTTTACAGTTAACCTGTACACCGCCAGTTAAGCGAACTTCAATCCTTAAAATAGGGATTCAGGTAAATTTTCGGTGTATATACACTGAGGGAAATACATATCTTGGTGTATTTAAACTGATTAGATGCATACACAGTATACACAGTGACATACACACTCCTCGATGTATATATACTGAAAGAGACGCACTTCTCATTGCACATACACCGATAGATACACACCTCTTGATATGCAAGACAACCACTATGAAAAAAATAGAGGAATTCCAAGCGATTTCGTGACTACTCACATTATCAAGGAACTATAAAACATGACAAGAAGGCTTATAAAGGAGCAAGACTACACCTCACAGTCACATCATACTAACAAAGACCACACCTCACAGTAGCGTGACATCGCACGACTCTGTGAAGAGATTGCTAGCACTACTAGTAGCGACAGAAGAGAAGGATAACCCGCCTGCCTGCAAGCAGTAAGGTCGCTAGCACTACTAGCAGTGAGAGGAGAGCAGGATGACCTTCCTTGCTACTAGCAGAGACACTGTTCAGCAAAAGTTGCCGAGGTGGTAGTACTGGTTTCTCTGGTTAATAAATAAAAACGTCATGTTATACGATAGTTAAGGTCAACTACAAACATCAGTATTTCCTCGATTATATTACTGTATGTATATGAGCACTCACCGACTTGTACTTACTGGGTTGTTTGTCTCGGGGGGAGTGGAAACTTAGCTCTTGGCCCGTCCTGGCAGCCTTCCAGGTTCCTTTGATCTTTGACTTCTGGCCTCTTGGGTATTATCATATGTACTCTTGAAGTCTGCCTCAACCACTGCTTCATCCAAGTCATTCCACTTCTCAACCGCCCCGGGACTATAGAAATAGTTCCTTACATCCTTATGGTTAATGTCTTATCAGCTGTGTCTCCTTGATACTGGTCCTCTTAAATCAGTCTGTCCAGCAGTAGGAGCGTTCTTCAGTGTCGTGATGGTCTGGCGGTCGAGCTGATGTACTCACCTAATTTTGGTTGCAGGGGTCGAGGATTTTGTACGTAGTAACTATGTCTCTTGTCCTTCTCTCCTATGAGGTCGTCAGGTTCAGTATCACCACTCTCTCTCCTCATAGTACCTTTCTCTCAATTCTGGTGCTAACCTGGCTGCAAACCCTTGGATCTTGCATTTTACATTGAGATTATATAATTACAATAATGAGTTGGAATGCAAAGAGAGCTACTATCATGCCATGGCATTATGGGCAGACTAAATTTAATGGCTTACAGACTACTTAATATCGAGTTTCTTCACCTGCTTGACCAGGTGTGTGTACGGTTCGTACTTCTAACAGCTGCGCCATAGCTGTTCACGTGATTACCATGTGACTTGTGTTAGCCAATGATAGGCCTGCCTTTTGAATGCCCGTGTTGTGGGGTTCTTTTCATAGATTTGGTAATATTAACAGACGATGAAAAGAACCCCACAACACATGTGGACTCCATGCTTGCTGGAGCAGCGTACTAAATGAATGGCCTAAATTATGTAGTATATAAGGTTATGAAAAATTCTTTATATAAGTTCCTGAATGATATATGCAAAGAAATATCACATCCAGCAGGATTCGAATCCAAATCGACGGCTCACTAGTGTAGCTAGTCGCCGACCTGACGGCTCACTAGTGTAGCTAGTCGCCGACCTGACGGCTCAAACCACTCTCTCACATATGCCCATAACGTTAAGTAGCTCATAACATACTTTACCTTGCCAATTGTTAATATATATATATATATATATATATATATATATATATATATATATATTTATATATTATATATATATATATTTATATATTATATATATATATTTATATATATATATATATATAATATATATATATATATATATATATATTTATATATATATATATTTATATATTATATATATATATATATTTATATATTATATATATATATATATATATATATATATATATATATATTTATATATTATATATATATATATATATATATTTATATATATATATATATATATATATATATATATATATATATATATATATATATATATATATATATATATATCACCCTGACTCGGTGGGAGACGGCCGACTTATTGATATATATATATATATATATATATATATATATGCAAGACAACCACAATAAAAAAATAGAAGAATTCCAAGCGCTTTCGTGACTACTCACATTATCAATGTGAGTAGTCACGAACTTGAATTCTTCTATTTTCATAGTGGTTGTCTTGCATATTTTGATATCACCTGTTTACTGTGATCTTTTTGCATATATATATATATATATCGTGCCGAAAAGGCAATACTGGTCAATTAGCAAGAACTCATTTAAAATTAAGTCCTTTCTAAAATTTTATCTTATACGTTTAATGATATACTTTTTTCATTTATGTTAATGTAATTAGTGACTCCTTGTTGGCAAGAACCAAGTCAAGCAGATTGTTTACTCTAGTTGGTTCTGTCACAAACTGTTTTAAAATGCAATCCTGAATCGTATTAAGAAAGTCACTAGACTCAAGATTTCCTGTCACATTGTTCCAATCAATTTGTTTAAAGTTAAAATCTCCCACTAACACGACATTTTCATATGAATTTCATCCCATAACAGCGTACTGCACTCCCTATCAAGAGTTAAAGGCCTATAAATCACACCCAAAATTAATTTGTCACGATCCTCGAGAAACTGTAGCCAAACAGATTCTGTGTCCGATGCTTCTAATCTTATATCTTGTCTAACACAACAATTTAAATTATTTATGACATACATCGCCACTCCACCACCCTTCCTGTTGACCCTATCAGTGTGGAATAGTTTATAGCCTTGTATGTGGCATTCAGAAGGCATTTCTATATCTTTCAGGTTGAACCGGGTTGTGTGTTGTTCCAGTCATGGTATTGTGCCTTTTTATTCTTTCCAGACACTACAATATTATATAATGCTTCCTATAATCACACAACTGTTATACAGTGGTTTCTGTAAGACACAGCTGTTATACAGTGGTTTCTGTAAGACACAGCTGTTATACAGTGGTTTCTGTAAGCACACAGCTGTTATACAGTGGTTTCTGTAAGCCCACAGCTCTTATACAGTGGTTTCTGTAAGCACAGCTCTTATACAGTGGTTTCTGTAAGCACACAGCTGTTATACAGTGGTTTCTTTAAGCACACAGCTGTTATACAGTGGTTTCTGTAAGCACAGCTGTTATACAGTGGTTTCTGTAAGCACACAGCTGTTATACAGTGGTTTCTGTAAGCACACAGCTGTTATACAGTGGTTTCTGTAAGCACACAGCTGTTATACAGTGGTTTCTGTAAGCAAACAGCTGTTATACAGTGGTTTCTGTAAGCACACAGCTGTTATACAGTGGTTTCTGTAAGCAAACAGCTGTTATACAGTGGTTTCTGTAAGCACAGCTGTTATACAGTGGTTTCTGTAAGCAAACAGCTGTTATACAGTGGTTTCTGTAAGCACACAGCTGTTATACAGTGGTTTCTGTAAGCAAACAGCTGTTATACAGTGGTTTCTGTAAGCACAGCTGTTATACAGTGGTTTCTGTAAGCAAACAGCTGTTATACAGTGGTTTCTGTAAGCACACAGCTGTTATACAGTGGTTTCTGTAAGCAAACAGCTGTTATACAGTGGTTTCTGTAAGCACAGCTGTTATACAGTGGTTTCTGTAAGCAAACAGCTGTTATACAGTAGTTTCTGTAAGACACAGCTGTTATACAGTGGTTTCTGTAAGCACACAGCTGTTATACAGTGGTTTCTGTAAGCACACAGCTGTTATACAGTGGTTTCTGTAAGCACACAGCTGTTATACAGTGGTTTATGTAAGCACACAGCTGTTATACAGTGGTTTCTGTAAGCAAATAGCTGTTATACAGTGGTTTCTGTAAGCACAGCTGTTATACAGTGGTTTCTGTAAGCAAACAGCTGTTATACAGTAGTTTCTGTAAGACACAGCTGTTATACAGTGGTTTCTGTAAGCACACAGCTGTTATACAGTGGTTTCTGTAAGCAAACAGCTGTTATACAGTGGTTTCTGTAAGCACAGCTGTTATACAGTGGTTTCTGTAAGCACAGCTGTTATACAGTTGTTTCTGTAAGCAAACAGCTGTTATACAGTGGTTTCTGTAAGCACAGCTGTTATACAGTGGTTTCTGTAAGCAAACAGCTGTTATACAGTGGTTTCTGTAAGCACAGCTGTTATACAGTGGTTTCTGTAAGCAAACAGCTGTTATACAGTGGTTTCTGTAAGCACAGCTGTTATACAGTGGTTTCTGTAAGCAAACAGCTGTTATAGGCATACATGATAACAGTTACAATAATACGACTAGTCCAAGCCATGTTGTTGTCTAAATTTTTCATTTTTAAAATATAGGTTACTTGTAAATTGTTACAGCCATACCTTTGTTATAAATTATACTAAAAAAAACCCAGATCCTGGTAGTTGTATACAAAATGCCTTCTAAGCACTAGGAAAGAAAATATCAGGAGGATGAGGAGGAGGAGGTTATGTGTGGGAAGTATGAAAAGCACCCGAGGCAAGGTTGTGTATAGGTCGAGCACCGGGTGTCCCTTACCCCACATCTCTCCTCCTGCGGTTAACATGGTAACCACTACGGTAATCCCCACCTTCTCTACCCTTGCAGCACCCTTTACTCTCCCTCATCCTTCCCTCCTCTCCCCTCTTGCAACACCCAACATCACCACCACCACCATCATCCAGGGTACTATATCTTCCCTATCTCCACCATCAAGAATCGTTAACAATGACGCGTCCCTTCCCCTCCATCCTTATCTTTCTCTTTACTGCTGTCTATCTTCCCTACCAGCAATAACTCTCTCTCCTTCAGTGCACTTCCCTACTAATAACAATCCTACGCTTTCCCTCTTCCTCCGTCAGTATCCTTAATTCTTACCAACAACAGTCCGCCTCCTCCTCCTCTACTCCTTCCTCCACCCCGGCTACATCTCACTGCTGAATGAGGAATTAAGGCACAAGTGCAACATCTGGGTACCTGTATTTCAAGACGTTACGCCAACGGTTAACGGAAACGTCTTTAAAGACACCTAGGTGTTGCATATGTGTCTAATTGCCATTATTGCAGTGATCTCCCTACTGGGTCGTAATTCACGGGTGGGCGTGGGTGTGAACTCCGGGTGGTCATGGTAAGAATGTGGGTTGTTCTCACAGAGGCAGCAGCACCCCGGGAAGCCTACTGGGGCCTTCCCGGCTATATACTGCCGAAGAAAAAATATTTATTATTGAAAGAGTGTCTTTTAGCATTTTTTCCCTGAGGTTCACACTGATAATTTGGATTTTCCTGCGAAGAGCGGATGTCTGCGGACGATGATGTGTATGTACTGGACCACGGTGTTAGTAAAGGATGTCTGCGGATCATGATGTTGACTAACAGTTTTTTCTGGTAGCGCAAATAGTACTTCTGTTCTTTTTCTCAGAATCTAAATTGACACTTTGTCAGGTATATATACATTCAGTGGCCTCTTTATTACGTACATCTGTACACCTGCTTGTTAATGCAAATATCTAATCAACCAATCACGTGGCAGCACCTCACTGCAAGTACATGTACTTGGTATACAGGCCTAGCTGGCAGCATCAATGACATACTACTACACAGAAAGCCGCTTGTTATGCAGAGCATTTCGGGCAAATTAGGTCAGTTTTGTCCCAGGATGCGACCCACACCAGTCGATAATACCCAGGTACCCATTTCATACTGATGGGTGAACATGGACAGCAGGTGTCTTATGGAAACACGTCCTAATGTTTTCCAGCCGTACCGGGGATTCGATCTCCGGACCTCGGCGTGTGGGTGAGTGCGCTAGAGATCGAGCTACGGGACAGTTATTGTTCAGACCAAACATCAGAATGGGGAAGAAATGTAATCTAAGTGACTTTGACTGTGGAATGATTTTATTGTTGCCAGACGGGATGCTTTGATTATCTCAGAAACTGGTGATCTCCTGGGATTTTAACGCATAACAGTGTCTAGAGTTTACAGAGAATGGTGTTAAAAACACAAAACATCTAGTAAGCCTCTAACGAGGCGTTTTTGTCTGTGAACAGAAACGCCTTGTTAACGAGAGAGGACAAAGGGAAATGGCCAAACTGGCTCAAGTAGACAGTGGTATGCAGAACAACATCTTTGAACGCATAATACGTTGAACCTTGAAGTGGATGGGTTAAACAGCAGCAAAAGACAGCAGTGGATTCCACTCCTGTCAGCTAAGAACAGGAAACTGAGGCTACAGTGGGTACAGGCTCACCAAAACTGGACAGCTGAAGATTAGAAGAATGTCGCCTGCAATGACGAATCGTTATTTCTGCTTCAACATGCTGATAATATGGTCAAAAGTTAGCATAAACCTTCGGGATGTGGTGGGGCAGGAGATTTACAACATGATGTGCATCCGACAAATCTGCATCAACTACGTGATGCTATCAAGTCAACATGGACCAGGATCTCTAAGGAATATTCCCAAAACCTTGTTGAATCAATGCTACGTAGAATTCAGGCTGTTCTGGGGGCGAATGTGGGAGCCCTATCCAGTACTAGAAGGGTGTATCTAATAAAGTGGCCACTGTATATGTTTGTGTGCCTGCGTGACGGGAATCTCAGATCGAGGCCTCACCAACTGCTGCATAAGGCTGGTCTCGCTAGTTTTTTCTTCATAAGGTTCTGTCGTATCTGTCCTAAAGATTGTGTATTATGTTTGATTCGAACACTTCCTCGTTTAAGTCACTGATAAAGATACTGATTCAGATACTTCCTAGCTATCTTGGGGCCCATTTGTGTCTTTTACTTTCTTTTATGACCCTAGTTTCCCATCAAGGTCTTGTAAATAATGTCCTTCTCTGCTTTATCCATACCGAGATAACAAACAAATACTATAATAATAATAATAATAATAATAATAATAATAATAATAATAATAATAATAATAATAATAATAACAATAATAATAATAATAATAATAATAATAATAATAATAATAATAATAATATTATTATTATTATTATTATTATTATTATTATTAATAATAATAATAATAATAATAATATTATTATTATTAATAATAATAATAATAAAATAATAATAATCCTTATTTCTACAAGTACCTAGTTGACATCATTAAGGAAACACGCCCCAATTTTTCTACCCGTACAGGTTCAATTTTAATATAAAACTTACTATATAGAATAATTCTTCCCATGCACGATTATTATTATAATCATGGGGGAGCGCTAAACCCATAGGATTATACAGCGCATGTGGAGGGATGGAAGGTATTCAGGCTCAATTCAGGGAACAGGAGCACACATCCAATTCCCTAGATCAAGAGCCCCTCACCAGCGTCAAGGAACCTCCCTTGAGGGGTTCCCATGCACGAAAACGTCACATGCAACAAAGGATTAATGATCTTATTTAATAGCAAATTAACCAGGTTTTTTGTGTTAAAGGCCACCTCTGAGTGGGATTCAGCAGAGATGACCTTTATATCACAACTAGGCAGCTCTTTCTTGTATCAGCTGCTGAGTATTGCGACACAAATGTTGAGTCAAATCACACACGCACACACTGGGTATTGTTGAAAGTAAACAGTAGCCAGTCTTCCTGCATTTGCTGAAAGTCATTTAGAGTCCTTATACGGCTGAGGATCAATATATCATAGGGGTATAGACATACAGTTCAAGGCTTCAGCCTCGACTACTAACTTGATGGCAGCAGGAAGTCCTCACGATAATTACCATGATAGTGGCATCGCCTTTTCTCACACCATAATAACATTGTAATTCACCAGACATTTGCGAGGTACTCCAGCCTCGGTACTGTAACTGTATTCTTCATAGCGTTATAATAACTATTATTACAGTCATGAGAAAATACTGAACCAACATGACTCATACAGCACTTAGGGAATAAGAGGTTATGAGGCTTGATATAAGAGGACAACAGCTCTAGTTCTTTGGATCAGGCATCCCTCTCCCCCTTGAAGATCATAACAGCCGGTTCTTTAAGATGTTATCAGATCCTTTTATTTCACCCTATGAGCATAAAGTAAAGTGGTTGACAGTGTTAAGTGTTTTACTACAGTTGTTTAAGTTTTTATTTTACATACCTGCCATCACGTCTCGTGATTTGTTTACAAGTGAAGGTTAGTTAGATCAGGAGTTTCTTGGTAAATAGTCACTTTATGAAGTAAAGTATTCATTGGTACGTCTCGCCCGCGAGTTGCCTTTATCGAATGTATGTTGAGCTTTGATAAAGCCCACTCGTGGGCGAAACGTTGTACCAATAATTTTTTTTAGGATAAATCTCTACTGAACACTTGTTGACGTTACATCTTTATTCAGTATGTAAGTTCCCCATATGGGTGGTGAGGACTGACAACCTTGTGGGTGGTGACTGCTGGCTGGACACTGGGTGGTGAGGACTGACAACCTTGTAGGTGGTGACTGCTGGCTGGACACTGGGTAGTGAGGACTGACAACCTTGTAGGTGGTGACTGCTGGCTGGACACTGGGTGGTGAGGACTGACAACCTTGTGGGTAGTGACTGCTGGCTGGACACTGGGTGGTGAGGACTGACAACCTTGTGGGTAGTGACTGCTGGCTGGACACTGGGTGGTGAGGACTGACAACCTTGTAGGTGGTGACTGCTGGCTGGACACTGGGTGGTGAGGACTGACAACCTTGTGGGTAGTGACTGCTGGCTGGACACTGGGTGGTGAGGACTGACAACCTTGTGGGTAGTGACTGCTGGCTGGACACTGGGTGGTGAGGACTGACAACCTTGTAGGTGGTGACTGCTGGCTGGACACTGGGTGGTGAGGACTGACAACCTTGTGGGTAGTGACTGCTGGCTGGACACTGGGTGGTGAGGACTGACAACCTTGTGGGTAGTGACTGCTGGCTGGACACTGGGTAGTGAGGACTGACAACCTTGTGGGTAGTGACTGCTGGCTGGACACTGGGTGGTGAGGACTGACAACCTTGTGGGTAGTGACTGCTGGCTGGACACTGGGTAGTGAGGACTGACAACCTTGTGGGTGGTGACTGCTGGCTGGACACTGGGTGGTGAGGACTGACAACCTTGTGGGTGGTGACTGCTGGCTGGACACTGGGTAGTGAGGACTGACAACCTTGTGGGTGGTAACTGCTGGCTGGACACTGGGTAGTGAGGACTGACAACCTTGTGGGTAGTGACTGCTGGCTGGACACTGGGTGGTGAGGACTGACAACCTTGTGGGTGGTGACTGCTGGCTGGACACTGGGTAGTGAGGACTGAGAACCTTGTGGGTGGTGACTGCTGGCTGGACACTGGGTGGTGAGGACTGACAACCTTGTGGGTGGTGACTGCTGGCTGGACACTGGGTAGTGAGGACTGAGAACCTTGTGGGTGGTGACTGCTGGCTGGACACTGGGTGGTGAGGACTGACAACCTTGTGGGTGGTTACTGCTGGAGGTTGTACTCACCAATTTATAAACACGGGGGTCAGGTTTCAGTTCCTGGCCACCGCCTCTGACGTTACTTGCCCATGGTGCGCTCCTTAATTATAATGTGTTACTTGCTTACAGCGTCATTATCACCTCTGTTTGCATCGCTCAATTTAACGCACATTACAACTTGTGTCACTCAGAACAAAACGAAAACATCACGGTACTCAAATTAGCATATAGCGCCTCATCATCTATGCCCACAGTTAACAATAACTATTTACTCACATGCTATAAGGCCATGTGTCACATACACAATAAACGTCGTATAGTATTCTGCACCACAACAAATTATCCATTTCAAACCAGAAGCACCGATGCTTCCTTCATTATAATCAGAGAGAACTTAATTATAAACCAGATATACAGCTGTTGAATCCTTATAGCTTGCAAGAACTCCATTACAAAGTCGATACAGTATACTGATGGTGGATTCCTTTTTTATCATCAGCTCTTGAAGTCTCATGCATTAATCGCATGTCTTTCACTTCAACAATAATATTAAACCGCACTTGGTGAGAGGAGCAACGCTGATAAGAGATAAACAGACATGTAATACAGTGAAGTCTTTACTGATACAATGGTTTGCCCACAAGGTGGGCTTTATCATAGTCCTGATAGAGCACACTCCGGCTGAAACGCTGAACAGATAAAAATTTCGTTGTCTTAAGTTTTTATTTAGTGATATTAAAAGGACTTTGCCAGCGACTTGATTTAGCAAATGGCTCTTCGCGTCGACAATGGTTAGGTCAGGTGGTGCCTCACACTGCAGTATCCGGGACATTAATAAGAGAACATTTGTGGAGTTGAACACAGAATTTGCTGCTTGACGAACATTATCACGTGCTTTTATATACAAATCATAACACTCGTAGTGATCGATGCATAAGATTGCTTTCATCGAAGAGAGAAGGATATTTGCATGACCTTTCTGGTCACCTTGTAGAAGCGGCGTGAACAATGGCCTTCCATGACATGGTCTCGTACCGTCAGTAATGGTGCCTTTAACTAGTGAGTAAATATGTTTATCATCACACACGACTTAACGTGCGGGGAAGAATATATCGCAGGTCAACCGAAACAACGATTTTGTTTTGGTTAAAGACACATAGGCAAACCATATTATGTACCTGGTTGTCACCAATGAATTTTATCTTCACGTACTCGTTGCCTCCCTACTTTTAAAGTGACGCAGTTATATTTACTGCTCTCTAGTGCGTATCAATTTTTTATATCTTTACTATCACATAAAAACACATCACATAACAAGAATAAAATTCTAGATATAGTTGTTATGTCAGCCAATAGCTCTAAAGTATGCGTAGCAATTTTGTCTACAATTTTTGCTAACAATATTTCCAAAGACTGGAAAAATGCAAATATGAATACAGACAAGGACGAGATTTTTTGCTTCCTGCTGTGTTAAAGTCAACATGAAGTATAAATGAGGCATTATGGAAGTGACCACAGAGAAGGACCTTAAGGATTGACCTACTGGTGTTGTTGATTACTGGAGACACACACAAGACGTGTGCAGGGAGAGAGGCCCGGCACATTATCAGTGTTTGTTTGTCATTCTATTTGCTTGTCATTGATTGCTTGTCATTCTATTTGCTTGTCATTGATTGCTTGTCATTCTGCTTCCCTGTCTGTCTGCCTGCTTATCATTGTTTCCTTGTCAGTCTGCCTGCTTATCATTGTTTCCTTGTCAGTCTGCCTGCTTGTTTACCATTCTCCATGCATGTCTGTCTGCCTGCATATCATTCTACTCGATCGTTTGTCTTTTGCTTGTCATTCTACTTGTCTGCTCGCCTGACATTGTTTGCCCGTCATTCTGTTTGTTTGTCTGTTTTCTTTGGCTTGTTTGTCTGTGTCTACCTAACCAGCTGTAGCACTACTCTTTGGTGTAACGACCTGCAAAATGCGTTCAGATGGAACGTAAGTCTTCAGAGTCTTGCGTCGGGTTAACGACGTACGGCTGCTCACATAACACTTCTTCAAGGGTAGTTGGCCCGCGTTGCTGGCGAAGGACTCTTGATCCAATGAATTGGAGCTGCCTTCCGTTTCCCGCAATTGAATTTTATTACCTCCCGTTCCACAGGCCCTGTAGATGACCCCTCATGGGTTTAGCGCTTCAAAGTGAATAATAATAATAATAGTAACAACAAAAACAACAATTATAATAATAACAGTAACAATAAAAACAATAATGATATTAATACTAATGAAAATATAATAATAATAATAATAATAATAATAATAATTACTAATAACATACTTTGAGCATATTAGCAAATACATTCTTCATAGCGCCTGTGGAATGGAAGGCAATTAGGCTTGATTCGAGGACGATACGGTAGCTCCAATTCCTCTAACCAAGAGCTCTTTCATCAGCATCAAGGCCCCTACTCTCCCCTCTCTCGTGAAGGAAGAACCAGCAGCGTCACGTAGAGAGAGACACCAGGGTGAGAGATCACACAACATTAGTTCAATCATCACGTTTCACAAGAGGAATTTTTATTGTCCACTATAACTCCTTTGTCCGCTAACCTCAAGTCCTTGTAGCGGACGCGAGTGGAATATTAATCAACTCCTCGTCTTGCAACTCTCGAATCGATATATTAAGGGGAAAAATATCAGATTCGGTGCGGTTAAAAAGAAAATTTCGTAATATAGTGGAGGGTTTCACATGTTAGGTGGTTGAAAACCTTAATTTTTAAAGGGGAGTGGACGGGTGAGCCAGAGGAAGGGCTCGGTCAGATGACCAAACGCTCCAATGGCGGGTCAGGTGAAACACTTGTCCTGTTTCCTGACAAATCTTGCAGTGATGTTGGTAGAATTACCGACAATATGTTAGGTAAAAGGAAACATGTGCAACTAATGCGGCATTTTATTGTGGCGACGTTTCGCTCTCCAGGAGCTTTATCAAGCCGTTGTATTGCTTGTAACGGCCTAACAAAGCTCCTGGAGAGGGAAACGTTGCCACAAAATGTCGCATTAGTTACACACGTGTCCTCTCACCTAACAAATTTTACCTAACCTGACATGTTAGGGTGGAGGTGCGAGACACGCTCACAAGAGCCTCCACGCACCTCCATTCAACAAAGAACCAAAAAGTCACAACACTGTGGGTGGAACAATTCACCTTGACTTGACAACAATCCAGGACGGACCGTAACACCGTCATTAGTGTCCTCTCCTAAGCTCGACTCAGCGTTTTAATGCGAACATTCAACACTCTTTTTAATGTAGGTAAATAATTCAGAGAACCGACAAGTTGATAAATTAGACACATACGCAACACTTGGGTATCTTTATTGAGGAAACGTTTAACCACACAGTGGCTTCATCAGTCCCTCAGCCTGGAGTAGATGCAATCAATCGACTCCAGGCTGAGGGACTGATTACCTCAGACTCCTTGCGATCTTCACCATTGTCCTTTGTACTGAAAAAGCCACTGCGTGGAGAAAAATTTCCTCAATAATGTTACCCAAGTGTTGAAAAGGCTGCCTTTAATATTTTTACTGGGTGGACTTGAAAGCCAGCGGAAGGGCTCGTTGTTATGACCAAAAGAGTGACCGAGTCATGAGAAGGTTTTCGTGGTTCTTTTGACATAGACAATACCACCGAGATCACGAAGACCCTCAACCCTCCAGCAAGATGAAGGAAGCAGCCAGAGAGATACCTACAGCCCCGCTGATATGTGCAGTTATTCCTCACCTAACTACGTGCATGGTAAAAATTTGGTATGTGATACCGACAAGTTGTGGTTAAAGACACGCGAACAAACACTTTGACACCTTATTATGGATACGTTTCGGTCTTGGGACCGAAGAGACCAAGGTCCTAGAAGTGTCTTTAACAATGCCTACATCCAGCCGTCAAGCTGGAGCGGGTGTAGACGCTCACGAATCTGATACGGAAACAGCACTTTTGGGGTGAGAGTGGAAGATTGGACAGGTTTAGAGTAGGTTTGGTGAGAGGGGATAGGAAGCGCCCGGGCGTGCCAGGGAAACCTGCATGGCAGGTACCAAGGGACAGACAGCGCCTCTTCACGAACACACGGAACTCACCACAGGTATCTGGGGTTAAGCGATACAATTAATTCAAATTTAACACAAAAATTACTAAAATTTAATAAAGAAAACAGCTCTTTTTTTTAAGGTTGAGACCCGTTAACACAAGCGAGATGCTTATCAGTGAGAAGAGGTGAGGAGTCCCTCAGAATGTCTCAAGAACATTAAGTTAGAGAGAAATGTTATAAAATACCAACTCAATAAAAAAAAGATACAAATGCAGTATAATGCGATCCACACTGACGTTTCACCCACACAGTGGGCTTTATCTAGTCACAAACAGATCTACCTGAAGAGACAAATGAGGTGTGTAGAGGCTTTTACCATCGGCAGCTTAAAAACAGCTTGCCCAAATATATGGCTGAGTAGTGTTGGATTTGAGAAGTACCTTCCTAGCATGGCCAATAAACCTGCTACAGTGCTCCTCCGTACTATGACTTGATAAAGCCCACTGTGCGGGCGACAAACTAGCAATAAAAAATCGCATCATACCGCTTTTGTGTCATTTTCTTCCAACAATAATTGTTTTTGACTCGCTGCCCAGGGACTACAAACAGATATTAGTATCATGATGTAACCTTAGTGGCTCAGTGGTTGCGCCTTCGGCTCGCAATCGAAGGATCCAGGTTCGATCCTGAGGTGGGTGAAGACAATGGGCATGTTTCCTTACACCTTGCAGTAAATAGGTACCTGGGTATTAGACGACTGGTTATGGGTCGCATCCTGGGTAAGAGAACCACACAGGACACCAGTGGTTATAAGCCACATTGCTCGGCTTTCTATAAGCCACACTGCTCGGCTTTCTATAAGCCACACTGCATAGTTTTCTTGGGTTATTCTGGTTTACTAATATTCCAAGGAATAAAGTTTGCTTCCCTTGACCTCAGTGTTGTCATTGTTCCTCCCGCCCCATCTCTACTCCCTTCCATACCCTACCAACTTCTCTCTTTACCCCATCCCCATCATCTAACATCACATTATCTCCATCCTTTCCATCACCCATCATCTCTCATCGCATAACATACACATGTGTACATAACAGATACAATTGTACATAACGTACATACGTGTACAAACACGAAGATTCGTGTTACTCATGGCAGCTTCAAGGACGCGCTGTGGCCCTCAATTAATGGAAAAGCGATGCTCTAGGCCAAGCGAGAGCCTTCCCGTGAAGCAAATCTCCTTTCCCCTGCAATACACTCTTATCCCCCTGTAACACCTCTCCTCCCCCTGTAACACTCTTCCTTCCCATGCAACACCTTTCCTTGCAATCTCCTCCCCAACCGCCTACATTGCAATTCGGTATATCCCATCTATAGTTGATAAGACTGAAAAGTCAACTAACAATCACGGAGATTATCTGGTCAAAACCCGTCTCTTCGAAGCCTCATAAAAACCCATACCACGGGCGGGGATAGAATCAACCATCAGAGTCATAAAACTCTATACTGGGCCAGCTGGCTTCAATAAGAATCATCCACCTTGGTATATTTATACACCATAGGAAGGTTAGCACAGGCACCACTGTGACCACAAATGCAAGTTTTTACAGATGAATCTCCCGCTAGCGTGGTCCTGACGAACTCTAGCTCAAGTCCCCTCAAAGCCGTCATCATGACTCACGAAATCGTTCGTGAAATACTTTTTTGAGAAGACCTATGTCTGCTAAGTACAATGTTTGTGAAACACTGCTTATGAAGCCCTGTTTGTGATATTTCATGTTAAGCCCCATGTCTGTGAAACACTGTGAAGCCCTATGTGTGTGAAACCCAGTGTCTGAAACTGTCTGTGAAACGAAATTTTTGTTACTAAAGATTTACACGTACATTATTGGCTGGTCAGGGGTAAGGGAAATTTCCAGGAGCTGGAACTGAAAGAAAAACTAAGTAAACAACTGCTTAGTAGGATTAAACATGGTTCGGGGCCCAACCATGACTAATCCTACAACCCACCACCGAAAAACAGGAATCCAATACAAGCGTACGAGGACACCAGCATCATAGAGGAAGAGGCAAGGAAGTGCACGGAGACAGATAAAAATCACTGGGTCATTTAGCACAAGGAGTGTTGGAGGCAAGATCCTCCGCCTACTTACAGTGGCTTGGTGTGTCCAGGCACCTTTGTTTACTAGGAAATAGACTCGGAGAGCTGAAACCCTCACGAGGACAGGCAAGTAGAGGACAAAATTGAAGAATGTAATAATGAAAAACTACATGAACTACCACGTCAGGAATACTAGAAGACTGAGAGGAGGTAAGGAGCTAAGGAGACTGAACGTATTCTTCACACTAAATGGTATAAATATAGGACAAATTTAGTATGAAGTGCAACCAAGAGCTAATAACCACACTTTACTGACACCTGATTAACTAATGAAAGTAAAACTAAAAAAGACAAATTAATTTGGAGAACCAGTACAGACTGTAGGAGAGGAGGAAGCTACGTGAAAAAATAGTTCCTGTGCGAAATAAAAGATAACTAAGAGGATATGATCGAAGTGAATGATGGGAAGCTTAGCCGAGAAGAGCCAGTAAGAGAGAGCGAGCTTCCTGGTTCACCCAGAGCTGAGAGCTGGTTTTAACTAAATGCACCTGAGCAACGAAAACGTAAAGGAGGTAAACGTAAATGTAGGAAAAACAAACAAACAGAAAATCCAGACAGTAGCACAGGCAGGATTTTATTATGGGGGGAGGGGATAAGATATGATATTGTGGGGGAGAGGTTAAGCCGGGATTTCATTATAGGGGAAGGGTTAAGCCAGGATTTTATTCTAGGGGAAAGGGTTAATCCAAGATTTCATTCTGGGGGAGGAGTAAAGCCAGGATTTTATTCTGTGGCTTAAAAATTATGTGATGTTGAAAAAAAGAGAGTTTATGAAAACATGATACTCAGCCTTTATGTGAACTTTCTTAAACTATCTTGCTTTTGCTCTCAATGCTCAAAATAATACCGTAAAAGTAGGCCATTAATGAATTTAAAAATATATATTTACCTCTGGGGAAGCTTCAGCCTCCCACGAGGCTGCGCCACTGGATGCGGGAGTTTAATATGCAAACTTAAGAAGGGAAGTCATTTTTCGATTAATTGATATATCAAATGCCAAATTGAACTCAAAATTAAAGGTATGTGTTTTAAAAACAAATTAAATGTTATGTTAAAAATAAAGAATAGCTTGGTTGTTGGGTAAGTGCGTTTAATTTTCTTCCTCCCCTGCCGCTCCCCCCCCCATCACCCATTAACAAAAGATCATCACTGGTTCAGGGTAAATACCAGCAGACCAGAACTTGTCCTCCAAGACCAGTACCACACAAATGTCTACATAATATTATTAAGATTATGAAACTGCGTGTCAAAGGCACGACCTCACCACTTGCGACATATAAACAGAATGATCTAGAATGCCTTAGGCACTCTAGATCATGTTAACTGTTCATATGTCGCCTCTTTATATATGGCCAGTGAGACGGTGTGGGTTCTTGATCCAAGGAACTGGATTCATCCTCTCTTGGATCGATCCAGATTGTGCTATATGATCACAGGAGCTACATGATACGTTTGCGTGATATTTTTTATGAAATATTACATACCCTGCCCAAGGAAACAAATATGAAGACGTAAAAACCATCTCCACGACGTAGGAAGATTCTTTATAAACCTGGTGATTTATTACCTCTGTGACAGTACAGGAGATGGCGCCATGGCATCCTGGGGTACAAGGTTGTCAGGGTCGTTGGATCATAAAAAAATGTGACTGGTCAAGTCTTGGCGCCTCAAGTCGTCAAAGGGATTTTCGGCCTTCCTAAGAACACAATTTTGCTCTGATGTTGTGTGAGCTGACACAGAGACGTGTTAGTATTGAGGTAGCTGGTAACCAAACGATGAACTGGGGATATGTCAGTATAAATGTCTGAAAGAAGAGGGTGAGTGTCAGTGCTCGTAGATCACTGTTGTTGCTGGTGTAGGGGCAAGCAAACTGAGCTGCAGCAATCATGAGCATCCTTACAACACTTGTGAGTATTGTGCACCAGTACTGCGCAGAATTACTTTTGTTTCTCACCATCAGACGCATCAATAAACACACACTACCTGCTCTTACACTGTTTCAACTTTCTATCAGTTATTTATCGGAAGTAATGAAGAAATATATAAATATATCTGAAGTAAAAAATTTCATCAAAGAAAATCAAAATGACTATTAAAACTTACAAAAATGTACAAATAGAATGTGGAATTTATTAAAACAATTGGTAATGAAATTTAACTTGTAAAATTTTCTGGTGATATAGAAGGGCGAAAGCAAAAAGAAAAAAGGTCCCATGAAATTATTTTTTTTATACAATTTTAAGCTAATAAAGAGAAAGAATTTTTGCACAATAATGAAACAAACGTTAGAATCAGATCACATAGATTAAATTACTTGCTTCATATACCAAATTATTGAGGTAAATACTGATTCCTATTATTGAGTAAATATTGATTCCTATTATTGAGGCAAATATTGATTCCTATTACACCTTCCTACAGCCACTGTCCTCTGAGAACATTATTTCCTCGTATTAATTTTACCATTTTTATTTTCAAAATAAAGAAATGGCGAGCCACTGTTATAGTTATTTTTTTTATCTCAGCAGTATTTTATTTCCATAACAGTCCTTCATAGCGAATTGCACGAAAAGCGTTTGAGAAATCCTAGTGACTGAAGTCTGCCTCTCCGTGTATATCCAATGTAATTTACGTCTCTATCATAAAGGTTAACAAATTTATATGCAAACTTTTGCTGATTTTGAAACAGAACTGTGTGATAGAACGTTTTGCTCTCTTGATGTTTTGTTTACTTTTGTTTTCCAGTATTCCTGCATTAGGCACTTATTTAAGTGACAAGCCTATAATTTAAAGGTAATTTTTTATCACTTCCTTAAAACTTATTTTCAGTGAAATTCAAAATACAGCGTTATATTTAGTTAATGTATAGGTGGTGGTGCATCGGGAAGGTCTCTCCTGACACGACCTTAATCATATTAACTCCAGCTTCACTTAGCTTTCGGCCATTTGGCAACCGGTCCACCCCATCAAAAATTCGATACCATATTTTAGTGATATAATATTAAAGTTTTCGACCCCATTTCAGAAATCAAACATCACATTTTCAAGTCGTAAGTTCTCCTAGGTTTAGATTAATTAACATAATCTAGCCTCATCTAAAGGAATCAAACACAACAATAACAAAATATATAATCAGGGATGATGTTATCTCGCGGTAATGATTATTGGGTAAACATACAATACTCTGTCGTATTTAAAAAACTGTAAACACTGAGGTTAGGTATAGTGAAGGACTAACTATGAGTGTATTGTTTACAGGTGGTGATGACAGCACTGGTGTGTGCTTCACTCGCTGAGTCTAGTTCCCATGGAAGAGACAGCCAGGGAAGCAGCCATGGTGCAAGTACCAGACACGCAAACTATGGTGGTGGAGGCCATGGTGGCAGCTCTGGTATAGTTCATGCCCAGCTTGTTGGCAGGCATAGCAGCACAACTGGTGGCAGCGCTGGAGGCAGCTATAAAAGTGAACATCAAGGACCAAGCATTATACGTTTCCAACTTGTTGGCAGACATACCAGTACTACTGGTGGTAATGTTGTTAGTGGTGGCAGTTATAAAAGTGCACCAAAGATTCCTACCATCATCCGTGCCCAACTTGTTGGCAGACATACCAGCACAACTGGTGGCAGTGTTGGCCACGACGGTGGCAGCTACAACAAAATTGAGCCTCAAGGACCAAGCATAATACGTTTGCAGCTTGTTGGTAGACATACCAGCACAACTGGTGGTAGTGTTGGCAGCGGGTACAGAAGTGCACCACAAATTCCTACCATCATCCGTGCCCAGCTTGTTGGTAGCCATAGCAGCACAACTGGCGGTAGTGGTAGCAGTTTTGGTGGCAGTTATGGAAGAAAACGTTAAGGCCAAATATCTTCCATGCTCTGCTTGTAAACACACGAGCAGTGATAGTGATATAGGATATTATTAGTTTTGATGGATCACGTAGCAGCTGTGGTGTTTACAAAAGAACATAACAAAAGTATCTAGATTTTGCCTTTCTCTTCTGTTTCTCACAGGACTCTTGATAATGAAATCTGAACGACATTTTGGTCCGTCCTGCACCGTAACGTCGACCAGATACCTTTCTCATTTGGTAGGTTAGTTGTGAACTGAACTAACCCCT
This sequence comes from Cherax destructor, assembly GCA_009830355.1. Taxonomy (NCBI): domain Eukaryota; kingdom Metazoa; phylum Arthropoda; class Malacostraca; order Decapoda; family Parastacidae; genus Cherax; species Cherax destructor. Next base: position 113,320 of record WNWK01001756.1, on the reverse strand, counting down.
AACACGAACGTGTAGATGGCATTTTAACCCAGTGTTTCGACTTCGTCGTCTGGGTTCTAGCATTTATGTACAAGACAACGTGCGGATTATGGCAATGACACATGAAACAGTTTAGGCCTTCATAATACCAATGATTCGCTCAAGTGAATCATCGTTATAAATTCTTACGCAGTTTGATGTGTCTGCCATCCACGTGTTGGCTCGTTGCCTCTTTACCATGCTATCCTGTTTCCTGACGAATCTTACCTAACCTAACCTAACCTCTATACCATGTGTTCTCGCAGCTTATAGTGAATTTTTTTTTCATATTATGTAGTCTACACGACATAAAAATATTTTCGTACCAAAACAAAAATAAAAATAAAAAATATAAAAAAATACAGTATTGTATTATTTTTCTCCTAAAGATAAAAAGACAATATGAGATAAGAAAAAAATTCTCTGATAGCCAGATATTTAACCATCAGTTTAAGGAGAAAATTCGTGCTATCTATAGTCAATCACTTGTAAACTCATCAGGTTACATATGTTATTATGCAAGCCAATTATTGTCATCATCTAAAATCGTGTAATACACCTAAATAAACTTCCTACTTACTAATTAAGATAACTTCTCTCACTGAGGTATATATTTTTTAGGGAAAACAGAAAAACACTGTCAAGCTGAATATTAATGTGGTACTGCCAACAAGAGTGAAGACAAGAGACAGGTTGAGGAAGCTTATATTCCCACGACGTTTCTCTCAGGTTAGAACTTGTGTCCAGTAATATTTGTCATAACTTAGGGTTCAGGAGCCAGGACTCGAACCTCGTAAACAAATCGGTGAACACACACACATACCAAAGTCCCTTTCTCTCTCACTTTGCCCACAGGATGGGTATGGGGTGCATAATAAAGATATTAAACAAACTCTCTCACTTTACTGTAACCTGGCATCTCCTGCCAGAATCTTCCCCTTCCTCCCAGGTAACCAGCCACGACAACCACCCTCCACCGCCCCCACCCCAGTACACAAATGTAGTTTAGTGATTATTTCTTATTTATTTTATACTTTTTGTTGTCTCAATCTGGGGTGATATCCTAATAAACTCCAGTTAGCCTGTATATAAGATAGTACATCCTGAGAGATGGCAATTCATCAGCTGCCGCAGCTGATGAAACCTTAAAGGAATATCTGATTATATCTTGACCTACTGATTTTAGCATTCAACGCCCAGCCCTGGTTGTGTGCGGGTGCTCGTCGTGACCTCTGGTGGCCGCATCGTGAAATTTTATTTTCACTGTCATGGCGGAGGGCTACAGGAGGAGGGTTAATACTGTTGGAATTGAGATTCTACAGGGAGCAGTGTACCCGTCCAACGCGGATATTGTTCTACCTGCGATTCTGCGTGATGTGCTGGGAGTGGACCATTCCGAATATACGGATATCCCTCAATGGAGCGGGAGGCTGTTTGTGAAGTTTGCGTGTTCGGCGGCGTATCATAGGATCGTGGATACGTTTCAGGACAAGAGGTTGGTGGTGTTATCAGGCCTTGAGGTATGTGTCCATGATGTGTCAGCCACCTACAAGTGGGTGAAGCTGAAGAATGTGCCTTTTGAGGCGGGAGAATGTGACATTACTGAAGCCATGCAGAAATATGGCATTGTTCATGCAGTAACTGTTGGCAGGTGGGCGAAGGGGCCCTATGCTGGGATGTTGGAGGGCGTATTCCGTCAAGATGACGTTACGTCAGGAGATCCCTTCTTATGTAATAATGACTGGTTTTCGCACGCAGGTGTATGTTACATATGTTGGGCAGGTTCGAACCTGTCGGTTATGCGGACACAGGGACACCTGGCGGCGGACTGTAATCAAAGGAAGACGGAAGTGAGGCGAGGTGTGGACGAGGACGTGAGACCCAAGGAGGTTTCAACAATTCTGACAGAAGACCAACGTGTGGACGACGGGCAGGAGGGCATGGTGCGTCAGTCGTGGAGCGAGGAGGTGGAGCAGGTGGAAGGGCAGATGGGAGGCGAGGGTAATGTGTCGTCTGTGGCATTAGAGGAACATAGTACGGCGTCTGTTGCTGATCATCAGGGATGCATGGGGAGGAGGCAGAGATTTTGAAGGACTTACGAGAGTTCATACAGGGAGATAATTTGTCGATGGAAGAAGTTTCTGTTTTGGAGCGGGGTGATTTCAAGAATGATAAAAATGAGGCTGTTGTTGAGAATGATATGTGTAGGGAAGTGAATAACGTTCAGGTATCTGTGGTAGTAGCAGAGGTTCATAGGGAAGAGGAAATGGAGTTAGTTGAGGAGAAAGGGGAGTCCAGGAAAAGGCCGGGAGGAGTCTGAGGATGACTTGTTGACAGCTGCACAAAGGCCTGGGAAAAAGTGTGGGCAGATGTGGTGCGGGGGAAAGGAGGTAGGTCAAAGGGTACTGGGGTGCTAGGGAAGTAAAGGAGGATGGGAGGGGTAGGAGGGGAAGGATGGGGAAGGACATATGATAATGGAAAAGAGATACTGAAGCCAAAGGGCAAACCCCAGTCTTACGCTTCAGGTGTGTAACATTTAATGTGAATGGCCTCAGGAATGAGGTGAAACGTAAATGGGTGGAGGTAACTTTGCGGAGGTGGAAAGTTGATGTTTTCTTTGTCAAGAGCATAATTATAGGAAGGGTAATGAGCTAGTAATAAAGGGGTATAGGATTTTTGCGTGTGATGCACGGGCATTTAAAGGGGGGGTGTTGGTAGGAGTCAGTGAGTTATGTCCATTCACTTTAGAGTCTTGGGAGGATGTGGGTGGTAGAATAGTTAGAGTAAACGGGGATTGGGGTGGAGTACAGGTGAGTTTCCTGGGAGTATATATGCCAGCTATAAGCAATAGGAGACTAAAGGATGATTTTGTAAACAATGAGTTGGCGTATGCTGTCCGAGGTTTGCCTCAAGTGTCTATAATTGCTGGAGATTGGAATTGTGTGATTCGGATTAGAGACGTCGAGCCACGGGGTGGGGGGTGTGTGTTGGGGTCGTTGAGGGTGTGTTGGGGGCAGTGGGAGTGGTAGACGTGGTGGGGGACGGGGAGAAATGGTGGAATATACCTTTGTGAGGAAGGATTATGCAGCACGACTGGACAGAATATATGTGACAAGGGCGGTGGATGTTCGGAGGGTGGAATGTGTCGATGTGGGTTTTTCGGATCATAGGGGAGTGTTGTTTGAAGGGGGGTGGGACGGGGCAGTGAGTGTGTATAAGAGTTATTGGAAATTGAATACGAGATTATTGAAGAGGGAAGGGGGGGCTGAGATGTTCGAAGAGTGGTGGGGAGGGTGTGGAAGGGGGGTGGGGGTGTCAAATGGGATTGTCAGATGGTGGATGGAGAGGGGAAAGAGGAAATTAGGAAGTTTTATGGGTGGGTCGGTAGGAGAAGATAGCAGGAGTAGGTTTGGGTATCAGAAATATTTGGAGGGGTTGTTACGTGATTGTCGGGCAGGGATTGGGGGGAGGAGAACGGCAGAGGTAGTGGAATTGAGGGGTATGTTACGGGATTTACAAGAGGAACGGTTTCATGCCTTACGGGTTAGGAGTGGTATGGAGGAGGTTTTATGGGAAATAAGGCTTCAAAGGTGGTTTTAAGGAATTTTGAAACGTAGGAGGATGTTAATTTCGTCTTTGAAAGTGGAGGGGGTGGATGGGTACCAGGAGGGGGGGTTTTAAGAACGACGGAGGGCATGGGGGTATGCGGAAGGATGGTTTCGTGTTCAATACAGGAAGGGAATGTTAATCAGGTGGAAAGACAAGGGTTGTGCAGGGCATAGGGAGATTCTTGAGTGTGGAGGAGGGAAGAGAGTGCGGGGCAGAGATTTTGGAGGAGGAGGTTTGGGAAGCCGTGCAGGGTTTGAGGTTGGGAAGTCACCTGGGATCGATGGGTTGCCGGGGATTTGTACGTAACTCATTGGGAGGTTTTAAAAGGGTTCTCGTGAGGTTGTTTAATGGGTTGAGGAGGATGGTTTCATGGGGGAATCAATGAGGACTGGGGTAGTAGTATTAGTGGCGAAGGGAGATTCTCCTGAGGGCTTAAGTGATTATAGGGTCTGGCTTTGTTGACGCGGATTACAAAATTTTTGCAAAGATTTTGGCAAATAGGATCAAGAGGGGTTTAGGTGGAGTTTGCATGGGGGTCAATTTGGGGTGCCTGGAAGGAGTATTCGTACAGGGCATCGGCGAATTAAGCAGTTTATTAAAAAGAAAGTGAGGAGGGGGTGTTAGGATTGGATTGGCAGAGAGCATATGACAGGGTTGATCGAGAAATGTTATTAGCAATATTGGAGAGGCAGGGTTTTGGGGAAGGGGTGGTAAGGTGGGTCGAAACATTGTATGCAGGTGCGTTATTTCGAGTGCAGATTAATGGGAAGGTGGGAAGGGCAGTGGAAATGCAGAGGGGTCTGCGACAGGGTTGTCCTCTGTCGCAGATCCTTTCCTTTTGCAGGACCCTTTTACAGATTGGTAGAGGCGGGGTTGAGGGGTCTGAGGAGAGGGAGGTGGTGGGTGGCATGGTTGGTTATGTTGATGACACCACGGTGTTGGTTAGGAAGGAGTGGCAATTGAGTAAGTTGAATGATTTGATAGAACGTTTTGGGAGGGGAACAGGGATGAGGGTTAATAGGGAAGTCTAATTTATTGGAGGTAGGAAGTTGGTCTGGGGAACGTTGGGGTTGCGGAGGGGTTGGAATTGTGTAGAAATGATTAAGATATGCGGTATAGTTTTTAGTGCAGATGAGGTAGTGGCGCGGGAGGTGAATTCAAGGACGGTGGTGGATGCGGCAATTGGAAGGATGAGGGCTGGGGAGTGGGAGAGGTGACATTACTGCAAAGAGTTATTATTATAAATGTGTTGGTGTATAGCAAATTATGGTTTAGGGCGGTGGTATATCCTCTCTTGGAGGTGGATGTGCAACGTTTGTTGAGTAATGTTTTAAGGTTCGTATGGGGGCATGGAGACACTGGCTAAGTAGGGAGGTAGTGGAAACTAAGACTAGGTGGGGTGGGATAGGGTTGATACCGTTGAGGTGTAGATTACGAAGTGTGTTTGTGAGGCATGAATTTCTGATGCGAGGAGGAGGGGGAAGAAGAGTGGGTTAGTAATGAAGGAGGTGCGCAGGTGGTGGGGAAGGAAGGATATAATGGTATGTGAGGCAATTTTACGAGGGTTAATGGTGATGAAAGAGCCGGGGACGAGTAGGGTTAGTAGGTTGGATAGGTTGGGCTTGGAGGAGGGAGGTGCAGGGGAGAGGGTTTATCCCTGTATGATTGGCAAGGAATATGGAGGTGGTTTCGAAGCTAAAGTTACATCCTAGGGTGCGAGAGGTAGGATATAGGTTTTTGCAGGGGTTTTGGCTTCTAGAGCTCAATTATACGTCATGGGGTTGGTAGCCGATGGGGTTTGCGGTAGGTGTGGCGAGCTGGAAACGGCATATCATGTCGTTTATTTTTGTGATGGATTGCAGGAGGTGAGAGAATGGTTTGGGGGTGTTACGACAGGTGGGGAAAGGGAGGTTTCGGTTCTGAGGGCGCTGAGTTTGGACCTGGGGCAGTTTTCGGACAGCATACGCAGGGTTGTCTTATTTGGTATTGGATTATGTTTATATTTCATGGAGTTGTAGGGAAGAGGAGGGAGGGCACGTATTGGGGCATTGGGAGCGCTTTTATAGGACTAAGTGTAGGAACAGGGAATTATATGGTAGGGCGTGGGATGGGGCTTTTCGCAGCCTTATCGAGAGATGACAGTGCATGGGTTAAGGGGCGTGGGGAGGGGAGAGGTTAGTGGGGAAGGAGGGGGATGGGTTAGGGGTGGTGAACGGGGATGGGTGAAGTAGTGGGGAATGTGTAGATGATAGGTAAGGGGGTTAGGTGGGTTCTTAGGTGGAAGGCCGTTAGGTGGGGAGGGTGTAGATCAGTGGGGAAGAGGCTGGGGTAGTTTGTGCTTCAGTACATCTCTGAGTATGAGAACCTTCTATGCCGAAGGTTGGTTCTGATTTTGGATAAGATGCATACAAGGATTGTATAATCATTGATGTTCATATATTTTGGGCCTTCTGTGTAAGGTCATTATTGGAGTAAGTTATTTTTGTTATGTTTGTGTTTTCTGTGTTTTGTGTTGAAAAGGCAGAGATCATTATATAAGAAATATGTAACATTTTGTGTGTGTGCGTGGTTCATGTTATGTTTTCTTGTTTGAGGATTGTGTCCAAGGGGGGGGGGGGTATGCATGTGGGGTATATGGGTAGTTCTTTATAAGAAGTGTATATCTCTTCTTGTCTATATTTTGTTATATCATGTTATTGTGTATAGATCAGAAGTATACTAAAGGTGGCCTTAAGTATATGGGGCTTGGTGGTTGTAAGAATCAGGGCCCCAGGCCCTGATGAACTGTTTGCAAGAGTTTTAAAGGAATGTAAAGAGGAACTTAGCAAACCTTTGGCAAATCTTTTCAATATATCACTACAAACTGGCATAGTGCCAGACAAGTGGAAAAGGGCAAATGTAATACCTATTTACAAGGCAGGTGACAGGTCCTTAGCTTCGAACTATAGACCAATAAGCCTTACCTCCATAGTTGGTAAATTTATGGAATCAATAATTGCCGAGGCAATTCGTAGCCATCTTGAAAAGCATAAATTGATTAATGAATCTCAACACGGTTTTACAAAGGGGCGTTCATGTCTTACGAATTTACTAACTTTTTTCACTAAGGTGTTTGAGGAAGTAGATCATGGTAATGAATATGATATTGTGTATATGGACTTCAGTAAGGCTTTCGATAAAGTTCCACATCAGAGGCTACTGAGGAAACTTAAGGCACACGGAATAGGAGGAGAAATTTTTCCTGGGTAGAGGCATGGTTGACTAATAGGCGGCAGAGAGTTTGCATAAATGGAGAGAAATCAGAATGGGGCGTGTCTCAAGCGGTGTTCCACAGGGGTCAGTTTTGGGCCCCCTGTTGTTTACAATTTACATAAACGACATAGATGAGGGAATAAATAGTAGCATAAGTAAATTTGCTGATGACACCAAAATAGGCCGTCCAATTCATTCAAACGAGGACATTAGAGCACTCCAGGATGATTTGAATAGACTGATGCAGTGGTCGGAGAAGTGGCAGATGCAGTTTAATGTAAACAAATGCAAAGTTCTAAATGTTGGGCAGGACAATAACCATGCCACATATAAGCTGAATAATATAGATCTTATTACTTGTAATTGCGAGAAGGATTTAGGAGTTCTGGTTAGTAGTAATCTGAAGCCTAGACAACAGTGCATAAGTGTTCGCAATAAAGCTAACAGAATCCTTGGCTTCATATCAAGAAGTATAAATAACAGAAGTCCTCAGGTTGTTCTTCAACTCTATATATCTTTGGTTAGGCCTCATTTAGATTATGCTGCACAGTTCTGGTCACCGTATTACAGAATGGATATAAATGCACTGGAAAACGTACAGAGGAGGATGACAAAGTTGATCCCATGTATCAGAAATCTTCCCTATGAGGATAGACTGAGGGCCCTGAATCTGCACTCTCTAGAAAGGCGTAGAATTAGGGGGGATATGATTGAGGTGTACAAATGGAAAACAGGAATAAACAAAGGGGATGTAAATAGCGTGCTGAAAATATCCAACCAAGACAGGACTCGCAGCAATGGTTTCAAGTTGGAAAAGTTCAGATTCAGGAAGGATATAGGAAAGCACTGGTTTGGTAATAGAGTTGTGGATGAGTGGAACAAACTCCCGAGTACCGTCATAGATGCTGGGACGTTGTGTAGTTTTAAAAATAGGTTGGATAAATACATGAGTGGGTGTGGATGGGTGTGAGCTTGTACTAGGTCAGATGCAGTGCTCCTTCCTTAAGTGAATGTAACCTGACCTGTACTAATTCCTTAAGTGGAAGTGACCTGACCAGGTGGTCGGCTGGACAATTATATGAGTGGGTGCGGTTGGGTGTGAATTGGTCCTGACTAGGTTGTGCTACTAGGTCAGATGCAGTGCTCCTTCCTTAAGTGAATGTAACCTGACCTGGCTGGGTCGGGGCATTGGCTTAAGCCGTTGGAGATTTGGACCTGCCTCGCATGGGCCAGTAGGCCTGCTGCAGTGTTCCTTCTTTCTTATGTTCTTATGTTCTTATGTAGTTGTCAGGTATATACTGTGTTTAATGTAACCCATGGTTGGGAAGGTATATATGTTTTTTATATACGATTGTGTCATGGGTAATATGTATGTAATATGTATTCATTCCTTGTGTGGTCATTGTTTTGTGGTTTTATGTTTTGTCTTATGGCATAACAATGCGTGAACGATCTTGGAGGAGGGGGGTGCTGTACAAGGATGAGATTGTAGTTGTTTCTGGTGTGCCTTGAAGCGTTCACGTAGAACTTATTGATTGGTTGGTATATATTTCGTCTGTTATAGCGAAAAGGAAGGAACCATGGAGTGTGATGTAATATTATATTTGGTACTAAGCATTTGGTGTGGGGAAGTTGGCTTGTAGTTGTTTTGGTTTTGGGAAATTCTTATGTAAAAGGTAATATCTATGTCATGATGTTTGTATACGCAGATTTCAATAAAATATAAAAAAAAAAAAGTTCATGCCCAGCTTGTTGGCAGGCATAGCAGCACAACTGGTGGCAGCGCTGGAGGCAGCTATAAAAGTGAACATCAAGGACCAAGCATTATACGTTTCCAACTTGTTGGCAGACATACCAGTACTACTGGTGGTAATGTTGTTAGTGGTGGCAGTTATAAAAGTGCACCAAAGATTCCTACCATCATCCGTGCCCAACTTGTTGGCAGACATACCAGCACAACTGGTGGCAGTGTTGGCCACGACGGTGGCAGCTACAACAAAATTGAGCCTCAAGGACCAAGCATAATACGTTTGCAGCTTGTTGGTAGACATACCAGCACAACTGGTGGTAGTGTTGGCAGCGGGTACAGAAGTGCACCACAAATTCCTACCATCATCCGTGCCCAGCTTGTTGGTAGCCATAGCAGCACAACTGGCGGTAGTGGTAGCAGTTTTGGTGGCAGTTATGGAAGAAAACGTTAAGGCCAAATATCTTCCATGCTCTGCTTGTAAACACACGAGCAGTGATAGTGATATAGGATATTATTAGTTTTGATGGATCACGTAGCAGCTGTGGTGTTTACAAAGAACATAACAAAAGTATCTAGATTTTGCCTTTCTCTTCTGTTTCTCACAGGACTCTTGATAATGAAATCTGAACGACATTTTGGTCCGTCCTGCACCGTAACGTCGACCAGATTACTTTCTCATTTGGTAGGTTAGTTGTGAACTGAACTAACCCCTAACACGAACGTGTAGATGGCATTTTAACCCAGTGTTTCGACTTCGTCGTCTGGGTTCTAGCATTTATGTACAAGACAACGTGCGGATTATGGCAATGACACATGAAACAGTTTAGGCCTTCATAATACCAATGATTCGCTCAAGTGAATCATCGTTATAAATTCTTACGCAGTTTGATGTGTCTGCCATCCACGTGTTGGCTCGTTGCCTCTTTACCATGCTATCCTGTTTCCTGACGAATCTTACCTAACCTAACCTAACCTCTATACCATGTGTTCTCGCAGCTTATAGTGAATTTTTTTTTCATATTATGTAGTCTACAAGACATAAAAATATTTTCGTACCAAAACAAAAATAAAAATAAAAAATATAAAAAAATACAGTATTGTATTATTTTTCTCCTAAAGATAAAAAGACAATATGAGATAAGAAAAAAATTCTCTGATAGCCAGATATTTAACCATCAGTTTAAGGAGAAAATTCGTGCTATCTATAGTCAATCACTTGTAAACTCATCAGGTTACATATGTTATTATGCAAGCCAATTATTGTCATCATCTAAAATCGTGTAATACACCTAAATAAACTTCCTACTTACTAATTAAGATAACTTCTCTCACTGAGGTATATATTTTTTAGGGAAAACAGAAAAACACTGTCAAGCTGAATATTAATGTGGTACTGCCAACAAGAGTGAAGACAAGAGACAGGTTGAGGAAGCTTATATTCCCACGACGTTTCTCTCAGGTTAGAACTTGTGTCCAGTAATATTTGTCATAACTTAGGGTTCAGGAGCCAGGACTCGAACCTCGTAAACAAATCGGTGAACACACACACATACCAAAGTCCCTTTCTCTCTCACTTTGCCCACAGGATGGGTATGGGGTGCATAATAAAGATATTAAACAAACTCTCTCACTTTACTGTAACCTGGCATCTCCTGCCAGAATCTTCCCCTTCCTCCCAGGTAACCAGCCACGACAACCACCCTCCACCGCCCCCACCCCAGTACACAAATGTAGTTTAGTGATTATTTCTTATTTATTTTATACTTTTTGTTGTCTCAATCTGGGGTGATATCCTAATAAACTCCAGTTAGCCTGTATATAAGATAGTACATCCTGAGAGATGGCAATTCATCAGCTGCCGCAGCTGATGAAACCTTAAAGGAATATCTGATTATATCTTGACCTACTGATTTCTTGCAGCTCAGACTGACAGATTTTAACACTGTGTAAAGTCCATCCTATGTGATGGTATATAATAGGGAAACAGCTTTTGTTCCCAATGTGTAACTGCCATAGAAAATGGGGTAGCAGCACACTGCTGATGCATCTAATTTTGTTTAATAAACGAAAATGATTATAAATCTTCCATTACCAAATCTCGCTCTTTCTAATCCCCCTTCCTCTCTCGTCCCCTTTACCAGCTACCCTAGTCCTGAGTCACAAACCTTGACACGAAACCTTGACCTAGTTCCCACCCCTCAGCATCCTCTCGAAATTTATTCTCCATCCTTTTCTCTTCCTATTCTCTCTTTCTCTCTCCTTCCTTCCCTCCAGCCTATCATCTCAATTTCTTAAGAGATACCTGACCAAAATCTGTACACCATGGCAGATCCAGAACTTGAAATATAATGTACATGACACAAATATTAGGCTTTGGTATATGAATTTAGATGGCCTTACAAAGAAATAGAGAGAAATAACATAAAGTGTAGAAGATGAGAAACCAGACATCACAACTTACTGAGACGAACTCTCAAGGAAAAAAACAAAACAATGAGGAGAGAAAGTGAGGAGAGAAAGACAAAGCAAAGGCAGAAGAGTAGTAGTAATTATGATAGGAAGCCAGTGGAGTTTCAAGGATTGTGAAAACTGTAATGTGAACGAGTTATATACTATCGCCGGAACAATAATAAGTAGTATCCCCAACATACCAGTAGCTGTGATATACAGGGCCAATGATTTTTTTTTAGAAAGGGGAAGGGGATAATGGCACAAAAAACTACATGGACAAATGCAAAACTGTTGTGCATTTCAGTCAACAGGAGATATATTGAGAGAAATGGGTCATTCATGGAGGATCAAACACAAACAAAGGAACTTACGAAAACTACACCGGAAAGTTTTCTTGGTATTTAAAAAAAAAGCAAAAAATGTGGAAAAAAAGATGGACTGGATCAGGTCTACAGCCTAAGTGAATTAGACATAAGATAAATGGATTATGGAGAGGCATGAGTAGACAAGAAAACACATCTGAACACCTGAATTAAATAAAAAAAAGGAAGGGAAGTAGAGAGAAACAGAAAACCAAACTACAGAAATGAGAAGTTTTAAAAATTGAATGCAATGAGACTGGGAAATGGAATGAAAGGCAGCTCATGATATGGAAGAGCTTAGTAGGCTAGTGTAGAAGTCTTCAAGAGCAAACTGGACAAGTATCTTCACCAGACGCCAGATGGCTGTGATGGATATGTCGGGCTGCGGGCCGCCACCAGCAGCAACAGTCTGATAGACCAGGCTAGCACCAGACGAGCCTGGCCCATGGCCGGGCTCCGGGAGTAGAAATACCCTCGAAACTCAAAGGTACTAAACATGGATGGCACAAAGAGAGTCATACGAATCAGGAGTTAATTAAAGGATAAACTCAAAGAAAATACGGGAATTAACCAAAACTGCAGAGACTAAAGTAAGAAGCACACGTAAAATACAGAGAACAAGGAAGACGACTGACAACAGGGAATAAGCACTCATAAACTAATAAGCTATAATAAAAGAGATGTTAAGCAGTGGTTTGGGAATGACATAATATTAAACAGAATCTTACCCGAAACTGCTGTAGATCCATATAAGAAAACCAACAGTTAAGGCCCAAGTGATTAAATAGATCGACCAATAGTTAGGAGTAAAGAACACAAAGGCACAATACAGTGACTGGAACAATACACAAATAACCCTCACATGGGAGAAAGAAACTTAAGACGACGTTTCGGTCCGACTTGGACCTCTGACAAATTACACTAACTGTGGCTAGTCAACGGTCTAAGTCGAACCGAAACGTCGTTATTTGTGTATTAGTTAGGAATAATATGAAATCATATTAGATGCAATAATGCATTAAAATTATTTCTGCTGAAAGGTTACTTCAATCCCTGTTTTAGAGATTCAAGTATTCTTGTCTGGTGGTCAATAATGGAGGCTACATGCAACACACAACACTGACAAACAACTCAACTACTCAATGGTTATAATCATAACCATAATTTTTAAAGTGGTGGAGCGGTAAGCCAGTGGAAGGCCTCGGTCAGATGACCAAAAGCTCCAGCTGTGGTTCATCATATGACCAAGACCTGCGTCGGGAAATACTTGTCCTGTTTCCTGAGAAAACTTACTTAATATAACCTAAATAATGCAATGAGCTAATAAACGAAAATAAACAAGGAACATTTGCTCAAACATCACGTATATCACTGTGGATGTGTGATAGAGACGCGAGACTAAAGTGATTCTTTGCCTGTGTACGGTTGGTAGCGCACTCAGCTCACACAACAAATGTCCTTGGTTCGATCCCCGGTACGGGTGAAAACACTGGGCGTTTTCTTAAGACACCTGCTGTCCCTGTCCACCTAGTAATAAGTAGGTACCCGGGTGTTAGCCGACTGGTTTGCGTCGCATCCTGGGGACAAAATTAACCTAAGTTGCCAGAAATGCTTTGAATACCCAGAGGCTTTCTATAGTGTGTCACTGATGTCAGCTATGGCCTATATAAGTTGTATCATGTACTTGTAGAAATAAATATTATTATTATTATTATTATTATTATTATTATAATGCACGGTACAATACACAATGCAATACCCTTAGTGTATCCCCGTTTAGTGTTCGTTCTTCAAATGTTTTTATTGCCTCTATATACCATTGTAACTATTATTGGCGTTTTGGCATAATGATAAATTAATTTTTGTTAATAGCTAACAACCTAACGTAACCTAACATAAAGAAACCTAACATAACGTATCCTGACATAACGTATCCTGACATAAAGTAACCTAATATAAAGTAACCTAACATAGAGTAACCTAATATAAAGTAACCTAACATAAAGAAACCTAACATAACATATCCTGACATAAAGTAACCTAATATAAAGTAACCTAACATAAAGTAACCTAACAAAGTAACCTAACAAAGTATCCTGACATAAAGTAACCCAACATAAAGTAACCTAACATAAAGTAACCTAACAAAGTAACCTAACAAAGTATCCTGACATAAAGTAACCCAACATAAAGTAACCTAACATAAAGTAACCTAACATAAAGTAACCTAACAAAGTATCCTGACATAAAGTAACCCAACATAAAGTAACCTAACATAAAGTAACCTAACAAAGTATCCTGACATAAAGTAACCCAACATAAAGTAACCTAACATAAAGTAACCTAACATAAAGAAACCTAACATAAAGTATCCTGACATAAAGTAACCCAACATAAAGTAACCTAAGAAAGAAATCAACTTATACATTAAGAGGACGAGTCGTCTTATTGTCCACTATTAAAGCTCTTTGTCCGCTAACCTCAAGTTGTAGAAGCGGCCGCCAGTGGAATATCATCCAGCTCCTCGTCTTGCAACTTCAGTATCAACCAGCTGCTTGTCTTGCAACTCTAGTATCAACCAGCTGCTCGTCTTGCAACTCTAGTATCAACCAGCTGCCCGTCTTGCAAATCCAGTATCAACCAGCTGCTCGTCTTGCAACTCTAGTATCAACAATCTGCTCGTCTTGCAACTCCAGTATCAACCAGCTCCTCGTCTTGCAACTTCAGTATCAACCAGCTGCTCGTCTTGCAACTCCAGTATCAACCATCTGCTCGTATCAACAATCTGTTGATACCAGCTGCTTGTCTTGCAACTCTAGTATCAACCAGCTGCTCGTCTTGCAACTCTAGTATCAACCAGCTGCCCGTCTTGCAAATCCAGTATCAACCAGCTGCTCGTCTTGCAACTCTAGTATCAACAATCTGCTCGTCTTGCAACTCCAGTATCAACCAGCTCCTCGTCTTGCAACTTCAGTATCAACCATCTGCTCGTCTTGCAACTTCAGTATCAACCAGCTCCTCGTCTTGCAACTCCAGTATCAACCAGCTGCTCGTCTTGCAACTCCAGTATCAACCAGATCCTCGTCTTGCAACTTCAGTATCAACCAGCTCCTCGTCTTGCAACTTCAGTATCAACCAGCTGCTTGTCTTGGAATTCTAGTATCAACCAGCTGCTCGTCTTGCAACTCTAATATCAACCATCTGCTCGTCTTGCAACTCTAGTATCAACCAGCTGCTCGTCTTGCAACTCTAGTATCAACAATCTGCTCGTCTTGCAACTCCAGTATCAACCAGCTCCTCGTCTTGCAACTACAATATCAACCAGCTGCTCGTCTTGCAACTTCAGTATCAACCAGCTCCTCGTCTTGCAACTCCAGTATCAACCAGCTGCTCGTCTTGCAACTCCAGTATCAACCAGCTGCTCGTCTTGCAACTCTAGTATCAACCATCTGCTCGTCTTGCAACTCCAGTATCAACCAGATCCTCGTCTTGCAACTTCAGTATCAACCAGCTCCTCGTCTTGCAACTTCAGTATCAACCAGCTGCTTGTCTTGGAATTCTAGTATCAACCAGCTGCTCGTCTTGCAACTCCAGTATCAACCATCTCCTCGTCTTGCAACTCCACTATCAACCAGCTGCTCGTCTTGCAACTCCAGTATCAACCAGTTCCTCGTCTTGCAACTTCAGTATCAACCATCTGCTCGTCTTGCAACTCCAGTATCAACCAGCTGCTCGTCTTGCAACTCCAGTATCAACCATCTCCTCGTCTTGCAACTCCAGTATCAACCAGCTGCTCGTCTTGCAACTTCAGTATCAACCAGCTCCTCGTCTTGCAACTTCAGTATCAACCATCTGCTCGTCTTGCAACTCCAGTATCAACCAGCTGCTCGTCTTGCAACTCCAGTATCAACCATCTCCTCGTCTAGCAACTCCAGTATCAACCAGCTGCTCGTCTTGCAACTCCAGTATCAACCAGCTCCTCGTCTTGTAACTTCAGTATCAACCAGCTCCTCGTCTTGCAACTTCAGTATCAACCATCTGCTCGTCTTGCAACTTCAGTATCAACCAGCTCCTCGTCTTGCAACTCCAGTATCAACCAGCTGCTTGTCTTGCAACTCTTCTACAAATACAATAGAGAAAATAGATTGGGTGAGACAAAATTCGTGTTATATGGTAAACAACAGCATTAACTTGACTCTCCTTTAAGGGGTTGGTTGCCATGATGCTGGTGAGGGGCTCTTGATCCGTGAAGCTGAGAATAGCTTCCACTTACTCTCATCAGTCCTGACTGACTCCCATTCTCCAGGAGCTGTATGACCCATGTGGGTGTAGCGCTTCCCCACAATAACAGTAATAATTATTATTATAATAAAGACTGAGGGACTGAATACATCATCTCCAGGCTGAGGGACTGATTACCTCAAACTCTTTCTCATCTTCCATCGTTCTTCCCTGTAGTGGACTGATGAAGCCAATAGTGTTGCACAAGTGTCCCATTTATCAACTTACCGGTGTCGTAAATTTATTTAAAAATAATAAGACAAATAATTGAACTTTGGCCAAAAACCACGGGCCAAAAATTCGCTAAAGTAATAAAGAATACAAGTGATACTTTGACAAAATATGATCAGTAGATTATCATAATTATATCTTCACTTCCGAGGAAGATGACAACAATAAAGAGGATGTAACAAGTCTAGGGCGTCTGTAGATGTGTGTTAGTGAAGATGTGAGCAATGTTTTAAAATGCGTGTATACACTTAGTTCTGGATGCAGGGTGTCGAGTCACTTAGTTCTGGATGCAGGGTGTCGAGTCACTTAGTTCTGGATGCAGGGTGTTGATTCACTTAGTTCTGGATGCAGGGTGTCGATTCACTTAGTTCTGGATGCAGGGTGTTGATTCACTTAGTTCTGGATGCAGGGTGTCGAGTCACTTAGTTCTGGATGCAGGGTGTCGATTCACTTAGTTCTGGATGCAGGGTGTCGTGTCACTTAGTTCTGGATGCAGGGTGTCGTGTCACTTAATTCTGGTTGAAGGGGGTCGACTCATTTAGCTCTGCGCCAGCTTTTAAAATTGCGATTGTTAACCACAGTGATCCTAGGATATTGTTAATTCTTCTATTCTTCTATCCCTATCCCTTCACTGTGTGCTACTTCCCGTCACTCTCCATCGCCTTCCATCAACTGATATTATACCCTAACAACACCTCGTGGCTTGTTAGCTGTAATGGTATGATGTAAATGGTTTTGCAAAACGACAAGTTTAAGAATTAGACACTTTTACAACGTTTAGAAATCCTTATTGTGGGAACGTTTCTCCAACAAGAGGTTTCCTCGGGTCGGTACAAAGATAAATGGTATACAATACTGACAAATCGATGAATAAGAGATGTACAACACCTGCGTATCTTAATTCTGTCTCCAGTTTCAACACCTTCAAACACCTCCGTATTCAATCAATTAAGACACTGGTTGGTGAAACGTATTCAGAATAAGGATACCCAGGTGTTGCACATGTATCTTATGCATCACCTCGTGGCTTGTAGTGTTTGTTTACCTCAAACAAGAAGGCAGCCGTAAAATGAGTAACAAAAGGTATTATGTAAATTAAGCACATGTAATTTACACAGGTATACAAACAAAAGAAGAATTGTGTTAATCATCAAAGCTTCAGTGACTTGCAGCACTTGACTGTTTACAAAAGCGACGCTTAAGATCAAGTGAACTCTATCAGTGTCAGGTGATACCAAGATGCCTTTCCTTCTCCGCCACATGGACCTCCATCTAGCTTTCAAAATCTCCCTACTTATTTTTTTTTACTATAACTTTACCTTGTCCCCTTTTGCATTCGCTGTTTTTTTTCTTGTGACATTCCTAGACCTTGGAGAGAAAAACAATTGCCAACCACTTACAAAGTTGTAATCATAGTTTTTTTTTTTTTAGCAAATTAAATTTTTTACGTAGTAAGACTTTGTTGTTGAGTAGATGAGTGACTTGCTTTCCCCCCCCCCATTCACAAACTACGTACCCAAGACCTCCAATGGTTCACGGTCATTACCAGAAGTCCTGTGCTTATCCTCTGCTACCGGTATGATCCCAGTGCTTGCATAATATTAATGGTTAATATGATATGCAGTGCTATGCTTCACGTTTACTCGAGAATGTTTACTTCCAGTTGGAAACAAAGATGGCGACGCCCGAGCAGTCTTCAAGTCACAAGAAAAATATTTATTAGCTGACGATTTAAATCCACAGATCTCCGCCGTGATAGTACTGGTGATGGCGCCATGGTATCCAGGGTACGAGGCCATCAGGAGTGTTGGATCATAAAAAAATGTGACTGGTCAAGTCTTGACACCTCAAGTCGTCAAAGGGATTTTCGGCCTTCCTAAGAACACAATTTTGCTCTGATGTTGTGTGAGCTGACACAGAGACGTGTTAGTATTGAGGTAGCTGGTAACCAAACGATGATCTGGGGATATGTCAGTATAAATGTCTGAAAGAAGAGGGTGAGTGTCAGTGCTCGTAGATCACTGTTGTTGCTGGTGTAGGGGCAAGCAAACTGAGCTGCAGCAATCATGAGCATCCTTACAACACTTGTGAGTATTGTGCACCAGTACTGCGCAGAATTACTTTTGTTTCTCACCATCAGACGCATCAATAAACACACACTACCTGCTCTTACACTGTTTCAACTTTCTATCAGTTATTTATCGGAAGTAATGAAGAAATATATAAATATATCTGAAGCAAAAATTTTCATCAAAGGACAAAAATCAAAATAACTATTAAAACTTACAAGATGACTGCTGGAAGACTTACACCTTACAAGATGACTGTTGGAAGACTTACACCTTTCAAGATGACTGCTGGAAGACTTACAACTTACAAGATGACCTTTTTTTATGTCTTTCCATCACCTTCTGGTAAACTATTATTTCTGTTGCCTTGTATTTTTTATTCTGTTTTGGAGTGTATTGTTTAATACCATTGTTCGCCTGAATTGCATTTGAAATTCTTTTCATGAACTCTAGTTATTATTATTATTATAATCAAATAGAAGCGCTAAACCACAGGGGTTATACAGCGTGAACTCTAGTTGACCTTTATGGGTTTTTTTTTCAATGTATTTTCTCTTATGTTAACTAAATCTGCCACAATACACAAATATATAATCAATACAAATAAAAATCTAAACTATCTCCTTGCTGTAGAAAAAGCTACGACGTTTCTTACAAACAAATTAACCTCGACTACAACAAAGCAACAGTTGTTGTATTACTTAGTAAAGATAAGGTTAAGACACGTGACGGTTAAGATTTCGTTCGGATTTTTAACCCCGGAGGGTTAGCCACCCAGGATAACCCAAGAAAGTCAGTGCGTCATCGAGGACTGTATTTCCATTGGGGTCCTCAATCTTGTCTCCCAGGATGCGACCCACACCAGTCGACTACCACCCAGGTACCTATTTTCTGCTAAGTGAACAGGACAACAGGTGTAAGGAAACGCGTCGAAATGTTTCCACCCCGCCGGGAATCGAACCCGGGCCCTCCGAGTGTAAAACAAAAGCTTTGCGTTTCAAAATACTTTATGAACAAACAATTTTATCCAGTGGTGATAGACGCGTGTGTATTTCTGATATAAGGTTAATTTCTCGAAGGCTTTACAGTTTATTGTAATCTCAACGGCATCCCCATCTTCAGATTACCACTTACCTCTTTATATTCCTGCCAAGAATACATACACCAGCGTTTTCTTTATTTCTTGTAGGACTCGCAAAGAGAGACAAATATTTATAAAATACAAAAATGTGTGTTTTTGGAGGGACACCTAGGATGTTACTAATGCGCCAACATATTGCTCAATGCTTCTGGTCACATGACTGAGGGCTTACCGCTCCACTCACTTAAAAATTATCACATATGTGGCATGTGATGATTTAGGTTAAAGATGATTTAGGTTAAACTAGGTCACAATATATAATTCGTCACTGAGACAAGAACCTCTCATACAACTGGCTGGAAGGTTCCAGGTCAATTAATCGTTTCTTATCTATCTCTTCCTGTCTACCGACAACTTTTCTTACCTTTTTCTTCCTGTCTATCAACCTTTCTTACCTTTCACTTCCTGTCTATCCACAACTCTTCTTACTTTTCTCTTCCTTTCTACCCACAACTTTTCCTCTTCCTGTCTATCCACAACTTTCCTTACCTTTTTTTTCCTGTCTAACCACAACTTTTCTTACCTTTCTCTTCCTGTCTACCCACTATTCCTCTTTCTGTCTATCCACAACCTTTCTCACCTCTCTCTTCCTGTCAATCCGCATCTTTTCTTACCTTTCTCTTCCTGTCTACCCACAATCTTTCTTACCTTTCTGTTCTTGTTATCCATCTTTCTTACCTTTCTCTTTCTGTCTATCCATAACCTTTCTTACCCTTTTCTTCCTGAGTATCCACAGCCTTTCTTACCTCTCTCTTCCTGTCTACCCCTTTCTTCCTTTTCTTATAAATATTATTTTGCTTTTATTACTAATTATAATTATCATCATTATTCCTAGTGTATTAATAACAAGTGTTATATCCGTATGAGTCATACCGTCCATCGAATTTAGAAAAACTGTAAACACTGAGGTTAGGTATAGTGAAGGACTAACTATGAGTGTATTGTTTACAGGTGGTGATGACAGCACTGGTGTGTGCTTCACTCGCTGAGTCTAGTTCCCATGGAAGAGACAGCCAGGGAAGCAGCCATGGTGCAAGTACCAGACACGCAAACTATGGTGGTGGAGGCCATGGTGGCAGCTCTGGTATAGTTCATGCCCAGCTTGTTGGCAGGCATAGCAGCACAACTGGTGGCAGCGCTGGAGGCAGCTATAAAAGTGAACATCAAGGACCAAGCATTATACGTTTCCAACTTGTTGGCAGACATACCAGTACTACTGGTGGTAATGTTGTTAGTGGTGGCAGTTATAAAAGTGCACCAAAGATTCCTACCATCATCCGTGCCCAACTTGTTGGCAGACATACCAGCACAACTGGTGGCAGTGTTGGCAGCAGCTATAATAAAATTGAACCACAAGGAGGAAGCATAATACCGTTTCAGCTCGTTGGTAAACACAGCAGCAGTACTGATATAAGGTATTAACAGCAGTAATGGACCACACAGCAGTAGTTGTTGTACGACCTGACACGACCTTCGCCTATATCCGTTTTTCTTTCTCGTTAGCGACTTGACAGCAGTTCAAGACCGAAACATCGTCCCGATTTCCTTTCTAATTTGTAGGTTGGTTGTGGAATGACGTGAATTCCAACAGGAACGTGTTGAGGGCATTTCAGTCTCCCGTAATCTCTTGTCTTGAGTGGAACTCACTTCTCAAAGCTTGCCATCGTAGACTCTTTGTTATGAATGTTTCTCTCCTTCACTATATATAGCTTACGGGATGCTAATAATCTTAATACCAAAACATATATCTAGGGAAAATAAATGAGTTTATATATATTAGTGTATTATTTAATTCCTTAAGACCAGAAACCGTTATTACTTAAATATAAATTCGATGACTCACATTTATTCAATACTTGTTTAAAAATAAGATATAGTGTCCATCAAACCATTATAATCTTATATATATATATATATATATATATATATATATAAATGAGAAGAGTTTTAGTGGCAGCATGATCCAAGAGAGATAATCCGTCTCCGATAACCTCGGTCCTCTGTACTTCTATGAACACAAACGATATATGCACCGCAAAACTCTGAAGAGACCTAGGAGCTATACCTCAACATCCCCAAGAACTTTAAGAGCTAAACATCAACACCTTCAAAAAGCAGAGTAGCTGAAATTCAATATTATCAAGCATTGTAATGATATCCTTAAGGGTTCACAAGAGGTCCAGGAGTTGTAACTCAACACACTAAACATGTCTAGAAGCTGAAACAAAATCCAATCAGGAATGCTTAAAAAAATTGAGACCAAGTAGACAAAGTTTTGTAAAGATTTTTGAAAGAGTACCTAAGAGGCCCAAGAGCTGTAATTCAATACTACAAAAGGGCCCAGGAGTTAGAGTGCAACCCTATCAATCACGTCTCATATCTGATATTAACTGGATAAAGCAATGTGTCAGTATTCTCGAGAGTTTAAAAGCAGCTTTGGGGATGTAACTCAATACTCTAAGTAGGTCCAGGAGCTGAAACTTAACCCAGTGTTAAAAGTTTGAAGCCTACCAAAAGAGGCATTATCAGGTTGTCTCATGCAAATCAATAATAAAAAAATTTAATGAACATAATCAGAAGACTGACACATTTCAAGAGGGTAATCGGAACCTTCCAATCAATAACAAAAGATTGAAGTCGATCGATCAAGTTATCGCACAGAAACTCTGAAGGATTTTATTTAACAATTACTAAAGGTATCGTCTTCCAGGGGATACCTAAACACATTTGCAGTTTATTCACGTACACATATTTGATCAAACTTGTGTTGTATAGTAAGTTAAAATTTTGACAACGAACCTTCGGTCAGTCAGCGACTGAGACTAAAATATATACTACTCATTTTAATTATTTTTAACACTAGTAGTATTTAACATCAAGTTACAGGAGATAATATGTTACATATAAGTGGTGAAAATATATAAAAATATGTAACCGTAACGTGTGTATACATGCGACTACAAAATTACTTTGAAGTAAAAGATAATGAAGAAACCAAATCTAGTAAAGCATATCTTGCATATATGTTCCCAAATAGAAACTAAAATTAAGACAAGATTGAGGAAGAAGTTGTGAAGAGTGATCGTGTACTCTCCACTAACACTGGTCAAGGTGAGGGTCGCCAACACCGGCTTGTCCTCACTCACCTTCGCGTTTTGTGTGAATTTAATTACCAGTTGCAGCTGATGATAACGTTGTAAAGAAAGGTTAGCGCTTGGATGAGCAGAGAGAAAGAGAAAAAAAACACGATGAGAGTTGCAAGATTTCTGGCACACGAGCCTTGATGAGTTTCTGCCTCGGTGCCGACAAGGTCAACGCTGGATCATTACGGGTAACGGCACTGGGGTACCTGGGCACGAGGAAGAACTTGGTTTGTGATTGTTTTTTGCACAAGGAAGGTCGCCGGTGCATCATGAGTTGTGATTGGACAACAACTATAGGACTAGTCAGGTAAGAGAATTTTCAGCCTTCACAGAGACACGATTCATTCCTGCTCCTAGAGTCATCGCAAAGTTGTGTTGGTATTGAGGTAGTTGGCAACCAAGTGATAACCAGGGACGAATGCGTGAATATAAATACCTGGGAAGGAAGGTGAGTGCCAGTCCAGGTTGATCACTGCTGCTGCTGGTGTAGGGGCAAACAGGCTGAGCTCAAGCATGAGGGTCCTAACAACACTCGTGAGTATTGTACAACTTTACTGCAGAACACTCCTTTGTTTTTGCCTATCGTACAACGCCCAACACACACATATAGGTCCATATTGGAGTATGCAGCACCAGTATGGAACCCATACCTGGTCAAGAAATTAGAGAAAGTGCAAAAGTTTGCAACAAGACTAGTCCCGGAGCTAAGGGGTATTTCCTGTCAAGTCAAGTCAACTTGAGGACACTGGAGGACAGTGGAGAAATTACCTCCCATGGGGCTTGAGGCTACTCAGTACAAAAAATTTCAAGGAAAAAGAGCTAGGTTCTCTACAAAATTAATCACCTCAGGCAGTGAAACGTATCTTCAGTCACTCATTATCATCCGAGTCTTCAGTATCCAGTTTATTTCCACATTCATCTTCGTAAGAATGAGAACAATCCATCGTACTCAGTGAATCATTGTTTTTGGAGTTGCAGCGCATGCTGAGGCATGACGTAGTACAGCTACAACCAGGATGGAGGAGGACAAACGTTCATCACATACCTCTGGGTAGTAGTCATTTTTTTCAGTAGCCATCCCTAGTCACTTATACTCATGGATTCTGCTACTTTGTTACAGGTACAGTAGGAAGCAGGAACTCTGCGGCAGCAGAACATTCAGCAGCAGCACAAACCATCACACAGAGCATCGCCTCTTCCCCGGCCAAGGCAATAGTTGAGGGTTTTTGGCCTAGTGAAAGAACTGCTCTGCCAAGATGAAAAACTTGCCGGCCTAAATCAGCTTGTGGAAAACCTTAAGCTTTTCTATGCCATGTTTAGCAGTGTACTGCCACATATGGTGAAAGCATGGATGATTACCATTACTTTGCAGATATCATTGCCAAACATACTAATGCTGTAAATATCGAATACTGATCTATTTACTCTTTCTCGTTCAATATCACTACGACTGAAGAGTGAATTTCCCGGGTTTACAGTGGTACATAAGGAGAGAAGGCATGTTGTGTCACTGGCATGTAAATTCATGATTAATAAGAAAAAACAACTGCGGATTTTCCCACTGGCTCTGAAGATGGTTCGGTGGAGATTTACTTAGTTCCAGACCAACCCGGCGTTGCATTTCCAGAGACGATAACTATGAAATACTACTTTATTTAAACAAATAGGTTGCATTAGATGATTTACATATTAATAAACTTGCCTCTCTAATATTCTTATTTCAGATATTAATGTGATAAATGTATTTATTTATATACGAATGTGTAGTAAAAAAATAAGAGTCCATATAAACGTATTGATCATTACAGGTGGTGACGCTGGGGTTGGTGTGTATTTCTCTGGCTGATCTTCTTCCCCATGGAGGTGGCAGCTACGGCGGAGGTGGAGGTGGAGGTAGAGCCTATGGTGGAGGCCATGGTGGAGGCCATGGTGGAGGCCATGGTGGAGGCCATGGTGGTGGAGCTAGCATAGTTGCCGCCCAGCTTGTTGGCCGACACTCTACCACAACTGGTGGTGGCGGCGGCTATGGGGGCGGCTACAGAGGTGGACGTCAAGGACCTAGTATAGTTGCCGCCCAGCTTGTGGGCAAACATACTACCACAACTGGTGGTGGTGGCGGCGGCGTCTATGGGGGCGGCTACAGAGGTGGACGTCAAGGACCTAGTATAGTTGCCGCCCAGCTTGTGGGCAAACACACTACCACAACTGGTGGTGGTGGTGGCGGCGTCTATGGGGGCGGCTACAGAGGTGGACGTCAAGGACCTAGTATAGTTGCTGCTCAGCTTGTGGGCAAACACACTACCACAACTGGTGGTGGTGGCGGCGGCGTCTATGGGGGCGGCTACAGAGGTGGACGTCAAGGACCTAGTATAGTTGCTGCTCAGCTTGTGGGCAAACACACTACCACAACTGGTGGTGGTGGCGGCGGCGTCTATGGGGGCGGCTACAGAGGTGGACGTCAAGGACCTAGTATAGTTGCTGCTCAGCTTGTGGGCAGACACACCAGTTCAGGTGGTGGTGGATACGGGGGCAGCATCGGTGGTGGCAGCATTGGTGGTGGCAGCATCGGTGGTGGCAGCATCGGTGGTGGCAGCATCGGTGGTGGCAGCATCGGTGGTGGCAGGTATGGTGTGAGTGGCGGCAATGGTTGCTGTGGTGGCAGCAGTGGATGGTAAACATCAGAAAACTTTCACCAGCTATGGTTTTGCAGCAATACTAGATCGTTGTTACAGTAACCTCGGGTTAAGTCGTGAACTACTGAGAGCACTGGCAGCATACTGTTGCTTTTGTGAACTTGGTATATAGAATGATTTACCTTAATATTGTTATTCGAGATTGTATTTTAGCTGAAAGTTATCCTGAGCTCTGTAAATATACTCTGATGTACCAGTTACACCAAAGGGGTCAATAAACCAATATTGTAACAGTGATGTATTATTTTATACAGAAAATTTCCTATATTACTGAAACAATGGTAAAATGTTGAACTGATAAAGCAAATTCTATATAGAAGTTCGCCCGGGATGTACGAAAAAGAAGTCTCATTAGTGGCACGATTAAGTGGAACGCTTTCTCAGTTCCAGGTGTTATAAAGACAACCAAAAACAAAGATATTTTTAAAATGGTTTCGCCCACTAGACTTTCAGCCACATATCCGCAAACACTGGCAGGAGCTACAGCCTCCCAACGATAGCTCACAAAAAATGTGAGTATAGATTGTTGCATCTATACTCCAGTATGTATGACCTAAACAGGCCATCACTTCTCACTCAGCCGTGAGCATTCCTCAACCCAGGGACTTTTTTTTTTTATCATGCCTCACCTCTATAAGTAGTAGGTTCTATATTTTTAGTATAACATGAATTAAGATTTACTCGAGCGAGAAGTGGTTATAATAAACCCTTAATGTGCTGTTTTTCTCTATCCACAAGGGTTAAGCATCAACTGCTCTACCCAAGCTTCATTTTCACTCCATTTAAAAAAACAGTGTCACTTCATGGTAATATATATATATATATATATATATATATATATATATATAAAATATATATATATATATATATATATATATATATATATATATATATATATATATATACAGTGGACGCCCGGTTTTCGTTATTTTTTCGTTCCAGAATGCTGTTCAAGTGCCATTACCAAACGAATTTATTCCCATAAGGAATAATGTGAAGTAGACTAGTCCTTTTAGACCCCCAAAAATACACTTACAAAAGCATTTAAAAAAATACACTTACATAAAAGGGCGAGTTTCGAGCAGGACGAACACCGGGGGTCCACTGTATATATATATAATGTTTATGAGATGTGTATAAATGCCCTAAACACAATTACAAAATATAATGGTAACTGAACGTAAATTGAGGAAGTCAAGGATCCAGCAGGCAACACGAAGGCGCTGTACTAGGAGGATGGCAGCCCTTGGATCTCCAGCAGTTTTGATGAGCTTGGAACCTAGCCTTTGAGGAAACGTGTGGCACTTTTTCCCATTGGCCAAGGATTTCTGATCCTACTGGGATGAATCGGTACTGATGGGTGAAGGGTAAGAAGTTCCTGTAGGTATGTATAGCTGTAAACAGCTCAAAGAGAGATGGTCACTCAGTGGTGTACTCGGGGCCAGGAGCTGTGACTCGACCCCTGCAATCACAACTAGGTGTACACATATCAACGTCGGCTGTGCTTAAGTTATCAAGCGGCGAGTGTGATGAACCTGGTGACTTTAAATAACATTTATCTGACCTTACTGTTCTATTTTCTTTGACTAAATAACCAGACACTTCACCCTCCACGTCCCTGCTAATCATCCCACAGATTTAATATGGATCGTACAAACCGTGCAGAGCGAGAATTATTATGACTATAATAGTAGAAGCTACTACTGTCTGGTGTTACAGCTCTGCTTCGATTTCAATAATTGGGATCTCATTCCGGACGCAACTATACTCCTAATAGTTGGTGTTTGAGACCTGACTCCCTCTTCAGGAACCCAGCAGAAGCTGGAAATCTTACGTCTCTTTAATAACCACGTCGGGTCTTCATTCGGATTATTCATCATGGGCTTCATCCAACCATGCCTCTTCATGTTGTTCATCGCTTTCCATCTATTATTTGTTTACTGCCAGTACTGTCCGACTAAAACCCTCATCATTTTCGGTACCTTTGCTTCAGTTTAAGGAAAGAAACTAATATCTCCCTCCATAACATCGGCTAGCCCAGAAGTCTCTCTCATCGCAAGATCCTGGGCCACCGTTATATTTATCCTTATTTTTCTTTGTTTTGTTTCTAAAAGAGCTATAGAAATGTTAATTATTTAATAGGTAAAATACTCAGATTTTTTCAATGACTGTAAATATCACGTTAAGGTATTTATTACCAGTTATTATTTTTTCTATATATTTATTTTCACAAAAGAAAGTGGTCTACCCTGGTTATTCGGTATCGAAGATGTCCCTGTCACACCACCACATCTGCGACCCTCTTCCTTACAGTCAGCCAAGCCCTTGTGTGTGTGAGCTTAGTTCTCCCTGTGATCAGCGGCACTACCCTGCTGACCAACACTAAATGGAATATAGGTGGGCCAAACTGTCCCGTTATGTACACAGGGCGAATTTGACGGAGTTTAACCCTCTAAAATCACTGAATACGAAAGATCAGTGAGATATGCTTAGGAAAACTGCTTTTTTCATCAAATAAAACATGTAGAATTCACTAAAATTTCCCACAGCTCCAGTGGTGCAGCCACGGGATTGCTGGGGGCTTAGGGAACTAAAGCCCCCGATGCAAATACTTTTTATTTTTAATTAATGACTAATCTTCACTGCATTATAATGATCAGTGACTATGGAAGCACGACAATTTAATTAATTTCTCATACACACTGAAAATTCAAATTTTATTTTGTTTAAGAAACAATTTCTTTGATTTTTTTTCATTATATGCTTTTAAGCTTCCCCCCCCCCCCATTAAAATCCTGGCTTAATACTCCCCAGATTAAAATCTAAGCCCCCCTCATACAAACTAAACCCCAACTTTAACTTCTTACAAAGACTGTGGAGACCCGATGCCATTCCAGCCCTTTCAGTCCAGCAAAAGAGCTCGACACTATTTCGGTCCTGAGCTTGGAAGTGCTTCCCCTCTCCCTACGTCTATGGAAAGCTGCTATAGGTTTTCTTTTCCTGACATTCCTGCAACGTTTTCCTTATATAACATCAGTCCAAACGCATTCTTGTCTTCTTAAAAATATGTATTTAGAGTCGCAGCAGTGGCTGACTAGTGAAAAACATTTCCTAGGTGGGGTATTACCCCTTTCAGTGGTAGAGCGCTGGTGTTGTGAAGAACTCTAGGCCACGGGTGAAGCCTCGGCACTCTATATGGAATATATAAAAAAATGCATAATGATAATTAATAAAGGATATTTCCTTGGGATATTTCAGGTGCCATAAAATAAGGAAGATCTTGTGGAGGCAATAGTACTCTTTGTAAGAGTATCAGACACAGTTAAACAACATAGCCTAATGTGCTACAGTACTGACCTTGATTGTTATGTCCCCTGGGTCCATTGATATGTCTCCAGGACCCATTGATATGTCCCCTGGGTCCACTGATATATCCCCTGGACACACTGATATATCCTCTGGACCCACTGATACATCTGGACCCACTGATACATCTGGACCCACTGATACATCTCCTGGACCCACTGATGTCTCCTGGACCCGTTGCTCACCTGCTCCGCTCAAGACGAGTCACTCAACCGGTCAAAAACCTTCATTAGAATGAATCCTATGAAATACACAAGAATTCTTCTCGAGTTCCTATGTATTACAAATTCATTTATTCAATTTTAAAGTTTACGGGAGCTTTGAAATTCACTAAGAATGGCATATATACTGAACAATAATAACCTTGATACTGGGTTAATTGCTTATCGTAGCCCACATCGTAAATACGCCCTAAACTAATACACTGACTTGACGACAAAGCAGAGGGTTATTTTACCCAGGGGAGAGCTC
The DNA here is from genome assembly GCA_009830355.1 of Cherax destructor. Classification (NCBI taxonomy): domain Eukaryota; kingdom Metazoa; phylum Arthropoda; class Malacostraca; order Decapoda; family Parastacidae; genus Cherax; species Cherax destructor. The sequence continues at coordinate 84,483 of WNWK01001756.1, read as the reverse complement.
TAAGCCCCGGTAATAGTCATATAGTGCCTGGGGAATGGGAGGCTTTCAGGTTCGATCCAAGGAAGGCGAAGGTTAAGATTAAGGCATTAAGGGGAGCAAAACTATATATAACACCTATACCAACTCGTCCTCCCAAGAAAAACTTGGATGGTAATTTTCACGTAACAGTAACTCCATTAAGGCGAACAATGTCAACCTTACCTTAATCTCGGTGAGTACACACGTCCACCAGCACTCCCAAGACCCATCAAAACCCTGAACCCCACAACCCCTGCAAACCTTCCAGTATTCCATGAGACAGACGCCATTTAAGTAGGAACATACACCAAAGAAATGTGTACAAATATAAACGGGATCCCAAATAACAACAATGGTAGTGAGTAGGTTACAAAGATCTTGTGGAAGGGAAGAGAGAGCACGTTGATGTTGATGGAAAGTAAAGAAGACATCAACTCGAAATGTAGTAGAAAGAATGAGGTGTTGAAGCAAGAGGAGGGCGTGACCAGGAAAGGGAGTGCCCAAGGTGCTGAATTTGAGGAATTGGGGGAAGGAAAGGGGTAAAACTTGTTCAGCAAGACAGTCCCGTAGAAAGCGAAGCTGATTCTTACAACGCCTGGAAGCAATAAGAGCAGCCTCATAAGAACAAAAGAGGGAAGAACTACAGAACAAACTTCAAAATTTTATCTCAGTAACTCCATCTCAGTTACGCTCTCATAGCTCCTGAACTCATAATGGGGAGACATTCTAGCCTCCCAGCTCAGACAGTTTTCACTACTACTTCACGTTTACAACTCATGCTGTGTGAGGGTATATAACGGGAGAAACACTCAGCTTTCAGTTAATAACTATTATTTGATTACATTAATTTACGAATAAGAAAAATAAGTGATGTAAATTTTGTCATTACAGACTCAATAGGATGAGTGAAGACGCAGAAAAACATGAGATGTGAGTTGCAAGATTTCTGGCACACTAGCCTTGATGAGCTTCTGCCTTGAAAATGACAAGGTCAACACTGGGTCATTACAGGTAACGGCATTAAGGTACCTGGGGACGAGGAAGGACTATTTTTTTTATGGCGCAAAACGCAAGGAAGGCCATCGGTGTATTATGATTTGTGGCCGCACAACAACAGTGAGGTTGATCCCATCATAAGGGTCTTTTAAGCCTTCACAGGGACACAAATTCTTTTCTGTTCCAAGGGCCATCGCAAAGTTGTGTTGGTATTGAGGTAGTTGGCAACCAAGTGATGAACAGGGACGAATGCGTGAATATAAATACCTGGGAAGGAATGCGAGTGCCAGTCCAGGTTGATCACTGCTGCTGCTGGTGTAGGGGCAAACAGGCTGAGCTTAAGCATGAGGGTCCTAACAACACTCGTGAGTACTGTACAACTTTACTGCAGAAAACTTTGTTTTTGCCTATCGTAAAACACACCACACGCACTATTTTTTTTACACGGCTGAATTCAAAGGCTAAGTTTATTTCGAAGCCTAGGCCCAAGGCCTACTGAAACTCTGGAATAAGATCCTCCCTCATCCTCCATTAAAGTCGACTAACACCTAGGTACCAACTGACTGCTAGGTGAACAGGTTCAACATGTATAAAGACACATGGCCAACGTTTCCACACGTGCCGGGATCGAACCCTAGTCCCTTCGTTGTAGACCGAGCCACCAACTTAAGAGGTAATGGATAAACAGAAGGGTGGACGGGCGAACCGCGGCCCGTAAACTGGAGGTTAAGATCCACGGTTCGGCACCAGCAAACAAATTGTGCAAATCCGTGAGTACACACGTCCACCAGCACTCCCAAGAACCATCACAACCCTGAACCCCACAACCCCTACAAACCTTCCAGTATTCCATGAGACGGACGCTATTTAAGTAGGAACGTACACCAAAGAAACTGTGTACAAATATAAACGGGATCCCAAACAAATTCTTAGATTTAAATTAACGAGTAAGTAGGCTGTAAAGAAAAAAAAAGCGAGGAAAAAAAAGGATTACGGAGAAGGGTTGCTTTATAACTTCCAAATTTATATAAATTCCAAAATACGATGATTTCTCGGATGATATAATTGTAATCAGTTACGTAGGGTTGAAGTTGAAGAAAAGAGAGGCTGTAAAATTAAAAAAAAATGTTGTGCAGAAAATGTTAATATGAATAAATGATAAAGTTTCTTGACAAATACAGAGAAATTGTAAACTTAAATATATCACTAATGAAAAGCTAAAATTTATTTATCAAATATGCAGAAACACTGGTAGGTATTCAGGCTTAATTCAGGGAACTGGAGCACAGATCCAATTCCCTAGATCAAGAGCCCCTCACCAACATCAAAGAACCTTCCTGCAGAAACACTGGAAAATGCAAATAATGATAATAATGGGACACTACGTATTGTGCTTCTGTTATTTTGAATTTAATAACCAAGCTTTTATCTGACACAAGAACGGACGTTCACATATAATCATGCTTTTACAGTCAGTACAGTGCTTTCAGAAGAGCAAATTTAGTTTTCACAGGAGTGATGTAGTCCTCCCAACAGCATCTTCAACTCATGATCCCCAAGTAATGAACATACACACGTCACTTGTATTCGATGCTGTCATTGTTCTTCATGCCACCCTTGACAACTGTTACAATAACATACACACAGACCCGTAATGATAGTACAATAAACTTGTAAACATTATGGCTCTGTCTCAGGCACAAAGTTGTTTGTTTAACATGCAATTTGACGCTTTTTTTCGTACTAGGCTATTAAAGAAAAAGATGATAGTAAAAATGTAATCACCAAGACACAGTACTGAGAAAATTTGATCATTTCCGAAGTACCGTGATTGACTGACTCCGAAATGCAACGTTCATCACACACATGCACTTACACTTACTTGGTGATAATTTCTACTTTACGATCACCTTGGAAGATTTATGCATGACTATATAAATTTTTAATTTACTTGCTTATGTATTAATATAAAAATGTGTTTATGTGCTTAATTGTTTTAAAGGAGTCCGTACAGACGTGTTGATCATTACAGGTGGTGACGCTAGGGTTGGTGTGTGCTGCTCATGGAGGTGGCAGCTATGGTGGAGGTGGAGGTCATGGCGGTGGAGGCCATGGCGGTGGAGGCCATGGCGGTGGAGGCCATGGCGGTGGAGGCCATGGTGGTGGAGGCTATGGTGGTGGAGGCCATGGCGGTGGAGCTAGCATAGTTGCTGCTCAACTTGTCGGCCGACACTCTTCCACAAGTGGTGGTGGTGGCGGCGGCGGCTATGGAGGCGGCATCAGAGGTGGACGTCAAGGACCTAGTATAGTTGCCGCCCAGCTTGTTGGCAAACACTCGACCACAACTGGTGGTGGTGGTGGCGGCGGCGGCTATGGGGGCGGCATCAGAGGTGGACGTCAAGGACCTAGTATAGTTGCCGCCCAGCTTGTTGGCAAACACTCGACCACAACTGGTGGTGGTGGTGGCGGCGGCGGCTATGGGGGCGGCATCAGAGGTGGACGTCAAGGACCTAGTATAGTTGCTGCTCAGCTTGTTGGCAGACACACCAGTTCAGGCGGCAGTGGTGGTGGTGGACACGGTGGCAGCTTTGGTGGTGGTAGCTTCGGTGGTGGCAGTATTGGTGGTGGTGGCGGCTATGGCGGAGGTGGCGGTGGCTATGGCAGTGGCGGAAAAGGTGGATGGTAAATATCAGGCAACTTGTAGCTCTATCTTTTTCATCAACAATCAAGAGTTAGCTCAGCTATCTCATGCTACGTCCTCAACTAGTAACTTCTCAGCTAGTGAAGGAACTGTCAACATACTTGTAACTCCTCAGCTAGTGAAGGAACTGTCAACATACTTGTAACTCCTCAGCTAGTGAAGGAACTGTCAACATACTTGTAACTTCTCAGCTAGTGAAGGAACTGTCAATATACTTGTAACTTCTCAGCTAGTGAAGGAACTGTCAATATACTTGTAACTTCTCAGCTAGTGAAGGAACTGTCAACATACTTGTAGCTTCTCAGCTAGTGAAGGAACTGTCAACATACTTGTAACTTCTCAGCTAGTGAAGGAACTGTCAATATACTTGTAACTCCTCAGCTAGTGAAGGAACTGTCAAATATTCTTGTCATTTGCTATTTCCAGACTTTAAGCCATCGATGGTTTCAGCTCACGTTTAGAAACATGTATTTCTAACTAATTCTGGGACGCTGAATTCGAATCTGAACTTAGTTTTGCCCTAAAACATACTACTGCGGGAGAACCATACTGAACACATGCCAAAAGCCTAAAAATATGCTTTTACGACAATGAAAATGAAGCTACGTTAAGAAAGATTAGTTTTTAACATTGAATTCACCACACACTTAACATCTGTGCATACAATAATACCTATGATTGTTACGTAACGTATATCATGTGGTTCTTCAGCCTTAAATAGCCAGTATAATGATCATAAGATCCCATTAATAAACCCTACGTGACAAAGACTAAACAAGCTCAGATTCCTGATCAGTGCCTCAAAATTAACTTTAAACAACAACCAGTTTGGTTTCTGAATAAAAAGTTAAATTTTGTTGGAAAGTGTAATTGTTTGTAGTATGTGATGGAATTCCTCCAGAGCGACTAATAAAAGCCTGTTTCATATTTATTTGTTTTTCTTCAATGCCAGACACGAGTTTTTGTGAGATAAATAATATTAACATGTTGCAAAAACAACAACACTTTCTAACAGCACTTGTCAAATTTACCTTTCAAATATACAATGAAAATAAGAAGCGGCAACGACGTGGTAACAGAAACTCCAGCCGATGACAAATACATAAATATGCAGAACATGTACATAGAGCTTACTCAATTCATGACTTGAGATAGCTTTAGTTAGAAACATTGCCTAAATCAAGGCTTGTCTTTCTGTATGTATCCTTGTACACATCCCTGTGTGTTCATCAAAAACCTGCACATGGGAGAGGAACCTCATGACGACGTTTCGCTCCGACCTAGACCATTATCAAGTATGTTGCTTTGGTGAATTGTTCCAGCCATGATAATGACTGTTAAACCCAGCCAGCAATCCAGCCAGGCCAAGTTACAACCTGCTCAGACATTGCTAGTCCAGATGGCTGGGAGTCCCCCGAGGGAGGTTTCTGGTCGCTGGAGAGGGGTTTCCGAGCTAAGGGATTTCACTTTAGCTACGGGAATGAAGCGGAGGCTTCAGTGGAGAGGGAGGCTGCGGGGAATGAGGTAGAGATGGCTAAGACTGCGGGGTATGAGGTAGATGGCAGTCCCAGCTTGCACTTGTAACAGATGTACTTCACTTGACCATGAACATTCAAGGCCACAACACCACCTTGAAACTGCCGTCATTAACATAAGTCTTCCAGTGTTTGCAAACCCTATTTTGTACATTATGTAAATTATAACACGTATTATCTGGTTTTGTACAGGTGACCTGCTGCTGCCTTCTTGTAGGACGCAGGCAAACACAAAGTCACGAACCACAACATGCGAGGTAATGGAGTTTTTTATATTTAAGAAAAGTGGATACATCCAAAATGAGCTGTTACAAAAGTCTGTGATAATTACATAATGGGAACAAAGGCAAGGTTAGGTAAGGTTTGGCAGGAAACAGGACAAATGTTTCCTGACGCGAGTCTGAGTCAAATGATGACCCGCAGCTGGAGCTTTAGGTCATCTGACCGGGGCCTTCAACTGGCTTACCGGTCCACCCCTTTAAAAATTATGGTTAGCTAGAGCTACGTGTTCCCTGTCATCACGCGGGATAGTCTACATACATAGTGTTGGAATGTGTCAGCATGAGCTGGGAGACTTCAGTAGGGTAACGAGGATATCGTCAAGTATTCCATTTAAGGTTCATCTACACCAGCTTTAAAGGCTTCCTTCCAGCAGGGATGCTGTTATTATTGCTTGAGAATTACCATCTCTAAGATGCACTATCCAATCCACAGGGAAAATGGAATCTCTATGAAGATATCTCCATCACAGAGCGGACCAACAAGAGAGGAGAGAAAAGAAAGAGGGGAGAGGGAAAATCTGGATTGCTTTACATATTTAGGAATACAAATATACATACGATGCAATAAAATCACAGTAAACAGGTGATATCGCTATTCTTTCATAGTGGTTGTTCTGCATATATACATACATAAACAATGCATATTCATTGTTGCATCAGCCTTTCGACATTGTAAAACTACATTATATTCCCAAGAACACATAAATTGCACTAGCCTGGCAACAACCAACTCGAACATCATAAACAAACACTCCTTCTACTAAGCAACAACCACTAAATGTAGGCTGACCCATGAGCATGGCCAAGCTGCATTACTGAACATTAAATGATAGAGGATGATGGTGGTTACTGGAAAGTGAGAGAGAAACAATACAAATAGTAGTAGTAGCATTAGTATTAATAATAAATTAATAATATGTAATAATACTAGTTATAATAACTATAAGTGTAAAACTTCAGGGGCGTAAAAAAATAAGTTCCTATATATGATATACATTTTTTTAAGCCAGGAAGGCCTAAATAAATCACTCTAATTGTTAGTTTAAGTTTAAAAGAGTATTCACTACACGAGGGTCAATAACTCTACACTTCAAGCGATCACAACTAGCAAGAATATTTCAGTCCGTCAACAATAGGAATTACGGTAGTTAACTCGGTGTATATACATTACATCTCGGTGTTACTGACAGACAAATTTCGCCAATATACTCAAGTGTTGCTCATGCGTCTTATTGGTTAATGGTTAATGAAGTTTAAAGCTTATCGACTACGCCAGGGTCACTATCGTTGCACGTAACCCTTTCACCACCAGACAAGAATATATGAATCAGCATATATACACCTCTCAATGCATCATAGGTGTATCCTATGACTTCGTACGAAAATAACTAAGTAAATTAAACCCAACTAAGAGCACCGGTCCAGATAACATCCCAGCTAAGTTCCTAAAAGATGGTGCCTCTGAATTCCCAATCCCCATTGCACACATAATAAATTTGTTCTTCACCACAGGTACCGTCCCGGAGGGGTTCAAGGAGATCAAGAGTACTCCTACCTTCAAGATAGGAGTACTCTTGATCTCTAACATACAAGTAATGTAATCTGAGTACTCCTGATACCTAACATAAATGTAATGTAATCTGATCCTGTCTTTAATATTAATGTACATAACTGAATTTACCTTATGCCTAGTATATCTCCTTTTATTGTAACTACTTTTCACATAGTTAAATTACTTACCTGTTTTCACTTTAAGGTTTAAGAGGACCCCAATGGAAATAAGTCACTTTGTCAGACTTTCTGGGGTTATCCTAGGTAATTACACATATGCTGCTATGTATGACAATTTATGTAACTGTAGTTATGTGTACCTGTACCTGAATAAAACCTTACTGACTTACTAATGTATATCCTCGTATCTTGTGTGTTTCAATTATCAAGTCTCGGGGTATATACTCAAAGTCCCCTGATCCGTCAACAGATGGCGAGTGTTTCTCTTAGCAATGTTTGCTTGCCACTTCCCAAGGCAATTAATTCTAATGTCTGCCGGTAGATGGTGGGGCGATGTACTTTACTCACTGAAATGCCTGGCTCTACTTTTGGCATAGAGTGTCTGTTGATAATATTCATGAATGAGGGCGAGTCAGATACCACTAAGAGTATAGCAAAACAATGTACACTCGGGTAGTTATTGATTTCTTTAGTTGCTAATAAATGTTGATAATGATTTTCTTAACCAATTAGTAACAGAGAAAATGGATACATCTGCAGTGTGTTGCTACCCTATTTTATATATATATATATATATATATATATATATATATATATATATATATATATATATATATATATATATATATATATATATATATATATATATATATATATATATATATATATATATAGGTAGCCTGGGCCTATCTTTAAACCCCACCAAATGTGAGATAGTTTCCACCAATCCACAGATGATCCAGGACATTAGGGCTGTTTTACCAGGGGCACGAGCCATCGATCCAGCCAACAGCACTCTCCTTGGTGCTCCCCTTGGGCCCAATGCCATCGATCTGGTCCTGGAAAAAATCTCCGACCTCAGGACGATGGAAGGTAGGATGAAAGACATCGATACACATGATGCCTTCTACCTACTCACCAGGTGCCTGTCAATCCCAAAACTTACATACTTCCTGAGATGTTCCCCAGCCTTCAACAGCCCGAAACTCGAGGAATACGACTCTCTCCTCAAGACCATGCTAGAGAGTGTATTGAATCTTTCCCTCGAAGATGGACAGTGGTTGCAAGCCTCACTTCCAGTCAGACTTGGGGGCTGGGAGTACGCAAATCCTCCCAGATTGCCCTACCAGCCTTCTTATCCTCTTCCATAGCATCAAATGAGCTAATAAAACAAATTCTTCCATACAACCTCAGTGATTCAGCAGGAATACAGGACCCTAGCTACACCAGTGCCATCACTGAATGGGAGACTCTTGCTGCTCCAACACCAAAACCTAGTGAAGAACTGGCCTACAAACAGTCAAGCTGGGACAGCCCCATTGTTGAAAAGACACTTGCCAATATGCTCAGGGCCGTAACATCAGACAGGAGACTGCCCGTCTCCTAGCCGTGAGTGCACATCACTCTGGGGACTTCCTCCAAACAGTTCCCATTTCGGCCATGGGAACACGCCTGGACCCTAAGACCCTTCGTATTGCAGTGGCTCTGCGCCTTGCTGCCCCCATTCACACGGAATATACGTGTATTTGCGGCAATGCGCAAGCCGACCAATATGGTCTACATGGTCTTAACTGTTCTAAAACCAAGGGTTGGCATGCAAGACACAATGAGGTCAACGACATCATAAAGAGAACCTCGCTACAGCTGGATGCCCAGCTGAGAGAGAGCCTCGATCACTAGCAGCCAACAACGCCCACAACCCAGCAAACTGCCCCGACGGGATCACCATCTATCCTTGGAAGAATGGCAAGCTCTTAGCATGGGATTATACCTGCGTGTCGACACTGGCTGACACCTACATCCATCACAGTGTTGGGCGACAGGGAGGAGCTGCTGACCACAGAGAGGAGTACAAGATCGGCAAGTACAGGGACATAAGCCAACAGTATAAATTTGTCCCAGTGGGATCAGAGACCTTGGGAGCGTGGGGAAAAAATGCAACACGTTTCCTTAAAGAGCTGGGTTCCAGACTCATCGACACCACCAGGGACCCAAGGGCAGCCACGTTCATGTTCCAGCGTCTCAGCGTGGCCATCCAGAGGGGTAACGCATGCTGCATACTCGGCTCGCGTCCGGCTTCGGAGGAGCTGGAGGAGATTCATAATCTTTGACATATTGTACCATTGTATTCATGTTCATGTTTGTGTGTTTTATAAATGTATTCTGTCTATTAATAAAGCATTTATATGTATGTATGTGTGTATATAGGATGGGGTGGTAGGAGAAGTGGAATATTCAAACGGCTTCAGGAAGAAATCCAAATATTCTTCCTTGATGCCTTTTTATCCACTTCTCCGAGGCTATGGGTCCCACAATTTGCACTAGAGGTGGACCCCATTATATATATATATATATATATATATATATATATATATATATATATATATATATATGTCGTGCCGATTAGGTAAAACTTGCGATTTTGGCTTAAATAGCAACGCTCATCTTGCCATATAAGACAAGTGAAAATTTGTGTATGCAATAATTTCGCCAAAATCATTCTGAACATAACGAAAAAAATATATTTCATTGTGTTTGTTTATTATTAAATTAATGTTAACGTATCTAAAATATATTTAGTTGGGTTAGGCTAAATTAAATTGCGCTTGTTGTAATAAGGTTAGGTAGGTTTTCAAAGTTTCTCTTGGTACAAAATTATAAATTCTTACATTAACATAAATGAAAAAATATATCTTTAAACGTATAAGAGAAAATTTTAGAAAGGACTTAATTTTAGATGAGTTCTTGCTAATTGACCAGTTTTACCTAATCGGCACGATATATATATATATATATATATATATATATTATGTCGTGCCGAATAGGTAAAACCTGCAATTTTGGCTTAAAGAGCAACGCTAGTCTTGCCGAATAAGGCAAGCGAAAATTTGTGTACGCAATAATTTCGCAAAAATAATTCTGAAAATAACGAAAAAAATATATTTCACTGTTTGTTTGTTATTAAATTATTGTAAACTTATCTAAAATATATTTAGTTGGATTTGGCTAAATTATATTGCGCTTGATATAATAAGGTTAGATAAATTTTCTAAGGTTCTTTTGGTACAAAATTATTTTTTACACTAACATAAATGAAAAAATATATCTTTAAACGTATAACAGAAAATTTTAAAAAAGACTTAATCTTAAATAAGTTCTTTCTAATTGACCAGTTTTACCTATTCGGCACGACATATATTTATATACATATATATATTTAATTTATTTATTTATTTGTTTATTTATTTAGTTCAACAGAGGCCCAGATGTAGTTCAACAGAGACCCAGATGTAGTTCAACAGAGACCCAGATGTAGTTCAACAGAGACCCAGATGTACTTCAACAGAGACCCAGATGAAGTTCAACAGAGACCCAGATGTAGTTCAACAGAGACCCAGATGAAGTTCAACAGAGACCCAGATGTAGTTTAACAGAGACCCAGGCGTAGTTCAACAGAGGCACAGATGTAGTTCAACAGAGGCACAGATGTAGTTCAACAGAGGCACAGATGTAGTTCAACAGAGACCCAGATGTAGTTCAACAGAGACCCAGATGTAGTTCAACAGAGACCCAGATGTAGTTCAACAGAGACCCAGATGTAGTTCAACAGAGACCCAGATGTAGTTCAACAGAGACCCAGATGAAGTTCAACAGAGACCCAGATGTAGTTCAACAGAGACCCAGTCGTAGTTCAACAGAGGCACAGATGTAGTTCAACAGAGGCACAGATGTAGTTCAACAGAGGCACATATGTAGTTCAACAGAGACCCAGGCGTAGTTCAACAGAGGCACAGATGTAGTTTAACAGAGGCACAGATGTAGTTCAACAGAGACCCAGATGTAGTTCAACAGAGGCACAGATGTAGTTCAACAGAGGCACAGATGTAGTTCAACAGAGGCACAGATGTAGTTCAACAGAGACCCAGATGTAGTTCAACAGAGGCACAGATGTAGTTCAACAGAGGCACAGATGTAGTTCAACAGAGGCACAGATGTAGTTCAACAGAGACCCAGATGTCAAGTTATCACACACATAAATCTTGACAGAAAATACAATCTGGCAACACTTAGACGTATTTCCTCTCAGGAGATACATAATAAATTTTTATCTTGCGGAAATTTTTCATATATTTTTATCAAGTTTAAGTAATGGCCAAAAACCTAGTTTTAGTAATAATGGTAGAATTACTCTCAAAATGCTAGGCAAATGGACACAGATGCAACTAATGTGACATTATGGCAACGTTTCGCTCTCTCCTTATAATCAAAACAAAGCGCTAAACCCACTAGGGTCACACAAATTTCGCTCTACAGGAGGTTCGTCAAGCAGTAACGGCTTGACAATAAAATGTCCATTTAACTCACCTTGTTTTGAAAACTAGAGTAACACTGGCCAGTTTCCGGCCACTTGATACTTTTATAAATTATTTTGTTAAATATGACCGTTAATAGGTAAGCATAAGATAGACTTTTTGAATATTGCGGCTGGTAGTTCATCTGACCCGTTACCCTCATGTTGTTGAAGGTCGCCCCGGCTGGTAGTTCATCTGACCCGTTACCCTCATGTTGTTGAAGGTCGCCCCGGCTGGTAGTTCATCTGACCCGTTACCCTCATGTTGTTGAAGGTCGCCCCGGCTGGTAGTTCATCTGACCCGTTACCCTCATGTTGAAGGTCGCCCCGGCTGGTAGTTCATCTGACCCGTTACCCTCATGTTGAAGGTCGCCCCGGCTGGTGGTTCATCTGACCCGTTACCCTCATGTTGTTGAAGGTCGCCCCGGCTGGTAGTTCATCTGACCCGTTACCCTCATGTTGAAGGTCGCCCCGGCTGGTAGTTCATCTGACCCGTTACCCTCATGTTGAAGGTCGCCCCGGGTACTTCAGCTCAAGGTCTCTTTATATTGGGTTAAAAATAATCGAATGTCATCAACTTTTTACTCATAGTGGGGACGGCGTTGATGTAGGTGAGGTGGAGGTTTTGATGTGGGGGTGAAGGCGTGGCAGTGGTAGTGGCAGTGGTGGTGGTTGTGGCGGTAGTAGTACTGGTGGTGGTGGTTGTGGCGGTAGCAGTGGTAGTGGTGGTTGTGGCGGTAGCAGTGGTAGTGGTGGTTGTGGCGGTAGCAGTGGTAGTGGTGGTTGTGGCGGTAGTAGTACTGGTGGTGGTGGTTGTGGCGGTAGCAGTGGTAGTGGTGGTTGTGGCGGTAGCAGTGGTAGTGGTGGTTGTGGCGGTAGTAGTACTGGTGGTGGTGGTTGTGGCGGTAGCGGTGGTAGTGGTGGTTGTGGCGGTAGTAGTAGTGGTGGTTGTGGCAGTAGTAGTGGTGGTGGTTGTGCCGGTAGTAGTGGTGGTGGTTGTGCCGGTAGTAGTGGTGGTGGTTGTGCCGGTAGTAGTGGTGGTGGTTGTGGCGGTAGTAGTGGTGGTTGTGGCGGTAGTGGTAGTGGTGGTTGTAGCGGTAGTAGTAGTGGTGGTTGTGGCGGTAGTAGTAGTGGTGGTTGTGGCGGTAGTAGTAGTGGTGGTTGTGGCGGTAGTAGTAGTGGTGGTTGTGGCGGTGGTAGTGGTGGTGGTTGTGGCGGTAGTAGTAGTGGTGGTTGTGGCAGTAGTAGTGGTGGTGGTTGTGCCGGTAGTAGTGGTGGTGGTTGTGCCGGTAGTAGTGGTGGTGGTTGTGCCGGTAGTAGTGGTGGTGGTTGTGCCGGTAGTAGTGGTGGTGGTTGTGGCGGTAGTAGTGGTGGTTGTGGCGGTAGTGGTAGTGGTGGTTGTAGCGGTAGTAGTAGTGGTGGTTGTGGCGGTAGTAGTAGTGGTGGTTGTGGCGGTAGTAGTAGTGGTGGTTGTGGCGGTGGTAGTGGTGGTGGTTGTGGCGGTAGTAGTAGTGGTGGTTGTGGCGGTGGTAGTGGTGGTGGTTGTGGCGGTGGTAGTGGTGGTGGTTGTGGCGGTAGTAGTGGTGGTGGCGGTAGTAGTGGTGGTGGTTGTGCCGGTTGTGGTGATTGTGGCTGTGGTAGTGGTTGTGGTAGTGGTGGTTGTAGTGGTGGTGGTTGTGATGGTGGTTGTGGCGGTAGTGGTGGTGGTGGTTGTGGTGGTTGTGGTGGTTGTGGTGGTAGTGGTGGTGGTTGTGGCGGTAGTGGTTGTGGCGGTAGTCTGGTGTTGGTTGTGGCGGTAGTGGTGGTGGTGGTTGTGGCGGTGGTGGTAGTGGTGGTGGTTGTGGCGGTAGTGGTTGTGGCGGTTATGGTGGTGGTGGCGGTGGTGGTAGTGGTAGTGGTTGTGGCGGTAGTGGTTGTGGCGGTTGTGGTGGTGGTGGTTGTGGCGGTGGTGGTAGTGGTGGTGGTGGTGGTTGTGGCGGTTGTTGTGGCGGTAGTCTGGTGTTGGTTGTGGCGGTAGTGGTGGTGGTGGTTGTGGCGGTGGTGGTAGTGGTGGTGGTTGTGGCGGTAGTGGTTGTGGCGGTTATGGTGGTGGTGGTGGTGGCGGTGGTGGTGGGTTGTAGTTGGGTGTATGCAGGAGGGTAGGTTTGGATTTTTTTTTATAATAGTTTGGGAGACAGAAGGTCGGTGATGGAGCGGCATAAACCTGTTGTAGACCTCTGAGAATAGTTGACCGTGGGAGACATGTGACTGTTGTTACTGTGACTAGTATTATAAATCCCATGCTAAGTACTCCTAACTAGTTGCAACCATAATAACACGTAACTAGTTACTGTGGCTACAGTGTTATAACAACGACGTATATCCTATAATGACGTATATCCTATTAAAAATACTGCCAAAAGAAACCATATCAAAACGTAATATTTAGTGACTGTCAGAGTTTCTCTTCACTTCTCTCTTCCTTTGAGACTTCCCTGCGATAACTTGAGAATACCCAGTCTGCTCGGCATCAAACTTTCAAAACATGTGTATCTAACTTTTTGAGAAATGTTCTACGTGGACTGTGTGGGTACCAAGTAAAAAAATGTGTGGTGCTGTTGTAAATAGTATTTTGGAATGATAGGGGATTAGAAGTTATTAATTAGGAATAAATGAAAAAAAAATGACCTGGAAACGTGGTTACCAATGTTATACTTTGAAGTGTGTTGTCTAACTGTGCAGATAAAAAAAATCACAAACTGCACTATAATACAAGCTACTGTGCTACCATGACAACTACTGAGCTACCATTACAACTACTGTGCTACCACCACAGCTCCTGTGCTACCACCACAGTTCCTGTGCTACCACCACAGCTCCTGTGTTACCACCACAGCTCCTGTGTTACCACCACAGCTCCTGTGTTACCACCACAGCTCCTGTGCTACCACCACAGTTCCTGTGTTACCACCACAGCTCCTGTGCTACCACCACAGCTCCTGTGCTATCACCACAGTTCCTGTGATACCACCACAGCTCCTGTACTACCACCACAGCTCCTGTGCTACCACCACAGCTCCTGTGCTACCACCACAGCTCCTGTGCTACCACCACAGCTCCTGTGCTACCACCACAGCTCCTGTGCTACCACAACAGCTCATTCACCCCAGAAATACTGGAGGCCGGTGATATGAATGTGATTCCCCGGCTGGACTTATATCACAGTAAACACTGGGAAAACCTTCACAAACACACCTGTTTTTCAATAGCAACGAAAATGTAAGCATAGCATCACGTAGGCTAGAGGAACCTGCGTAATTAAATTCGTTTGGCTTGTTTGACAAAGAACCGTAAATCTGTCTGGTAAAGAACATTTGTTCTGTTTGGCAAGCAATGCTTGGCTGGTTGACAGACAACGTTTGGCCTTCTTTGATAAGGCCAAACATTGTTTGTCCTAAGTTCACCCATAAACCCCAAGCTCACACATATTATTAAGCTCACTCGCAATCAAAAATTAACCCACAACCTCGGAAACTCTCCCATATTCTCCCATTCTTACAAGCTAGCAAGCAGTTTTCTGAACTCGCTAATATCCTCATAGTCTTCAACATCCCTCATAGTCTTCAACATCCCTCATAGTCTTCAACATCCCTCATAGTCTTCAACATCCCTCATAGTCTTCAACATCCCTCATAGTCTTCAACATCCCTCATAGTCTTCAACATCCCTCATAGTCTTCAACATCCCTCATAGTCTTCAACATCCCTCATAGTCTTCAACATCCCTCATATTCAACAACTTCCTTGACTTGCTCTTAACAAGATAATTTCACAACTTGGTTGACCTCCACCCTTCTCCACACACTCGTGATTCCTTGAAGTGTTTCAGACGTGGACCTTCTGATACCTGTAACAAGTCTCCCACCTACACATTTTCCACTTATTGCATTTATGCCGGGGAATTTTCCAGTAAATCTCTGTACTGGAAAAAAAAAATCCTCTAAATGCCCTTTGACCCCCTCTGGAAAAACCCCACTATGGGCGCATTTGAAGCCAATACGTGTCTTCTTGTATTTTTTTTTTGTCGTATCCTCTGAGAGTTTATCTGTGTTATATATTTTATATCATGCTATATAAAGAATGTGTAGTTGTCTTTGACAGGAATGAGATCATGTTTACAGAGGTACACGCAGGCAAATACATTGTCAAGAAATTTAAAAATGGCATGCCTCACTTACATTAATTCTTATTGTATAACTGCGCAAAACGTTATTAACATAGATGAAACACCTGAAGAACAAAGATGATAATAATAATAATAATAATAATAATAATAATAATACATTCAAGGGGAGCTGCTGTGTGACCCTCGTGGGTTTAGCGCTTCTTTTTTATTATAATACTCAAGGGTTAGGGATCATACAATGCCTGGAAAATGAGAGGAACGTAATCCGATTCGATCTAAGAAATGGGAGAGGAAACTCCCACTGCTTGCTTGAAGGTGGGGACAAAGAAATGCTATCCCGCACGTAGGATTCTGTTCACTAACATCCTGATTACATATCAATATATTATATCAGAAAGAAATCCCATTTAATTTCTTGAAAAATGAAGCTTTTGTTTTTTTCCCTTTGAAAGGTAAATCTAAAAGAACAAAATACATAAGGAATAAATATAATCTCTTATATTTCGTAAGAGATTATATTTAGTGGAGGGTGAGCAGTAAGTCTTAGTATTAGAGCACGTTTTGCATTATTTAGAGCGAAACATTATCTAGTAGAAAGATTCCTTCTTCTACGTGGCTTTTAAAATATAAATGTTAATAATGGAATGATTAATTTATCTAATTCATGTTAAGCGCTAAACCCATGTGGGTCAATCAGTGCAAGACGTGTTGGAGACTCGATCCTCCGTCTGCTGAGCGCGAGACAGAAGCGCTTCCTATCTGTACTCACCTAGATGTCCAATAATGGACTGGAAAAAAAAATGTTATTATGAAATGTCACCCAAGTGGGGTCCTGCAAGGGTCGAAACTTGCCCTCAACATGATTTTGGTTTCTACGAAATACTGAATCTATATAAAAATGTTTGAGAATGATGCAAATCATTTGCTTATTCACAAAATGGTAAACAAATCTAGAGAGAGATGTATTATAGAGTTTACGTTGATAAGTGCAACAAAATAGAACCAGAAGAAGTGTGAACTTGCTGCACCAAGAGTATAAATAATATGATACCTTGTAAACATAAAACTAAAAAAAAAAATTATTATAATAATAATAATCATAATTTTTAATAGGGCGGAGAGGTAAGCCAGTGGAAATCCTCGGTCAGATGACCAAGAGCTCCAGCTGCGGGTCATCATATGACTAAGACCCGCGTCAGGAAACACTTGTCCTGTTTCCTGACAAACCTTACCTAACCTAAACATCGAACAAAGGGATCTGAAATTAATTACAGATGAATGATCACTGAAGCTTACAATAATGACTAACTCATGCAGTAGCAATCTTTAATAAAACTTTCTGACACATGGATGGCGAGAAGCTAACAAATCATGTTCACAACCCACGTTAGATCAAACGTGCACCAGTAATGAGTGTTAGCAAATAAAGAAAACCTCATGGGAATAAAATAGATTTTTTTTTAATACTACAAAATAATTCCATGTTCCACGAGCTGACGAATGCGACTTACGAAGAAGGACGACACAGAAAAGACCCTCATTAGATAATAGAAGGAAAATTCAAGACATAACCACATATAAAGAATACGAAGAAATGTATATAGAGGATTTGTACAGCATTATCAAGAAGTACGAGTTAATTTATTATAGCAAAAACTGAAGCAAAACTTTCCAGGACACAGCATAAAATTTAAGCCATGCTGAAGCATAGCAGATTGAAATAATCAGACGAAGGGGGAAGAAATAATTAATAACTTGAAAAAAATGAATAACGTAAAGAAATAAAAATTATAAGGAGGGTTTTAAGAACAACAAAAAGGTTTGTTTTAATATATGCACATACACACACCAAAAAGGCCAAGTGTCTATAAACAAACGCATTTTACAACTGGTAACTAACTGTTTAACACTTGAAAAGGGCCCAATTATTTTTACAAACAACTGTAGCTACGGAGATGACTTGAACCCCCGTCATTTGTTCCCTTCACCAGATAAACATACAACGGGATATTCACTTAGCTACTAAGAATATAACAAAGTATATAATGAAAGAACACTGCAGCAAGCTTACTGGCCTATGCTAGGCAGGTTCAACTCACACCCACTCAAACTCTTTATATTCAATATATTAGAACCCTTGAGAACAGCTCGTCAGAGCCGGGTGATTTGTTTGGTGTCTGAGGTCCATGTCACTAGTGACTTTGATCTTGATAATTTATTTAAAACTGACTACTTTCTTGACAGCATATGCCTTAAGTCACCAACTCAATCATGCCTTTCATAGTTTGTAACAGGGGAATCCACACAATATGGACTCCCATTATTTACAGTTGTGTTAAGCCTATTATTAGAGTCGGATACAATCACATGAAAGTTATACCTCATGGGTTATCAGCGGGAGTTCCCACCTCACGAAGGATCTATTATTGGAAGCCTTGTACACCCAACCACCAATTATATTAGAATCTCTTAAAAATTACCTAAACTGTCTCACAAAACGTCTACAGAATACACAGAAACAGTAGTTCCGTGGACACTAAAGTCAGGTTTAATGTGCTCCTAAGTCACAATTGTTACAGTGATTAACTTACTACTAAAAAAACAGTACATTTCCGGAAAGAGATTAGTGATGGATATAACAGAACGGGGGAGGAGGGGGCAACTAATATAAGTGGCGGAGGGAGGACAATGCCAGGATCAGTAGCTCTGCTTGTCACTGAAGTGGGAAAGTCAACTGTAGTCACCATGAAGTATTATCTCCAACTTCTGGTTAGTACTGCTAAACTTCTGTTATTGGTGCTGGTATTATTACTAGTATTATTAAAAAGATGCGCTATACGTACTTGTATAGGTTATAAACCGCTGCTTTTGTTGAGGCTGATACTAGTTGGATTGCACTAGAAGTGGTGTTGGTGCCGTTTTTATCAAAGACATTGGAGCTAATGTTACTGCTGCTAGTGGTGTTGGTATTAGTGCTTCTGACAGTGTTAGTGCTTGTTGGGTTACTAGTGCTAGATTTATTACTGATGAAGTTACTAGCGCTGGTTGCGGTACTAGTGGTGTTGGAACTAATGCTGCTGCTAGTGGTGTTGGCACTGTTGTTGTTGTTGTTACTGGTACTTTTTAGTGCTAGTGGCTGAGACATTTGCAGTTCTTAAAAATAACTCGCACAATTTTTAAAAAATAACTACCTAATGAATCTGGTTGAGCGAAGTCACTCACGCATAATATTAAAGATTAGGAGAACTCGGTAATATCCTGCCCTGACCTGACTATCTTCAATGATGTCTAGAATATCAGTCATATCATTGTGTTTGAGTTCGTTATTGTATTGATTTCTACACGAGAATCCCGTCCCTGACCACTTCATTTTCTGAGCTTCTGTTTCTATGTGGGTTATCGGGCACGAACTAAAATAATTTTACTTGTTGAACAAAGTACCTTCTTTTCAAGTTCTGGTAACACATTTCAGTTATACTCCACTCAAGATTGTCAGCAGCATTGGGTTATGTTCATAAGTTCAACTTTTGTTTTTCATTTTGGGTTATCCTAGGTTTTCTACACATGCTGCTATGTATGATAATCTATGTAACTGTATTTGTGTATACCTGAATAAACTTACTTAATTCCCAGATGATAGTGGTGATGATGGTCGCGGTGGGTATGGCCATGGCTGACCCAGAACCCGAGGCTGAGCCTCATTTCCACCGTGGTGGCTATGGTGGATTCCGCGGTGGCTTTGGCGGTGGCTTTGGCGGGTAAGTCACAAAACCAGATCCCTTCCCGGTAAATTATTTCTGCGTGTCTTGAAAGTAAAGCTCTTACTGTTGAACAATTTTGCTTATTAATGAGAAAAATATGAGGTATACATTAACCATTCAAACATCGAGAAATATGTGAACTGAAAATTAAGTCATACTCTTGAAACTTTACATTATAGTGATACATAAATAAATCTAATATTACTGAGAGTGAGGTAAAGAGCTTGGGTGTGCACCTGCTCCGGGAGGAATGACCACAGTTAAAAACGTTTACATGATGCTATTCTTGACAGTTTCCGTGGTGGTGGTGGCGGCTATGGCTTTGGCAAGTAGAGGGTAGAGACTGTAGCTCGGCTGGACGAACACCTGAACGACACCTGACCATGAGTACGACCATAATAACAAACATCATCCACTGACGACTCTCTTGATGGGGCGTTTAAACATCAGCACTAAAACATTCCGCATTCCATATTTAATGTGTAATAAAAAATAATAAATAATGAGCATACCAAAGATTTTGTTTAACTTTCCTCATTATCAAATACTTCTTTATTTAATGACTACTGATGTGTATAAACTAGTAGTGACTATAATAAAGTCTAATGATATAAGACTGAATAATATTAATACTCTTTACTGAGGATAAAGCTCTTGAGCTGGCTGACTAACGAGGTTATGAGCCTAGCGACTCCAGGATAGGCTGTTCACTGCCAGTCAAGAATATTTTTAACACAATAAGATATGGTTTACATAAATTTTTCAAAAGCCCATCCACAAGTGTAATCATGGTGCAAGATGAATAACTGGAAAAACACAGAGACAAAATTAAAGTCATGGTAGCCACTAGGAAGTGGTAAGAGAGCTCTGATGTTAACACACTCAAAATAAAGAAAAAATAATCATAATCAAAAAGTAATCGAGAGCCTAGTCGTATAAGTAGTTTAAACAAAATTATATTATGATGCCCTTTTTTATTTCTTTAAGTCAAAGTAGGCGCACACCTCATTTCAATTCCTTGCAAATATTGCCCCTATCTCCTGCCTCACCCAACTATCAATATTAACATAACCATAACAAATTTACATAATAAAAACTTTAACATTTAATCTGGCTAAACACACATCAAATGAACACTTAACTGTTATTAGTATGTCATTAGTATATACAATGATGTATATAAATATGTAAGGCAGCTAAGCAACAGACTGAAACAATAGAGTTTTTAGTTCTATTTACTACTAACTACTGAAAACTCCACTAAACAATGGGACTAAAACTATGGAAGACTATCAAAAACCCAATGCTTATAACATGTTTAGATTATTATAATCGATGGGGAAGCGCTAAACCCGTAGGATTATACAGCGCCTGTGGGGGGATGATGTGGAAGGTATTCAGGCTCAATTCAGGGAACCGGAGCACAGATCCAATTCCCTAGATCAAGAGCCCCTCACCAGCGTCAAGGAACCTCCCTTGAGGGGGTAACATGCTTACAGTTACAACTGGTGTAACTGCCATTGTAAATTAGTATAAAGGGACAAAAACATTTAAGCAGTCAGTTTAAAGTCCAAAGTCTTGGACATCTGACACTCTGAATGAAGTATTGGGATGCTGACGTGGGGAAGACAGTTGCTGTAAATAGTGGAGGGATACCCAAACCAGCATCCCAGTCTTCCCTGTCATTGACAAATGAAAGTCAGCCGGAGTCATCATGATCTCCGAGTCTTGGTTGGTACTCCAAAAATCTTCCTGCGGTGATGATACTTGCACTGGTGCTACTATTGGTGCTGGTACTAGAGCTGGTGTTAATGTTGGTGGTGCTACTAGTTGTAATTTTGGTACTAGTACTATTACTAGTAATGCTGTAGTTATTAATGCTGGTACTGGTACTAATGTTACTGACAGTAGTGTCTGAACTAATGCTTCTTGTAGTACTGGAGGTAGCTGTGGCCGGGACACCTCCAGTAATGGATGCCTTAAGAAGTAGTTTTGAGGTGGCCAGTCCCTCAGCTCTGAAAAGTGTTCCGCTAAATAAGTAAATAAATCAAGGCTAAGGGACTGATCATCTCATCTTTGCCTCTCCACTGCTTCTGTTGTCTCCAATATTTAGTCACCTGTGTTCGAGTGAAGAAGCCTGCAGAGCAGGCGAAACGATACGACAATAAATACACAATTGTCGCACATGTGTCTTGTTCATCTACTTGACCGTACTGTAGGTCATTGGAATTATGACGTCTGTGCTCTTCTGGAAAGGCAGCTGCAGAATGAATGACGGTGAATATAATTCTTTCTTTGCGTTGCCCTAATTTAATGGGAAGCAGCCAAATACAGTGGTACCTCGGTGTTTGAACTTAAGTGTTCCTAGGTGGTGTTCGAACTGCGAAAAGTTCGATGTCGGAAATAGTATTTGCCAGGCTTTAATTATCAGCCTCACACAGTGGAGGATGTTGAACTGACTCTTCCAAAAGTCTCTGAGAGTTACATCAGTGTCAGAGGTCACTTCGAAGCAGTTTTGAAACAAGGTTTTCGTGTAAAGCTTTTTTACAACTGCATTTTAAACGTTCAAAGAAGAGGCAATTTTTTTCTGAACAAAACTGTTCGGACTCATTTTCGTTCGAGGTGCGGTACATTCGAACACCGAGGTTCCAGTAAATTCTATGTGAGTTAAATACCTTTCGGAAATAGCGACTAATATGTACATTATGAGTAGTGGAGGCTATGACTATGGTCGACACGGTGGTGGACGCTACCATGGCTTCACTGGTGTCCTCGGGTAAGTTAACGTGAAGGAGAAATTGCTAATAAAATTCTTTATGAATCCGAGAATAGTAAGCGTCTTATAAATGAAGAATAAGTCACGATAAAGGGGCTGGAATATTTCACAAATAACCCTCACTGAAAGAACCTCTAGACAAAGTTTCGGCCCATCCTGGACCATTACCAAGTGACAACTGAGCGAGTAAATAAGAAGACTAGAAGACAGGTCGGGAAGAGAGAGTGGAAAGAAAGCTACAACACAGGTCAGGTGAGGAAAAGATATCCTCAGTAGCAGTAGTGGTAGTAGTTACAGCAGTAGCAGTAGTGGTAGTAGTAGTAGTAGTAGTAGTAGTAGTAGTAGTAGCACCACCACCACCAGTAGTAGTAGTAACTGAAATCAGCAGTGAGTTGACCAGCTTGTTTTATAATACGCTGGGTGCTCTGAAGGATGGGATTGGATGCTTTACCTTGTAATATCATATGAATTATGAGGTGTGTACACTTGCGGAGACACAGCTGTAGAATGAGTGAGTGAGATTCCATTTTTGTGTTGATAAATTTAATAGGAAATGGAAGAATAGGTTAACTCACAGAATATTTTCCGTGAGTTAATCATCTTTCGGGAGTGTGACTATAGTGACTAATATGTATGAGTGTAGCTTCAGTGGTCGTGGCACTGGCTGGAACGACACCTGAGCACGACCACATCTACAAGCGTCGTCCACTGACGCCGTCCCTGATAGACGTGTAAATGTCTTCATAAAATTATTCTCTGACCAACATTCATGAGTAATAGACAAATAAAATATTTGTTTTTCATTGTTCCTTAAATATTCTTTCATTATATAATTGGACCTGCCTGGTATAGGCCAGTAGGCCTAACGGAATACTCCTTTACTCTAAAGTTCTTAAATTTGTCTTATAAATTAGCCATGAAACATAAACACAGTTAATATAATCAAGTGTATAATAATGAAGCTAAGTCATACCGAACGAAAACCACTGGACTGATTAGAAAGTATAATGTATTGATGATTAAGAAACATGTGGAACAGTTGGGTATCCTTATTGTTGAAAAGTTTCGCCTACACAGTAGGCTTCTTCAGTCAAATATAGAGGCAGTAAGTGTAGTTGTGAAATAAAGATGATGTAATCAGTCCATCAACCTTGGAGAAATAGTATTTGAGGTGGTCAGTCCCTCAGCCTGGTGAAGAGTTCAGCTTCATGGAGCTGAGGTAAGTTTAGTCGGAATAAGTGCAAGTTATGTAATTCATGGAGGATGAGTAAAACTCGGAGACGGAGCAAACAACGAGAAAACGAAAAGCATTCGGAGTAAATATCTTTGCCTCATACACAGAATAAGCAATATTCCTAACATAGTGGGCAAGAGAGTCGTAGAGTCGAAAATACCCGGAGGTCAACTATGGTACATGATCTAAGGATTCCCCATTTCATGAAGTAAATATCAGAAATTTTGGACACTCGACAAACGAAGTTCTAAATTAAACAGTTCCCATCAAAACAACTTTGAGAAATACAAAAAACAACAAAACAATTTTCCATTAAAACATAAGTTGAGTTTAATTAATTGTGCTCCATAAATAGAATTGCTAAGTAGCGTAACGTCACGAGAGGATGT
This sequence comes from Cherax destructor, assembly GCA_009830355.1. Classification (NCBI taxonomy): domain Eukaryota; kingdom Metazoa; phylum Arthropoda; class Malacostraca; order Decapoda; family Parastacidae; genus Cherax; species Cherax destructor. The sequence goes on along the minus strand of WNWK01001756.1, from coordinate 60,546 downwards.
TGACGTGGAAGGGTAAGCAAAGAAATATAAATAGTGGAGGAATACCCAGACCAGCATCAGTAGGTTCCCCTGACGCTGAAGAACTAAAAGGTACCTGTAGTCACCATGAACTATCTCCGAGTCTTGGTTAGTATTGTACAATATTTCGTTGGGTTAGTGTTGGTAATTCATTCTGGTCCTAGTGACAGTGCTGATAGTGGCGCTGCTACTAGTGGTATTTCTTTCAGTGTTGGTGATGCCGGTTGCCAGGGCAAGTCCAGTACTAATGGTCAGACCAGCAGACTTTCTCACTAACTTAAACTTTCGGGTCATTTTAATGAATTGCTTAGGAAAACCTCTGTTGTTTATAAGATTAAAGGATAGGTGAACGCAGCATTAATAAGGTTTCTAGTATTTGGTTTTATTTCGTTAGAAAAGTAGTATTTGGATAAGTCTTGTTGCAGTCAGTTCAGCCGAGAACGAAGTATTTCAGTGACAGACCTAACAGACTCGCTTCCTTATTTTCTGGCTGAGGGTTGATGCTTTCAGTTAGTCATAAACTAAAGAGAAAGCATTAATGCAAACTTTACTGAATTTTTTAAGTACGAATAAGTTTATAGATACTGACTGGGATACTTTCATGAGTGTAATCTGTTTCACTTCCCTTCCTAGATGATCGTAGTGGTCATGATGGCTGCAGTGGGCGTGGCTATGGCCTATCCAGAGCCCGTTACTCCAGTGTTCCACCGTGGGTTTGGTGGTGGAAGATTTACCGGGTAAGTCTAAATACAATATAAATTCTCAATAGTATAATACACAAGTGAGGTAAGTAGCCTCGATATACATTTGCCCCGGGAGAATTGTTGCCACAGTGATTAATATTTACAACATGATGGTACCTCCAGTCGTGGTGGCTAAAATGGGTAGAGAGGAGAAGAGGGTGGGACGACGACTGCACAGACGAACACCTGAACGACACCTGACCCTGAGAACTACAACAATGAAGAGCGTCTTCCAGTCACGCCAGCTCTGATGACCAGCACTTAAACCTCTGCAATGAAGTCTTCCTTGACCAACTCTTTATACATAATAAATATATATAAACAAACAAAAGTCAAACAAAATAATTTCGCTTTCCTTTGTATTCATGAATGTAATTCTTATTATAATATTAAAGGAAAAGTGGTAAACCTATGTGGGTCACAACGTAGCATTTGAGACTTCTGACATTATCAAATGTATAAGAAAAAACATAATAAATGACTAACTTTTTCAAGGGATAGACGAGCCTTGAACTTACCATCTAGGATTTACTAGTCAGTCACAATGGTCACTTCACCATATTGGCTAGAAAAAAAAGGTCAACCATATTCAGGTAATGTTGAGACGTACTCTAGCTGTGACATCAGCAGTAAGTGTCTAGTAGTGTTCCTCTCATCATCAGCAGTCTATGTAGTTCTTGGACCTCTAAGTCATGTTACTGCATAAGAAAAACTGAAATAAACCATTGTAACTTTTTCAAGTCATGGGAGTCTATAACTCGTGATTTTGAATATACTAGTCCATCACACTAACCACTGGATCATATTAGGTACAATACGACAAGCAAATTTATTCCAGGCCATACTAGCAGGTCAGTCAGTGCGCTAGGGTATCTAAAGCAGTGTTTCACTGCGTTTGATATAAGAGCTTCCTTGACAAACATCTGCAGTGGAGAGGAATTAATCTGCATTTTTTATCTGCAATGGCAAGAAATATTTATTGTGGTTTAACTATGCCAAACACTGTGGTTTACCATGAACACTAACGCGAGTTGGTTCACTATAAATATACTCCGGCTGGAGTCGGATTGAAGCACCAAGAACGAGTACAGGATAAGCAGCCCCCAGATGTTGTTGTTGTTGTGGTGGTGGTGGTGGAAGAAGCGACAACAACAACAACAGGATATCATCAATGAAGAGACGAAACCAACGCTTCGGAAATTCTCAGTTATATAGAACAGTCACAATACCGTGGCTGGAATAATACACAAATAACCAGCACTTAGCAGACTGAAACTTATGACGGAGTTTCGGTCCGACTTGGACCATTAATGATCCATTCATTCAGAAAAAAACATACCTCATACAAAAGACATTCGTCATACAAAACACTATTTATCATAAAAAAAATCATAGAAAAACATTCATCGTAGAAAGACATTCATCATACAAAGAAAGTCATTATAAAGACATGTGTCGTACATAATCACCCCGAAAAATACTCTCAACCCAGAAACATGCCATGGGTATAGGCTGGGCAAGACCCTCAAGGGCATATCTCACAACGTATATTCAAAATTCGTTTCAGGCTCAAGTTTACAAATCGGTCGAGAAAAAATGTAGTTTGGGAAAAGTGGGAAGTTTCTACGAGACGCGGTCCAAAATATATAACCTACAATTCATTTCAGGTCAGAACCTACATATATTTTGCATTCATGGGGGAGGGGAGGAGAATGACGTCAAACTGGAAGGGTCATACAGCAGAGTTGTTTCTAAGAAAGGATCAAGAGTTTCACCAGGTCAAAACCTTGTACATATCAATCAAGTAATCAAAGAGAACGGAATCTCCAAACAATAGAGGGCGCAGACTGGGAAGACAGAGGCTACAAAAGTCACTCAATGCGAAGGAAAGGAGGGTGAGTACAGTACCCAACATATCGCCAGAGGAGCACATCAGCTGAATAATTTATTCGAAAAATTACTTTAGCGCTCAAGAGCTTAAAAAATGGAGTCATTCATGACTATATACAGAATGTGTAAAGTTCATCATGGAGTAAGAAGAGCTCTTGTGGAATAAACACGGAGTATGTCCACAAACTTAATAATAATAATAACTTTATTTACTACAAGTACAAGGTATACAGGCCTAGCTGACATCAGTGACATACTACTATATAGAAAGCTGCTTGTTATGCAGAGCATTTCGGGCAAATTAGGTCAGTTTTGTCCCAGGATGCGACCCACACCAGTCGACTAACACCCAGGTACCCATTTTACTGATGGGTCAACATAGACAACCGGTGTAAGGAAACACATCCAATGTTTCCACCCCTTCGCCGGGAATCGAACCCGGACCCTCACCGTGTGAAACGAGAGCTTTTGCCACCAGGCGATATTATTCCAGCAGCTAAAGAATTACTATCATCAACTTTGTACCTTGAAAAAAAAAATACTTGAACAACGTTAAGTTTCGTGTACCCGAGGAGACTCAGCTACAACAAGAAAAAAACAACTGAACTGACGAGAAACATTCAGGTAGGATTCTCACTGGTCCTAAGGCACATCACACCCTCAGAGGGGATTTCTTCCAGCCATTACACGCAAATATTATAACTGCCACATATACAATCAGGTTGCTGATGTCTATAATTGTAAGGCGGCACGGGTCGGAATTTGCACAAATTGAACACTCCAAAAGAATTTTCAAGGACAAACATGAGAGCATTCTGGTCGAGAGAAGTGTGTCAATTTTCAATAAGAAGAATTCAGGGTGTGGCACCCAAATTGAGAGGAAAAACCCTTTTCCACATGGAGCCGCCTTCAGCAGCGACATATGTCTGCAGGGGCTGAGAGACTGCCAGCTAAAACTTGCAGAGCCAATATCATGATTAAAGGATTAGATCAACTGCCATAGGAAAATGTGACAACTCGGAGAACAAGGTGGGAACTTTTCAGAAGCAGGACCAAGGTGCTTCACACACTTATTTTTATAGCAGTATGTGGAGTTTACTTCAGCCACTACCTCGTCCAGTTTACTCCCCTGACCACTCCGACTTTGAAAATATATCAGTCACTATGACTCTTTCTATGCCTATTTGTTCTAGATTTTTACTTTTCAAACGGTCTATTGTTGTCCGAATATGAATCCTCAGAGTATTTTGTAACACGTGATCATACCTCTTACCCATCAATTTTCTAAGGATCAGATTCACAACTATGACAAGTACTACGAACCTATGCATTTTCACTAGTTTCTGAACATATATATTTTTAATATTTGCTCCATGCCTAGTAGTGTTGCACACTCGAAGAATGTGAGTACAAGTGTGCGTGTGTTTTTTGTTTTGTTTTGGGAATACTTATTATGTCGTTTACCTTGAAAATGATGACGTAGAGGCTGGCCGGTGGATGTGGGTTGAGATACATTGTGCGATGATAAAAAGAGGACTAGGTCTCCCTGGAGTCTACCTGGAGGGTATTCCGGGGATCAACGCCCGCGACCCAGTCCACGACCAGGCCTCCAGGTGGATCAGGGCCTGATCAACCAGGCTGTTACTGCTGGCCGCAGTAGTCCAACATACGAACCACAGCCATGCTGATCCGGCAGACTTTAAGTATCTGTCCATCTCCCTCTTGAAGGTAGCCATGCGTCTATTGGTAATTTCCCTTATTCATGGTGGGAGGCTGTTGAACATTCTTGGGCCCCGGACACTTACTGTGTTTTCTCTTAGTGTACCAATGGCTCCTCTACTTTTCACTGGGGGTATTTTGAACCGCTTGCCCAATCTTTTGTTTTTCGTAGGGAGTGATTTCTGTGTGCAGATTAGGGACCATTCCTTCTAGGATTTTCCAAGTGTAGATTATGATGTATCCCTCTCGCCTGCGCTCCAGCGAATATAAGTCAAATGCTTCGAAACGTTACCAGTAGTTAAAGTATTTGACGGAACTTATATGTGCAGTAAAGGTTCTCTGTACATTCTCTAGATCTGCAAAAAAAAAAAAATAACACTTGCCAAAGTAGTTATATAACTGGGCAGCAGCGGCCTGATTATTCAAATATCTTTCGCCTCACACCATTATCGTGTTGTTTTCTCTTAAAATTATGGGATAAAATGACTGTAAAAACTTATGATAACAGACAGATTAACATTCAGACATCATAATCACTAGGTTACATTAACCGGAGCACCGCGGGGTGGTAATAGTGATAATGATCACTATGTTACATTAACCGGAGCACCGCGGGGTGTTAATGGTGGTGGGGTTAAAATACCTGCGACATCCAATACGCTAACACCTACCAAAAAAACACTTTTGGCAACACTAGCGGGTGTTTATATGTTGCTGTTCCCTGCTTTTGCTGCTTTTAATTATCACGTGTGCGTTAGTAATGTTGTTGCTAAGGCTACGTTTTCACGGCTGCTTTTATTCTCAATAAACTGATGTTATTCTATGATTTTGTTTTGTATCTCCTGAGCCGTCTCCCACCGAGGTACAGCTGTTATAAATCTAAAAAAATATATATATAAATCGTTTCCTCTACTACTGTTTCTACTGTTTTTGTTGCTGCCGTTTCTACAGCTTTTGTTGTTTCTACTGCCTTTGCTGTTGCTGTTTTTACTGCTTTTGTTGTTGCTGTTTCTGCTGCTTTTGTTGTTGCTGTTCCAATGCTTTTATTGTTGCTGTTTATGCTGCTTTTGTTAATGCTGTTCCAATGCTTTTATTGTTGCTGTTTATGCTGCTTTTGTTAATGCTGTTCCAATGCTTTTATTGTTGCTGTTTATGCTGCTTTTGTTAATGCTGTTCCAATGCTTTTATTGGTTTATGCAGCTTTTGTTTATGCTGTTTCATTCACTGTTTGTGGTGCTTGGCTTGCTACTGGTGTTTCTCTTCTTAGTGTTGTCTGATCAAAGGAAGGGAAGCGCACTTCAATCCCCTGTCAATTCACTCTTGTTTCTGTTGCTTCTGCTCTTTCTGTTCCTCGTTCTGTTTAAACTTCCGTTCTTTCCTATAATTCTCATTCTGTTTCTGATGTTTCCGTTACTGTGTGCATATCTACTGTCGCTTTTACTGTTTATTTTGTTGCTTCCACTTATGCTGTCCATGCTGTTGTAGAAGTTTTTAACTGCTGTTGTTGCTTGCTCGTGCTGCTGGTGCTGTTTCTGCTGTTGCTACTGATTGTTTCCATTACCGTTGTCTTCTTTTATGTTTCCGTTGTGGCTATGTACTTTCTGCACCTAATGCTTATAATGTTCGTGTTTCTAATACGCCTCATATTGTTTCACTTAATGTTACTGTTATTGTAGGCACTGTTTGGTTAATGTTGCTGTTATTGTAGGCACTGTTTGGTTAATGTTGCTGTTATTATAGGCACTGTTTGGTTAATGTTGCTGCTATTGTAGGCACTGTTTGGTTAATGTTGTTGCGATTGTAGGCACTGTTTGGTTAATGTTGCTGCTATTGTAGGCACTGTTTGGTTAATATTGTTGCTATTGTAGGCACTGTTTGGTTAATGTTCCTGCTATTGTAGGCACTGTTTGGTTAATATTGTTGCGATTGTAGGCACTGTTTGGTTAATATTGTTGCTATTGTAGGCACTGTTTGGTTAATGTTGCTGCTATTGTAGGCACTGTTTGGTTAATGTTGCTGCTATTGTAGGCACTGTTTGGTTAATGTTGCTGCTATTGTAGGCACTGTTTGGTTAATATTGCTGCTATTGTAGGCACTGTTTGGTTAATATTGTTGCTATTGTAGGCACTGTTTGGTTAATGTTCCTGCTATTGTAGGCACTGTTTGGTTAATGTTCCTGCTATTGTAGGCACTGTTTGGTTAATGTTCCTGCTATTGTAGGCACTATTTGGTTAATGTTCCTGCTATTGTAGGCACTGTTTGGTTAATATTGTTGCTATTGTAGGCACTGTTTGGTTAATGTTGCTGCTATTGTAGGCACTGTTTGGTTAATGTTCCTGCTATTGTAGGCACTGTTTGGTTAATGTTCCTGCTATTGTAGGCACTGTTTGGTTAATGTTCCTGCTATTGTAGGCACTGTTTGGTTAATGTTGCTGCTATTGTAGGCACTGTTTGGTTAATATTGTTGCTATTGTAGGCACTGTTTGGTTAATGTTGTTGCTATTGTAGGCACTGTTTGGTTAATGTTGTTGCTATTGTAGGCACTGTTTGGTTAATGTTGCTGCTATTGTAGGCACTGTTTGGTTAATGTTGCTGCTATTGTAGGCACTGTTTGGTTAATGTTGCTGCTATTGTAGGCACTGTTTGGTTAATGTTGCTGCTATTGTAGGCACTGTTTGGTTAATGTTGCTGCTATTGTAGGCACTGTTTGGATAATATTGTTGTTATTGTAGGCACTGTTCGGTTAATGTTGCTGCTATTGTAGGCACTGTTTGGTTAATATTGCTGCTATTGTAGGCACTGTTTGGTTAATGTTGCTGCTATTGTAGGCACTGTTTGGTTAATGTTGCTGCTATTGTAGGCACCGTTCAGTTAATGTTGCTGTTATTGTAGGCACTGTTTCTGTCTCGTTTTTTGCTGCTTACGTACATTTCAGGCCTGTGAATTTCACGGTCCCTTTTAATTTATACATTTTAACACTGGAAACTCATGTAATCACTAAACTGTACTCCTTGGTAAGTAGAAGAGTATGTATGTAAAATTTAGATGCAATAATCCCTTCCTTTGACTCTTTATAATGCTAATAAATCTGTTTTCTGTTCCTAATATTCTGTTTATTCTGTTCCTAATGATTCCACAGATACGGTTTTCATTGTTATTGCTTAATATCTTCAGTGATTTCGTTGCTGCTGCTTTTATTGCTGCTCCCTCTGTTGCAGTTGCTTCCGTTGATGTTGCTGCTGCTGCTGTTACATAATTCGCAGCAGACCTCCTAAAAAAGGAGTGGACACGAAATCGGAGTAAAAATGTATCCTGGACTCAAAAAAAGTGGTTTGTCTTCTCCTGGCCTCAAGAGGGATTTCCCAACTCACGAAGAGGCACCCAACAACCAAAATTTCATCTACATTTCCCTACACGACCTGGCAACATAACTTCGGAAAAACAAAACAGAATCCAAGTCAGCAATCACTGTTTTCTGCACCCAGAGTAGTTAAATTCAGCGTTTCCTCCAAGTCAGAATTTATTGCAGTAGTAGTTACCTGGCAATGTAACGATGGAACTAGGGAAGCGGGGGGAGAGGATGGACTGGAGTTACAGCTTCTATAAATTCTAGAGGAGGAGCCAGACAGTCATCAGTAGCTTCTCCTGCAGCAGCCATGCACTGCTGCAATAAATTGCTGCAATTAATTGATATGTTCAACTTATATTCAAACTTTATAACTTAGATATGCAACTTTAATTATTTTATAAATTATCAACCATAACTTTTTGTTGCTGCAATAAATTGCTACAATTAATTGATATGTTCAACTTATATTCAAACTTTATAACTTAGATATGCATCTTTACTTATTTTATAAATTATCAACCATAACTTTTTATCATTTTATTATTATTATTGCTTTAATTTGTTTAATCTGATTTAATTAATTTTATAATGAAGACAAAAGTACAAAACTATGTTCAAATTTCATATGTTCAAATTTCATAGCTTAAATACTCACCTTTACTCATTGTATACTATCTACAAAAATTCTTACAATCTAGTTTTAAGTTAATTTTAAGTCTGCCCAAAATGCCCTGCATACTAGGGGCTTTTGGCATGTACACCTCATGTAATCTCAATAACCAAATGTAATTCTTTGTATCATGTCCAAATAAAAATTATTATTATTATTATTATTATTATCTCCGAGCCTTAGTCAGTATCCTTAGAAATTATTCTTTTTCTGTTATTACTAGTGCTAGTACTGGTGCTAGTGTTACTACTAGTGCTGGTGCCACTGTTGATGTATGTGTGAGAATATATATACTATATATATATATATATATATATATATATATATATATATATATATATATATATATATATATATATAAACCTTGATATTGTTCTTTGTTATCTATTGTATTAATTGCTTATGTCTCTGAAGAGGTGCTGTCACTGATTACGATTACATCGCTCCATATTCTCACCCTTTTTTTAATGCTTATAAATATACCAATACATGCAATACCTGTAGTAGATGCTTCATCATTCACACATAAATGGTGTTGTATCTAGGCATACATATTGCTTTTCCAGTTCTCGCTAGCTCAGCAGTATGTATACGAACTAGATATAAGCGAATTCGTAAAGAGACATTTAAGATAAGATAAAAAAGTGAACTAGATAAGAATGAATTGGTTAAGAGACACTAGATAAAAACACTAGGTACTTAATCATCTCGCAGTGAAGTTTTCCAGTTTCACTGTCATGGCAGCTGCTCTAAAATGTTTGGTTGTGGAGAACTGTTAACGGTGAAGCGGAATCCCGTGGCCACGCAGAATCTTGTGGAGCCACGAAGGTACTGACAGACCACCAGAGAATACGTCACTCAAGTCTGGCATCGTCAGAAGTGTCCAATTACTTTTATAAGTTTAACATTTGTTGTCTCTTTCACAGGTGTTGATGGTGGTGGTGATAGCCGCGGTGGGCGTAGCTATGGCCTACCCAGATCCTGCTAGCCAATATGGTGGAGGATTCGGTGGTCGTGGAGGATTCGGTGGTGGTGGATTCGGTGGTGGTGGATTCGGTGGTGGTGGATTCGGTGGAGGTGGATTCGGTGGTGGTGGATTCGGTGGTGGTGGATTCGGTGGTCATAGACATGGTGGCCGGTAAGTTAACAACGCGATATCATTTCCCCACAAAATATCATTATGGACGTGACAAAAGTAAATATATTATTAATGAAGAGTTTACCTTATTACTGCGTTGCATGAGGTTAATATTATCTTAAGTGAAAAATACTGAATAGCGTATTGACCATCCCAGTGTCGAGTAAATAAAAAATGCCATACTCTGCCATTCACTAGGGTTTATAACGTATGCTTCTTATGAGCAGATTAACAATTTAGTGATACTTGAGTAGACATACTAAATAAGTGAGGTAAGTAGCCCGGGTGTACACTGACCTCAGGAAGAGTTTGACCACATTGACTAAGGTTTACATATTACTTGCAGTCGTCATGGTGGTCATGGCTATGGCAAGTAGAGAGGGTGGAGAGCGGCTGGACTTACATCTGACCCTGAGAACAGCAACGAGCGTCGTCCTGACCCTGAGAACAGCAACGAGCGTCGTCCTGACCCTGAGAACAGCAACGAGCGTCGTCCTGACCCTGAGAACAGCAACGAGCGTCGTCCTGACCCTGAGAACAGCAACGAGCGTCGTCCTGACCCTGAGAACAGCAACGAGCGTCGTCCTGACCCTGAGAACAGCAACGAGCTTCGTCCTGACCCTGAGGACAGCAACGAGCGTCGTCCTGACCCTGAGAACAGCAACGAGCGTCGTCCTGACCCTGAGAACAGCAACGAGCGTCGTCCTGACCCTGAGAACAGCAACGAGCGTCGTCCACTTACAACACTCCTGAACAGCGACTTTGTAAACATCTGTTCTAAAGTCTTCCCTGACCAACGTTTATGTATAATCAATAAAAACTTATAATAAATAAAAAGGCAAATAAACAAATATAATATTTTTCCCCGTTTGCTCTTTAAGAAAAATTCATTATTAAATATGTTTTTTTTTTTAAGTTAATAATGAAACAAGTCTAAAATATGAGCAGAAAGATAATGAATGATAACCTATAATAAGCATACAACTTTTTACCCATTGAATTAACACAAACACACAAACATCCATACCATACTTCCACACCACACCCACACAGATTCCTCATCCGCACACATCTACACCCACAAGGTCCACGAGAGTGTATCTGGCGAGTAGCACGTTAAGAGGCGGGGACAGAATCTAAGAATCGACCCCTACAACCACTAAAGAGTACAAATAGGCGAGCACACACACACACACCACAAACAACTCGTCAAGTGTCTATCAACAAGTGCCTTTGACAGGGGGGTATGATGTTAGTTGCCTATGGCAACTAACATCAGAATTCCCCTTCCCCCACGCACACATATAAACAAATGACGAAATGAGTGAAACGGCACTGAACCTTCTAGTTTACCCCATGATGTTTCTAGTTCTAAAGTGAATGACAAAACAGTGTAACAAGTGAACCAACTCCAAAAGCAAGAGGAAAAAAATAAAACAATGATTGTGTAATAAAACAAAACAATTGTTGACGGAGATCTGAGCAAGAAGTATGTGGACTGTGTCCAGAAGTCAAATTATTTTTTAATTCAACGAACAGAAACAAGAAGTGTAATGGTCCCCAGCAACTAGAGCTCAACTCTACATCACACACAGCACTATCTTCTGCTGCCTGGGTCGGCTGAATTGCTTTCCAGAGAATCGAATGCAAAAAGAAGAGGAAATTCATGTCATCTTTTCACCACCAGTCAAGAATACTTTAATCCCTAAATTAAGGATTAAACTCTTGTTGAATACACAATGAGAGATATACATCTCTCGGTGTATATACCATTGACTATGTTCAGCATTTAACATTTCTGCCATCAACGAAGACTAACAGTTAAATCTGCACCAGAACTGCTTCCCAGAGCACCATAGTACCTAACCACCAAATATTTCCGCCACATCTAACCACCCACAATTTCCACCAACATTCCCATCAACACCACAACTGCTCCCCACTTTTCCACGCCCTCCCCATCACTAACTCTTACACCACTAACAGCACAATTAATCCCACCCCCACTACCACCACTTTTAACAACCCAAACACCACAGAATACCCGACGATCACAAATCCTATCACCACAACTTCTATTAGCATTCATCACTTTCACTCCCACATTAACCACAATTACTAATACATCCATTAACATCACAGGTGCTTCCACTACCCACAACCACCATCGCAAACACTATCTGCAGCCACTAACTTCACTAACACTCTCCATGTGCAACATCCACTAACACACCCTCCACCTGGTTACAGGTGAGAAGTTGGCTTGTGACCCAAAAGGGCCACACTATAGAATCACTACAGACCCTTTACAGAATCATTACAAAACCATTACGAAATCCCTACAGACCCACTACAGACGTATTAAAACCACTACAGAGCATCTACAGAATCATTTCAGATCCACTATAGAATCTCTACATAGCCACTACATAATCAGTACAGACCCTCTAACGAATCACTACCGACCCATAACAGATTCATCAGACCCACTACAAAACCACTACAGATCAAGTACAGAGCCACTACACACCAATCACAGAACCATTACAGACCATTTATAGCCAACTGGATGATGCCTTCTCGAGTTATGAGCAAAATAAAAACGAAAAGCTTGGGAACAAAAAATAAATCCAACCAAGTTCATAATTAAAGGTTCCCTTTCCTTCCTGGACTCTTAATAAAGTAGATAAACGAGATCTGAGCCAGACAAGGTGTTTCGCCCGAGGCCAGGACAGATGAAACCATACCACAGGTGGCGTTAGAACCCGCGATCAGAGAGTCTCAAAACACCAGACCGCGGATTCTAACCCCACCCGTGGTATGGTTTGTTTGCAATCGTGTCATTACGATTTCGTGAGCCAGGAGAGAGGAGTTTGCTGCTTATAAGAACATAAGAAAGAAGGAAAACTGCAGCAGGCCTGCTGGTCCAAGCGAGGCAGGTCCATTTCTCCTACCGGCTTAAGCCAATGCCCTAACCTAGTCAGGTCAGATCACATTCACTTAAGGAAGGAGCACGGCATCTGACCTAGCAGAACAAGCTAGTCAGGTCCAACTCGACACCCACCCACACCCACTCATTTATTTATCTAACCTATTTTTAAAACTACACAACGTCTTAGCTTCTATGACGGTACTCGGGAGTTTGTTCCACTCATCCACAACTCTATTACCAAACCAGTGCTTTCCTATATCCTTCCTGAATCTGAATTGTTCCAACTTAAAGCCATTGCTGCGAGTCCTGTCTAGGCTAGATATTTTTAGCACGCTATTTACATCCCCTTTATTAATTCCTGTTTTCCATTTATACACCTCAATCATATCCCCCCTAATTCTACGCCTTTCTAGAGTGCAGATTCAGGGCCTCAGTCTATCCTCATAAGGAAGATTTCTGATACATGGAATCAACTTTATCATCCTCCTTTGTACGTTTTCCAGTGCATTTATATCCATTCTGTAATACGGTGACCAGAACTGTGCAGAATAATCTAAATGGGGCCTTAATCTACATCTACGTCCTCCTGACCCAGATTCTTGCCCTTCAAGAAGTCTGCAGTTGTTTGCACAGTAAGATTCTCTGAGCATCTTGTGCGGCGTGGGCAACTCTCCTAGGGGTAGCAGAGTACCCAAAGTATAATTGGCGGGCGACTTGGGTAGGTTTCCGGAAGTTGAGGCTGAGGGCGAGGGTTAGGGAGACGGTTTTTCGATTCCTACATGGAATCTTGGCTTCTAAAGCGCAATTGTTTTTAATGGGTTTAGCGAGTGAGGGTACTTGTTTGAGATGTGGGCTTTTGGATACGTCGTACCATGCGGTGTATTTTTGTGAAGATTTAGGCGGGGTACGGGAATGGTTTGGAAGAGTCATGAGGAGTGTAGGTGGGTGTGGGCTTTCGATGTTAGGGGCTTTAAGCCTGGATATTGGTGGGTTTGAGGAAAATGTACGTAGAAGTTTAATGTACCTGGTGGTTGATTTCATATATGTGTCGTGGGGTATGCGCGAGGTAGTGGGTGGGAGGCGGGTTCGTGCCTTGGCGGCACATTTTTACAGGACGAAATGTAGGAATCAGGGTTTGTATGGGAGAACTTGGGTTGAGGCTTTCTCTGAGGGTTATAGAACGATGACGGTGGTGTCCCTTTTAAGGTTTTGGGGTTGACGTAGGAACCATTCGAGGGGGACTGGTCGATTGGGGGGAGGGGGGAGGTTGGGTATATCCGGAAGGGGTTGACTAGGGTATAGTATGGTTGATTGATGTGTGGTTGGTTAGGCGTGGGTATACAGGGTTGAAGCTAGGATGGGTTGGGACGGGGTGGTATCGTGGGTGTCCGATTTTTGGACGTTTCGGGGATGGGGTTGTAGGTAAATGTTCAGGTGTGTGTTGACTCAGACTTGGAGTGATGTTGGTTGGGGGGGGGGGTCATAGGGGTCATGGACGCATGGGGTTTTCCTCTAGGATGTAGTAGTGTAATCTAATGTTAAAGTAGTAGGGTTTGTCAGTGGTGATGTGCTGGCGTTTTGCATTTATGTGGCTGGTTGGAGGTTAGGAGGTATTCGGTGTTAGACAACCGACAGTGTGCAGGTGTGCTTGGGTGAAGTTGTCCCAGGTATCTGTGGCAATTCATGTAGGATAAAGTTGATGTTTTGCTATGTTTGTCTTAAGTTTAACGGTTTTAGTATTGTATTCTGTATGTGTTCCCTATCTTTTGTTTGATTATTGGATTGTTATGTATATATGTGTTTCTAATAAAATATAAAAAAAAAATATATTAATCTTCTATTTATATTAAGTTATTTAAGTCTCTCATCACAGGTAACGTGCGCGCCAGAGTGCGTGTACATGCGTGCATTCATGTGTGAGAGGTGTGTGGGCGCGTTAGTTTTTGGGGACACTTCATGTGGATTACCTTGAAAGTAACGAGGTGCAGGTTGGTCAGGGAAACAGGTCTGAGGGTCGGCAATCCCATAATAACGTACAGTACATAACAATTATTAAGACTCAGTATTATTCAACGAGCTAGATAGATAAAATAATTCCCTTATTCGGGAAAGCGCGTACAATGAAGTCTTAAAAATCAGCGTTAGTTTACTTATAATTAGACTTATAACTCAGATTTATAAAACTTATAATTAAACAGGTCAATATTCAGACAATCCCTCCCTTACAACCTACCCAAAGTGATCAGGACACCGCATCTTTATAACCTCTCTCTCTTCTTATCTACCCCATAACCATTTTTTCTTCTGCTCTATCCAATCCTAGTCATTTCCCTATCCACTCTTGCCAGCTATATTGTTGCCTAACCTTTCCTTATCCCCCTCCCCCCAAAAAAAAGTAACCAGGTAAAAGAACCACAACATATGACCAGACCGCTGCGGTGAAGGTGGTGGGGGGGGGGGGGTTGTGCTGTCAAGGCGAGGGTTAAACACGAATTACCAGTCTCAGTTTTTTCACAGTATGTGCGAGATACATGCAGTCAACCATACCTTCTTGTACAGACAACTGGCTGTTGCTTAGATAAACGTACTGCTGCTTCTGATGTTTTTTGGTCACTTCTACTGCTTCTTGTTACTGCTGGCAGACCTTTTTGCTTTTGCTTCTGCTTCGGCTGTTTTCCACTGTATCTGTTGTTGATTTTAACTGCTTGCATTTCTGTTTTTGCTTTCCCGAAATGCTCTGCATGACTATGGACTTTTTGCATGCACAACTAAATGTCACCCATCTCTGTACAATTAATATTATAATAAAAAATGAAGCGCTAAACTCCATCTCTGTGCAAACATTGTATCATACCTGGATGAGTATACCTGGAGGGAAATTTCGGGGGTCAACGCCCCCCGCAGCCCGGTCCATGAAAAAAATTATTATTATTAAACCTTCTTGTTATTTTCCACTTTATCTGTTGTTGTTTTTAACTGCTAGCATTGCTGTTTCTGCTTGATTGATTGATTTATTGTGTTTAAAGCCTGTCTTCCACACACACGCCCCGATGGCATGGTGGCTAGCGCTCTTGCTTCACGCACGGAGGGCCCGGGTTCAATTCCCGGCGGGGCCGAAACATTTCGAAGTGTTTCCTTACACACACACACATATACAACAGGCCTAGTGTCTAATCGACATGTGCCTAGGACAAAATGGTAACTAACGAGGATCAAGGCCGCAGGTAACCTGTAAACCACCAGACAATGATAATGTAATCCCTTAATCAGGGACAAAAGTAAACTCTCAGCACATAGTTACTGGAAGATACCTTTCAGGGTATATATGTCGTGCTGAATAGGTAAAATTGGTCAATTGGCAAAAACATTTAAAATTAAGTCCTTTCTAAAATTAATAATTTTTGTACCAAAAAAATCTTAGAAAACTTACCTAACCTTAGTATAACAACCGAAATTTAATTTAGCCTAATCCAACTAAATATATTTTAGATAAGTTTACAATAATTTAATAATAAACAAACACAATGAAATATATATTTTTTCTTTAGATTCAGAAAGATTTTAGCGAAATTAATGCATACACAAATTTTCGCTTGCCTTATTCGGCAAGAAGAGCGTTGTATTTAAGCCAAAATCTTAAGTTTTACCTATTTGGCACGACATATATATATATCGAGAGATTACAAACTTAGAGGTTCATAAATGCAGAAGTAGCTGTAGCTGCTGCCGCTTTCGCTGTTTCTGTTGACTTACTGCTGCGTCTGTTCATACTGTTCCTTTTCTTGCTATGTTTTCTACTGTTGTTTCTTTTGCTACTGCTGCTTCTGTTGTTGCTGCTTACTTTTTTTTTTTGCTGTTGACTTATTTCGGTTGCTTCTGTTGCTCCTGCTACCGTTGTTGTTGTTTCCACTGCTTTGTGTTTCTGCTGCCTGTGTTTCATGTTTTTGTTACTGACACTGTCTATGTTGCTGTTGTTGTTTCTGTCATTATTTATACGTTTTATGTTTTTTTGTTGTTGCTGCTCACTTTTTGCTTTTGATGCTGTCTTATGTTGCTGTTGTTTGTGTTTGTTGGTGCTCCTCCTCCCCCTGTTGCCTCTGCTTCACTTTCTGTTGATGCTGTTTCTGTTGCGTTTGCTTATGATGTCGCTGTTACTACGCTACTGTTGACGCTACTACCATTGTTGCTGATCCTTCCATTTATGCTACTATTGTTGCGATTCTTCTGTTGCGGCTGCTGCTGCTGCTGCTACTGTTGTTGATTCTTCTTCTGTTTCTGTTGTTGCTACTGTTTACTTTTCTTCTGATGCTGCTTTTATTTCTGATGTTGATACAGACTCTTTAATGCTACTTTTGTTGCTAGTTAAGTTGTTTCTGTCTTTCCAACTGGTTTCTGCGACTTTTGTCTGTGTTCAACGTTGCTGGTATTTTCTTTGCTGATGATTTCGTTGTATATTGTTCCGGAGAATTTCGTTGACCCCCTTTTAAGTATCGTGTATTCTGTTTTAGCTGATTTCGTTGGTTCTGATGCAAAATACGCAGTGGGTCTATCAAAGTAAGGAGTAGACAAGAACGCAGGGCGATCAAAATATGCAGGAATCCCCCAAAAAAGTGGACTATCTTCTCCGGATCCCAGTAGGAGTACCCGCTCGTGACCGCTAAAGTTAATAATATTTCCACATCTCCTTAAACGGTATCTCGTGAAACACTTTCAGGAAAATGCAGAAATAACATAACAATAGCTGTTCTGCGGACATTTGAAGTCTTATTCAATTTAGTGGTGAGATTAAGTAAGAATTAGTTGTTACCTGGCAACGTAACGAGAGGACGGATGGAGGGAAGCAAGGACAAGGGGGGGGATGGTAATCTGCTATAAATGGAGGATGAGGAACAAGGACAGTATCAGTAGCTTCACCTGACGCTTAAGAAGTTAGTTGTGGTCGCTATGAATTACCTCCGAGCCTTGGTTAGTATCCTTCTATTTTTGGTGGTGGTGTTGAAAGTGGTATTTCTCATGACTGATACTAGAACTGTTAATCCGAGGAACTTGCTATTGTCATTGTTAGTGGTAGTAATGGTGCCAGTGTGGGCACTGATTAAATGTTGGTGCAATTTTGGTATTGGTACTAGTGCCAGTGTCTGTGCTATTGGCATTGGTACTAGTATTGTACTGATATAAATTCTGCTGCTACTGGTACTTCTTTTAGTGCTGGTCATGGTGTAGTTAAGTGCTAGTACTAGCAATAGTACTGCTGCTAGTGGTGCTGGAACTAATTTATAAGTGTAATGTCACTAGTACTACTGCTAGTGATACTGGTAGTAGTACTACCTGATTCAAAAGAATGAGGTGCAAGAGTATTTCCGAACCTGCGTCTGGGGGTCAGATTCTCTTACCAAAGTTACGTTTTACGCAGATTTCATGAAAATAATATGTCTACCTGGAAAATGTTTTCTTGTTTTTAATTCAAGATACTTACACAAACTATAAGAAAAAACATTTAAGAGAGGGATATAGGATTGCTTATGCCTTTTATTTATAGCTGTTTTTGGAATGCTTGAAGAATAGACGCACGTTGCAGATCAGTGCTTTTGTTGTGAAAAATTTATGAGACGTCATGTATGATTTTACTGTTTATAGTTAAAAATAATACCTGAAGGGCTTTCCAGTTATGAAATACAGAATATCAAATAAATTTCAATAGCATATGGGGAGGTATAAGTTGGCTATATTCATTATATTACAATAAACATGTTCATCAAGTGAGCCTTCATGGTACCATCATGGTATCTTCCATAAACTTTTACCGTGGAAAACTGTCAACTTTAAAACGCAAATTGTGTAGAGACGAAGAGTTGATAAACTAGCACAAAATTCGTCATTCAAAACTCTCATGGTCAGCAGCATCATCTTACATACCCAAGCTTATTAATCTTTGTCATCTTTCCTTGCCAGATGGTGGTGGTGGTAGCCGTGGCGGCAGTGGCCATGGCTTACCCAGACCCTGTGAGTCAGTATGGATACGGTGGTGGTGGTGGATTTGGCGGCGGATTCGGTGGCAGAGGATTTGGTCATGGTGGATTTGGTCATGGTGGATTTGGTCATGGTGGATTCGGTGGTGGTGGATTCGGTGGTGGTAGATTCGGAGGCGGCTTTGGCGGGTAAGTTAACACGAGAACAAGTCTCAATAGAACAACATGGTTATGTATATACGATAAATAAAATTCTTAATAATGAAGTTTTTAAAAAATCTGAGTGTTGTATGAAATACACAACTAAAAAATTAAAATACTGTGTAATCTACTGAATTTTCTACACTTAATAGTTCATGAAGCAAGCTTCTCGTAGCAGCTCTACATTAAAATTATGCACAATTATATATATATGAGTGAGGAAAAGAAGCCATGATATACACTTGCCCCGGGAGGAGTGTACCTAGTGACTAATATTTACATGATGGCACCTTCAGTCGTCATGGCGGCTTTGGTGGCTATGGTAACTATGGTGGTGGTGGCTTCGGCAAGTAGAGAGGCAGTTGGGCAGCTGGACGGATACAAGGACGACACCTGACCCTGACAACGAGCGTCGTCTACTGGCGACACACCTGATGGACAACTTGTAAACATCTGCACTTAAGTCTTCCTTCACCAACATTTATGAATAATAAATAGAGGCAAACACAATTATCTTGTTTTCATCTCATGTTCGAAACTATCATTATATAGCATATTTGGCATTTTTTCACACACACACCGGAAGATCCATAAATTAGAAGGGAATTACCAATGGCTATATTTAAATGTGACCCAGAGGTGAGGAGGGAAAAGCAATGGTAAGAGGAGAGGAAGAGGTCAGTTTTTATTCATGGACTTTAGGAGACCAAAGGGAGGACATACGAAGATGACTGGGAGAGAAAAAAGAGATTGAAAATATCATCAAACAGGAGAGGAGGACATGACTGAGCTGATAAATTTTCAGAGAATAGGGGGATACTCAAGGGGAAGAAATCGGCTAGTCAAATTGATTTTCAAGACAGAAATGGCGCTGAACAGAATCCTGCAGCAGAAACCCAGCTATAGAAAACAGCAAAATAACAGAGGGTGCAACAAAACGAGAACAGAATGACAGAAACTGAGAGAGAGGATACAAAGATGAATGGGGTAAGAGAGACAAGGCTAGAGTCAGGAGGGGAGAACTAGAGTCGGGAGAAGCAGCATGCACAATCACCCACAGAACCCCACAACCAAACATATTATCCCAAAACAAACCACACTCCACACTCACAGACTCACAGCCTCCACTCCACCCCACACAGTAGCCTCCTACAGCACACTGCCAGGTCTCCCACTCCCCATCCCCAACAAACCCCTCAGAATAGTGTGTTGGAAAAGAAGCTGAAGGTATGGTACAAGAACGCAGATGGAATAACAAATAAGTGTGAGGAGTGGCACAAAAGAATCAAAGAGGCATCACCAGACATCATAGCACTCACGGAAGCCAAGCTCACAGGAATGATAACAGATGCCATCTTTCCAACGGGATATAAGAACCTGAAGAAAGATAAGAGGGAATATACAGTGGAGTTTTAAGTTGGAAGGAGGGGACAGAGGGCAAGCAAGGGACTGCATAGGAGGAGCACTTCAGACTGGGGGGTCCCAAGGTGATTGCAGTGATGTATAACCCACAACAGAATAGCAGGAGGCCAAGACAAGAATATGATGAGAACAGAGCAATGGTTGATGCATTAGCTGAGGTGGCCAGGAGGGCCATGTGGGCAGGGCAAAGTTACTGTTGTGAATGACTTCAGTCACAAGTAAATTGACTTGGAAAACCTGGAGCCACACGGGGGGCCAGAAACGTGGAGGGCTAAGATGATGGAGGTGGTACTGGAAAACCTCATGCATCAACACGTCAGGGACACTACCAAAGAGAAAAGAGGATGAACCAGCAAGACTGGATCTCATATTCACCTCGAGTAGTTTAGACAGTGAGGACATCACATATGAAAGGCCCCTCATAGCTAGTGATCATGTGGTCCTGAGCTTCAAATACATGGTAGCTATAAGTGAAGAGGGAAGCAGCAAGAGTAGGACGGGAGAAGTCAAACTACAAAAGAGGGGACTACACAGGCATGAAGAATTTCCTGCATGAAGTACAGTGGGAAAGAGAACTGGTGGGAAAAAAAACTGTAAATGAAATGATGGAATACTTAACCACAAAATGCAAGGAGGCAGACGAAAGGTTAATACCCAAGGGCAACAGAAATAACGGGAAGACCAAAACAAGTCTTTGGTTCACCGAAAGGTGTAGAGAGGTCAAAACTAAGTGTGCTAGAGAATGGAAAAAGTATAGAAGACAAAGGACCCAGGAAAATAAGATTAGCCGAAGAGCCAGAAATGAATATAAATCGAAAGCCAAATCTTATCTAAAGCTGTTGTACAGCCACATCAGGCGGAAAACAACAGTCAAGGATCAGGTAATCAGACTGAGGAAGGAGGGGAGATCACAAGAAACGACAAAGAAGTATGTGAAGAGCTCAACACGAGACTCAAGGAAGTGTTTTCAATGGAGACAGAAAGGACTGCAGCAAACCGGGATGGAAAGGCACACCAAGTGCTGGACACATTACATACAACAGAGGTGAAGAGGCTGCTAAGTGAGCTAGGTACCTCAAAGGCGATGGGACCGGACATCTCTCCGTGGGTCCTGAGAGAGGGAGCAGAGGCATCTGTGTGTGCCACTAACAACAATCTTCAACACATCGAAACTGGGCGACTACCTGAGGTGTGGAAGATGGCAAATGTTGTCCCAGTCTTTAAGAAAGGAGACAGGCAGGTGGCATTAAACTACAAACCAGTGTCACCGACATGCATAGTATGCAAAGTCATGGAGAAGAGTGGTGGAGCACCTAGAAATGAATGAGCTAAACGATAACCAGCACGGCTTCAAGGAAGGAAAATCCCGTGTCACAAACCTACTGGAGTTTACGACAAGGTGACAGAAGTAAGACATGAGAGAGAGGGTGTGGGTAGACTGCATTTTCTAGGACTGCAAGGACTTCAACACATTTCTGCACAAGAGACTAATGTAATAGCTAGAGGAGCAGGCAGGAATAACAGGAAAGGCATTGCAATGGATCAGAGAATACCTGACAGGAAGGAAACGGAGTGATGGTACGTGACTAGGTGTCAGAGTGGGTGCCTGTGACGAGCGGAGTTTCACAAGGGTCAATCCTAGGGCCGGTGCTGTTTCTGGCATATGTGAATGACAAACGGAATGAATAGATTCAGAGGTATCCTTGTTTGCAGACGATGTGAAGCTAATGCTAAGAATTCAATTTCTGAAATCGCCACCGAAAATTGTATAATGACACCTAAATACGAGGGTCTAGCTGAAAAATGCCTGGTTTTCATTATAACATTGCGCAAGCCAAAAATGACCTTATTTTAAGGCGTGTTTTCTCTCTTCAGGGGAAAAACGCCTATCCAGAAAATAGATATCTTTTAGTTTAAAATCTGCTTTATCTAATGAAGTTTTTTTTTAATAAAATTGGTTGTGCTGCTTTTTTGCTATTAGTCTTCAAAAATGGCCTAAAATTCAGTGAAGTCTGTGAGAGCATTTTTAGGTAACACTAGCACAGGAACTTAAAGCGTTTGGAGTCTGATATTTTAGGATTGTGACGACATCTACTTGGGTAGCTGGCTACAATAATGTCATATTAAAATAATGTTTTCTTTTAGAGATATAGGCAGCTGAATTCAAGATTCAATTTTACGCGACACTTTTTTTTTTTTGGCCTATTTTGGCTACATACTGTGAAAAAAAAGTAAAATGATGTAAGTTTTAGGACTGATTTTTTAAATCAGCTCCAAAAATTGTATAGGCATGTCTACTTACACAACTCTTACTCTTCAAGATCTGCCACAGCAATAACCTGAACATTGATGATTGTGTGCTGCGAGTTGGTGAAATTTTCACCGGCCTCCACTCTGAGGGCCATAGCATTACTACTATTGTATATCATGAACTAAAGCTTCCCCGAAGTTAGTATGACATATATGCCAACCTTCATGTAAAATTTAATCGAAATTGGAGATGGTCAGGTGGGGACCCCTGGTTCACTTGACCCATGAGGATCACATGGGACTACAAAGGGATCTGGAAAGGCTGGAAGCCTGGTTCAACAACTGGCTCCTGGAGTTTAACCCCACCAACTGCAAAGTCATGAAGATTGGAGAAGGTTAAAGTACAGGCTAGGGTGGCCAAAGACTGCAAACCTCACTCAAGGAAAAGAATCTTCGGGTGAGTATAATACCGAGCACATCTCCTGAGGTGCACATCTACCAAATAACTGCTGCAACATATAGCCGCCTGACGAACCTAACAGCAGCGTTTCAACACCTGAGTAAGGAATTGTTCAAGACTGTACACCGTGCATGATACGTCCATATTGGAGTATGCAACACGAGTACGGAACCCACACCAGGTCAAGCAAGTCAAGAAATTAAAGAAAGTGCAAAGGTTTGCAACAAGACTAGTTCCGGAGCTAAGGGGTATGTCCTTCGAGAAGAAGTTAATGGAAATCTACCTGACGACACTGGAGGACAGGAGGGATAGGTAAGACATGATAACGATATATAAAATATTGAGAGGAATTGACAGAGTGGATAGGGACAGGATGCTTCAGAGATTGGACACAGCAACAAGGGGACACAAGTGGAAGTTGAAAACTCAGATGAGTCACAGGAATGTCAGGAAGTATTTCTTCAGCCATAGAGTTGTCAGGATGTGGAGCAATCTGGAGAGTGATGCAGTGAAGGCAGGATCCATGCATAGCTTTAAGAGTGGACCTAGTAGCGACCAGCTACTAGCTGATGTTTATCTCAGGGTATATTTATCTCTTCAAAACACAGAGCAGCATTACGTGCAATGGACTGAACACGTTATTATTATTATTAATTATATATTATTATTAGTATATATTATATTATTATTATTATTAGGAAGACGAGGGTAGCTTCATATCCTTGAGTTAAGTAAAAAGCCGCTGACTAGCAACAAGGCACTCACCTGTACTTAATTAACACAGGTGGAGCGGAAATGAGGTTTGAATAAACAAAAATACCCAAAGGTCGACCAAACAGTGAATGATCTCAGTACTACAGCAGGATTCCCCACCCAATGAAGGAAATATTATCTGATATCCTCTATATACAACAGCCCGAGTTACAAAGTATCTCCACATTTTCCTGTACAGTGCCAAAGCAACTACCTCAGAAAACACAGAGACCAGTTGAGTTAATTGCTGTACCGCGTATGTGCATGTTGAATTTCACCAAATGCGTTCTTCAGGTCAGAATTAGTAGCAACAGTTGCCTGGTAATGTAACGACGGCGCAAAGAAGAGGGAAACGTGTCAGAGCAAGCAACTTGATATAAATACTGGAGGGAGACGCAGACAAGCATCAGTTGCTGGAACTGACACCGAGGAAAGTCAATTGCAGTCACCATGAACTATCTCAAAGCCCTGGTAAGTACTCCTTTTACTGTTGTTGGTGTTGGCACTGTTGCTGCTTAGGTGCCAGTGTTTGTACTAGTGCTGACGTGTGTTGGTGGTGGCACTAGTAATAGTGTCACTGTTAATGTTAATACTGTATTAGCTGTCGTGTTGGCGCCAGTGTTAATGTCGACACTACTAGTGATGGAACTCGTACTAGTGCTGTTGTTTAGGCATTGATGGTGATGCAACTGTATGGTACACCAACAGTGATGATGCTGGTGTTGGTGTAGTTACTATTATTGGTGCTGATTCCTGTGTTGGTGTTGGTATAGTCCTGGTGTCAATGTTGGTGTGGTTGCTAGTGCTGGTAACAGTGTTGGTGTGGTTGTTAATATTGGTACCAGTGTTGGCGTGATTGCTAGTGCTGGTAACAGTATTGGTGTGGTTGTTAATATTGGTACCAGTGTTAGCGTGGTTGTTAGTGCTGGTAAAAGTGTTTGTGTGGTTGTTAGTGCTGGTACCAGTGTTGGGGTGGATTTTAGTGCTGTTACCAGTGTTGGTGTGTTTGTCAGTGCTGTTACCGGTGTTGTTGTGGTTGTTGGTGCTGGTAGGAGTGTTGGTGTTGTTGCTAGTGCTGGTACCAGTGTTGGTGTGGGTATTGGTAGGGCTGGCCCCAGTGCTGGTGGAAGTGTTATTTCTGGTACTAGTATTAGTGCCAGTACTGTTAGGGTACCAGTGCTGGTGAAATAGTACTAGTGTTGATACTGATAATAGTGTTGGTGCTGGTAGTAGTGTTATTGCTAGAATTAGTTTGTGCTGGCACTACTGTTGGTGATGGTACTATTAGTGCTGGTACTAGTGTTAGTGTTGGTACTAGTGCTGGTGCTGGTACTAGTATTGGTGCTAGTACTAGTATTAGTGCTGGTACTAGTGTTAGTGCTGGCACTAGTGTTAGTGCTGGTACTAGTGTTGGGGCTAGTACTAGTGTTAGTGCTGTTACTAGTTAGTGCTGGTACTAGTTGGGTTAGTACTAGTGTTAGTGCTGGTACTAGTGTTGGTGCTGGTACTAGTATTGGTGCTGGTACTAGTATTAGTGCTGGTACTAGTATTAGTGCTAGTACTAGTGTTAGTGCTGGTACTAGTGTTGAGGCTAGTACTAGAGTTAGTGCTGGTACTAGTGTCAGTGTTGGTGCTAGCACTAGTGTTAGTGTTACCACTAGTGTTGGTGCTAGTACAAGTGTTAGTGCTAGTACTAGTACTAGTGTTAGTGCTAGTACTAGTGTTAGTACTGGTACTAGCGTTGGTGCTAGTACTAGTGTTGGTGCTAGTGTTAGTGCTAGTACTAGTGTTAGTACTAGTGTTAGTGCTGGTACTAGTGTTGGTGATGGCACTAGTGTTGGTGCTAGCACTAGTGTTGGTGCTAGTACTAGTGTTAGTACTAGTGTTATTGCTGGTACTAGTGTTGGTGCTAGCACTAGTGTTGGTGCTAGTACTAGTGTTTGTACTAGTACTAGTGTTAGTACAAGTACTAGTGTTAGTGCTGGTGCTAGTGCTAGTACTAGTGTTAGTGCTGGTACTAGTACTAGTGTTGGTGCTAGTACTAGTGTTGGTGCTAGCACTAGTGTTGGTGCTAGTACTAGTGTTGGTACTAGTACTAGTGTTGGTGCTAGTACTAGTGTTAGTGCTGGTACTAGTACTAGTGTTGGTGCTAGTACTAGTGTTGGTGCTAATACTAGTGTTGGTGCTAGCACTAGTGTTGGTGCTAGTACTAGTGTTAGTGCTAGTACTATACTAGTGTTGGTGCTAGTACTAGTGTTAGTGCTGGTACTAGTGTTAGTGCTAGTACTAGTGTTAGTGCTAGTACTAGTGTTAGTGCTAGTACTAGTGTTAGTGTTAAGGCATAAATTTAAACCTAAGAATTTATAATTTTTTTACCTATATATTTTAAAAGTTTCTGTGAAGGCGCCTGTTCATGCTTTGCTTGTGGTAAACTGTTTGATTCTCAAGTCTGAGTAGCTACGACTACTTCGACGAATTAAAATAAAATATACAACTGAAGAATGGCATTGTCAACAGCACTTGGTTTAATTAAGACGTATGACCTATGACCTTCTTATGTGTGTGTCTTTCCTTCTCAGGTGATTTTGGTGGTCGTTATGGCCGCGGTGTGTGGAGCCATGGCTGACCCGGAGCCCGAGGCTGAGCCCAGCTACGGCCGTGGTGGATTCGGTGGCGGTAGATTCGGTGGCGGTGGATTCGGTGGCGGTGGATTCGGTGGTGGATTCGGTGGCAGAGGTGGATATGGCGGGTAAGTTAAAACAAGAGTTAAATTCTTAATGGAACATCGTTTGTATTTGACCAAATGGAAAAAAAAGTAAAGGACTCCATAATAAACGGTACTGCTTATTGCTAAGCGTTGCAAGAAATAAACTTGCTCATTCTATAATTTGGGATGGCTTAAATAAGATGTCATTCCTGAAGAACGAGATTACATCACCCATGATGAGTAAGATGTGCAACAGTTGGGTATCTACTGTTGAAACGCCTCCCCTACACAGTAGGCTTCTTCAGTCTAGTACAGAGGTAGCAGGTGTAATAGTGAAATGAAGATGTAATGATTCCATCAACCTTTTAGAAATAGTATTTGAGGTGGTCAGTCCCTCAGTGAGGTAAAAGGCCTGATTATCATTTGTCCCAGTAGTGGTCACAATAACTAATGTTTACAACATGACGGATTTTTCAGTTATGGCAAGTAGAGAGATGAAAGATGTCTGGACGAACACCTGAACGACACCTGACCATGCGAACGGCCACGACAAGCGTCGTCCACTGACGCCCCTCTTGATGGACAATGTTTCCAAATTTTCACAAAATTTATATTTGACCAGCAGTTTAACATAATAAATAAATTAACCAAGAAATTTGCCTGTAAAATAGCTTGTTTTACTTTGTTCTTTAAAACTCTTTACATTATCAAGTCTCAAAAATTAGTAACGAACCTCAACAATAAAAGCGGATAAAATTAAGTGTGTAAATGTAAGGCTAAATGATCCTGAATATTAAAGTCCTTTAAGCATAAAACTATGTATTTATTTAATTTTTTTTTATTTTAATATTTTATGTAAACAAAATTATACAAAATACACACATCAATATGACACCTTATAACAAATAAGGTTATCGCAAATACAAACCAACAACGGAATGTACAAACATCCGAAAAAAAAGGAAAAACATACAATGCAACGTTCTGACAATAAGCACTTAACAATATATAACTTACATATATAAGCACCACGTACGTTACTTACTGCCAAAGAAGCACAAACACGTTATGTATTTAATAACACAATGGAGAACCATAAAAAAACTTGACCCACTCCTACAATCCCACCTACCCTAAAGAGACCTGAACATTACCTATTACCATTACAATCATTACGAGGAAACGTTTGGTAAAATATTTTTAATATTTTATATTATTAATACCAAACGTGAACACTGAAACCCAAACCATTGGGAATGATTTATGACAAAACTTATCTATGTACATTGGCATATTTATTTAATACAAACAAAACATGACACACAAGCCCCTCTAAACAACAGGAGTCTCTCCTTGGCAAGTGTTATGCAAATTTTAGAACAAGTCGTCAGAGAAATAATAGATAAAATACATGGAGAGCAAAATAATGATAAACAGCCAAAGGTTCGGTTTTCAATCAACACATGGGGCGCTGTGTGACACTTGTGGGTTTAGCGCTTAGTTATTATAATAATCAATCAATACATTCCTGTACATCAAATTTATTAATCTACTACGCGTCACAAATTAGCTACGACAAAAAACGGACGGGCAGAATACGTCAACCTAGCACTCGTGAAAGCTGTCGATGGAGTTCTTCGTGATATGCTAATCTGGCAACTACAAAACATAGAAATAATTTTTTACTATAATAACGACGTATAAAAAATTTATAAGATTTGATAGGTCGATAGTGCGAGACTTTTCGAGAGGCAGGAAACTGGTACACGAGAGGGAGGTTGTGTTGCTGGCATATCACAGAAACCCAATGACTGATCTTTGTGAAAGTAACGGCAGTTGTAGTGCTAGAGCATAGCATTTAAAAACTATACACTTAAAAGCCTAAACTTTTTTTGTAAGTGTTGCAGGATGTGAGATGAAAATTAATAATATACTAAAGTAAATTATGTAAAAGATGCTCTGCCGAGTTATGAGGATATGGCGTTGGGTTTAGCGTTTCATCGTGATATCCCAAATACTGTTGTTATATAGGATATGAATCAACGGTTTCGAAAATCGACAAGTTGATTAATAAGACACTTATGCAACATTTGAGTATCTTTATTCTAGAAACGTTTCGCCGTGCAATGGCTTCTTCAGTCCACTTATTTATCAACTTGTTGGTTTTCTAAACTGTTTATTCACATCATGTCTAACAGCAACATCTTGGGATCTTGACGCAGGGATTTCTACAAATGTTTCTAACCTATAGGTACGACCTACTTCCACTAGTGGTTTAGTCCACTGGTGACTCCGCCTACCACTGTTCCACCTCATCTTTTATCCGCGAATATGCC
Organism: Cherax destructor; assembly: GCA_009830355.1. Classification (NCBI taxonomy): domain Eukaryota; kingdom Metazoa; phylum Arthropoda; class Malacostraca; order Decapoda; family Parastacidae; genus Cherax; species Cherax destructor. Next base: position 31,989 of record WNWK01001756.1, on the reverse strand, counting down.
GCACTTTTGTCAAGATTAATGGACTGGACACATCGACTCCAAGCTGTGGGACTGATTACCTCAAACTCATCTAACTTTCTCTGAACTGGCGAAACGTTTCTAGAATAAAGATAACCAAATACTGCACATGTGTCTCATTAATTATATAGGATAGTATGGTATCCTTTTTTTTTTTGTAAAATTGACACCTACATGGCCAAATTAAATTTCAAACCTTTATTTTAGTAAGATGCACCATGGCTGAAAATTTAATGATATAAGGAGGCATCTTAAGTCATCGCATAGAAACTATCTCAGGTTGTTTATAAAATTTTCAAACTTCCACTACGTACGATTCATAAGTCTTGACCACTTGAAGCCCATCAGAAAATACATACTCAAGTTATTGGACAGAAAATATAGCATTTGAATTCCTATGTATCAACGCAGTCCAATAACAATCCGGACCTTCCTCTAAGAGACACCAGCGTTGAAAGTTGCAAACCGATCAGAAGAGACGTTAACAAATTATCGCAGGGAAACCTTGGAGAAAAAAAAATCTGACAAATCCAGTACGTAACCCCTTTCGGGGAATACCTAATTATCACAGCCTTCAATTTCAACTCAAGTTGCATTAGTGAAGACACGTATATAGCCCTAGGGTCGGCCGTGTTCAGGAACAATTACTGAACTCGTTCACCAAAGTACAGATAATAATTATTTAAGACTACCTTGAGGCCACAAAGTTTATACTCTTTGAGTGCGGCAGATGTTCCATGACTAGCAAGTGCAATCTCGAAGGATGCTGAGGGTCTTCTTGCAACACTGAAGTAGGTATTCCACATCTCTAGTGAACCAAATATAAATAACACGAAATCGCTGATATTTGTAACTTCAACGCAGCAATTTTCGTCTCATGAACGAACACTTCAGGGTGAGGTGAGGGTGAACTCTGAAGTTGGGATAGGATGAGAATAGATTTTATGGGAGGAGGAGTCTTAAAAAAGAGGCAGAGCTTGACCCAGCTGCTAGGGGTTATGCTGGCAAGTGATGGTAAGTTAGGTAGTCATGATATGCTCTGAGCAAGCAGCAAATGGTCGGTGTCTTCCTGGAAGTAGTAATTGTGCATGATCACAGTTCTCCACCTACAGAAGTCTCATTGATGTTAACTCGAATTATTATATTAGAATTATTAACTACCTCACTTGAAAGTTAACGAAAATATCTGAATGCTTTTAGTTGATTCATTTATTATTATTATTTTTTTGTAAACGTGGCATCAGTCAAACACACACACACACACACAAAGATTAAATGGGAAGGCCAGAAAGAGCCCCTGGTTTACCCAAAAGTGCAGGGAGGCAAAGACTCAGAGTGTCAGAGAATGGAAAAGGTACAGAAGGCAAAGAACCCAAGTAAACAAAGAGATTAGTAGAAGAGCTAGAAACGAGTATGCACAGGTACGGAGGGAGGCCCAGAAACAGTACGAAAATGACATAGCATCAAAACTTAAGTCCGACCCGAAACTGATGTACAGTCACATCAGAAGGAAGACAACAGTCAAGGACAAGGTGATAAGGCTGAGGAGAGAAGATGGGGAACTCACAAGTAACGATCAAGAGGTATGTGAGGAACTCAACTTGAGGTTTAAGGAAGTATTCACAGTGGAGGAAGGAAGGCAGCTGGGTAGACAGGACGGGGTGCGTCACCAACAAGGGATGTATCAAGTGCTAGAGGGCATACACACAACTGAGGAGGAGGTGAAGAAGTTACTCAGTGACCTTGATACCTCAAAGGCGATGGGTCCGGACAATATCTCCCCGTGGGTTCTTCGGGAAGGAGCTGAGGTACTGAGTGTGCCACTTACCATAATATTCAACACATCCCTTGAAACTGGGCAGCTACCCGAGGTATGGAAAAAGGCCAACGTAGTCCCCATCTTTAAAAAGGAGACAGAAAAGAGGCCCTAAACTATAGACCGGTGTCACTTACGTGTATAGTGAGCAAAATCCTGAAGAAAATCATCAAGAAAAGAATGGTGGAGCATCTGGAGCTGAACAGGTTAATAAACACCAGACAGCACGGATTCCGAGAAGGCAAATCCTGTGTAACAAACCTCCTGGAGTTCTATGATAAAGTAACAGAGGTAAGGCAAGAGAGAGAAGGGTGGGTTGATTGCATTTTCCTGGACTGCAGGAAGGCCTTCGACACAGTTCCTCACATGAGATTAGTAAAGAAGTTGGAAGAACAAGCATGTATAACAGGAAGGGCACTGGAATGGATCAGGGAATACCTCACAGGGAGGCAACAACGGGTCATGGTGCGTGATGAGGTATCACAGTGGGCGCCTGTGACGAGCGGTGTACCGCAGGGGTCAGTCCTAGGACCAGTGTTATTCTTGGTATATGTAAATGACATGACGGACGGGATAGACTCAGAAGTGTCTCTGTTCGCAGATGATGTGAAATTAATGAGGAGAATCACATCGGAAGAGGACCAAGCAGGACTTCAAACAGACCTGGACAAGCTTGACATCTGGTCTAGCAACTGGCTTCTCGAATTCAATCCCACCAAATGCAAAGTCATGAAGATCGGAGAAGGGCAAAGAAGACCGCTGACAGAGTACAGGCTAGGCGGACAAAGGCTACAAACCTCGGCAAAGGAGAAAGACCTTGGGGTGAGTATAACGCCAAGCACGTCTCCGGAGGCACACATCAACCAGATAACTGCGGCAGCATATGGGCGACTGGCAAACCTAAGATTAGCGTTCCGTTACCTTAACAAGGAATCGTTCAAGACACTGTACACCGTGTACGTAAGGCCCATACTAGAATATGCAGCACCAGTCTGGAACCCACACCTGGTCAAGCACGTAAAGAAACTAGAGAAAGTGCAAAGGTTTGCGACAAGGTTAGTTCCACAACTCAGGGGACTGTCCTATGAAGAAAGGTTGAGGGAAATAGGACTAACAACACTGGAGGAAAGAAGGGTCAGAGGAGACATGATAACGACATACAAAATACTGCGGGGAATCGACAAGGTAGACAGTGACAGGATGTTCCAGAGAGGGAACACAGAAACAAGGGGACACAACTGGAAGCTGAAGACTCAGATGAGTCAAAGGAATGTTAGGAAGCATTTCTTCAGCCATAGAGTAGTCAGGAAGTGGAATAGTCTAGAGAAAGATATAGTGGAGGCAGGAACCATACATAGTTTTAAGACAAGGTATGATAAAGCTCATGGAGCAGGGAGAGCAGAGATCCAGTAGCGGACAGCGAAGAGGCGGGGCCAGGAGCTGAGTCTCGACCCCTGCAACCACAATTAGGTGAGTACATATAAATCTTTTTATCAGTCAATGAAATTGTGTGTGTAGTGTAATTCACTCTCTCCGTATGTTTCTCCACTACACAAATGACAACCTTCCCTCAGGTAACTACGTTAATTTTCTTGCGACTTTATAATAATAATACAGTGGTACCCCGACTTACGATATTTTTTCATTCCAGAATGCTGTTCAAGTGCCATTACCAAACGAATTTATCTCCTTAAGAAATAATGTAAAATAGACTAGTCTGTTTAGACCCCCAAAATTACACTTACAAAAGCATTTAAAAAAATAAACTTACATAAAAGGGTGTGTTTGGGGACCATCGTAAGTCGGGGTACCACTGTACTTTATTGAGACATGGTACAGTGATACATGGTTGGGTAGACAAGATACATAGGTATTGATGAGATGTACATGCCAAAAGCATGGTCAGAGTTAGGCTAGGTTACCTAAATCAATAAAAATAAATATGTAAATTATAAAGAAAGCGGCTGAGAAGCATCAGGAATAATGTTCAGATCTACACGAGTATCACTCCTGACGAGAGGAAGAGCTGCCTCCGTGGACTGAGTACAACGCCAGTGAAAGCAGACGAGAAGCTTGGGGCGAAGGAAAAAACCAGGACCCAACAAATTGGTACCTTTCAGCCTCCCAGGGATTCCCCATCTCATGCGGTTTATCTTATACCAAGTACTGCACACTACAACCCAAGTTATTATACATCTCTATACCTACCTAAACAGTATTTCATCAGTCAACTGATAAAAACGCATAAAACAAATTAGTACTCTTAATTCCATGGAAACGATTGTAGTGATTACCTGGTAACTGCACGACGGCACCAGTGGCAAGAGGAGGGATGAAGGGTCAGGGAAGCTAATTTGGTATAAATAGCAGGGAGCATCGGAGACCAGCATCAGTGCTTACCATAAAGTGAAGAACGAAAGTCAACTGCAGCCACCATGAACTATCTCCGAGCCTTGGTTAGTACTTAATTGAGGTTGATGTTAATATTAATGCTGGTGCTAGTGCTGCTTTCTGGTAATTTTTAGTGATGGAACTAGTCCTGGTGCTAGTGCTGATACTTTTACTCGTGCTAGTGATAGTTTTGATACTAGTGCTACTTTAAGTGTGGGTAATGGTGCTAGTGCTGGCACTAACATATGTCCTGGCATTAGTGTTGGTTCTGGTATTACTGCTGGTGCCGAGGTTCAACGCACTATGATTTATTTCCTCTCGAACGTTTAGGTCATTTGTGAATAATTTGCCTTTTATTCCTCCTGTATTTTATAGTTTCCTGGTTAGTCTTTCATGAAGATCTCTATCAAAGGCTTTCTTAAAAACCAAGCAGAAATAATCTGTCCATCCATTTTATTTCTGAATCTAGGCTAAATATAAAGGGCAGGAATTTGCGTATTATCAAGAGGCAGAAAATGAATATCAAAGCCATTTAGAAGACTGGAGTTGAATCATTTTCTTTGATTACATTAAAGAATCTGCATTTTGATATTACATTCCTGTCCCAAGCAGTTAAGAAAGAAGTGTGAACAGTGAGACTTACTAAACTTCCCACCCTGTTCTCTGCTTGAATAAGAATTCGAGCATTTTTTTAATACAATATTATAGTTTCTGTCATGACACATTTTCTAACTGGAAAACTATCAACTCTGAAATGCAAGTTTATGTAGCTGCAAAATAACGATTAAAATAGCATTACACCTCCCACATGTGGCAACGTCCACAACATCGACTTACACACAATGCATAACTTATGTTTTTCTGTGTTTAGATGATGGTGGTGGTCGTAATGGCCGCCGTGGGCGTAGCCATGGCCTACCCAGAACCTGATGCCGGCCACCATAGACACGGTGGATTCGGTGGCGGCAGATTCGGTGGAGGTGGATTCGGTGGCGGTGGATTCGGTGGCGGTGGATTCGGTGGCGGTAGATTCGGTGGTGGATTCGGCGGCCTTGGAGGAGGTTTTGGCGGGTAAGTTAATGCAAAATTTCAAACAAGTTTCAATGTAAGGTTTTTTAACAAATCATTAATATTTAACTAAACATTGTTTAAAGTAAACACTACCAAATAATAATATCGCGTAACGTATTGACAATGCCATATTATTTACCTAATACAAGAGGTGAGTCATAAGCTCCAAAATTTATGAAAATTTTATGAAGACATCAGAGATTGCGCAATGCATTACGCTGACACATAAGTAGACAGTGGTGAGGCAAGTACCCTGAGAGTACACTTATTTCGGCTAATGTTTGTAACATTGTTGTTTTTACAGTCGCAGGTATGGTTCTTATGGCAAGTAGAGAGAAGCTGGAGACCCACTAGATAAGATACCTCGACGACACTTAGCCATGAGAATGACTAGAGATGAACGTTGTTTATTGAAGCCGCTAATATGACCCAGCGACGAGCGACGTCTCTTGACGTCATTAATACTACCAAAGGGACGAGCTACGTCTCCTGACGCCGCTAATACCACCAAAGGGACGAGCTACGTCTCCTGACGCCGCTAATACCACCAAAGGGACGAGCTACGTCTCCTGACGCCGCTAATACCACCAAAGCAACGAGCGACGTCCCATGACGACTTTTAAAAAATATCAAGTCTTCCCTCACCAACATTCATGGACTATAAACAAATAAACAAATCGGCCAACGTATTATTGTGTTTTCTTTAGCGCTTTGAAATTACTTGTTATCAAATGGCTTACAAAATAATAAACAAGCAAAAATATGATGTATTTAATCATCGAAAAGAAATTGCCAGAATTATATTAATAACAACTTAGGTGTAGAATATCATATTCTGAGAAAAGCTCTAAACCTTTTGCTGAATATAAAAAGATTTAAAGAAAAGTACTGCTCAGTTTAAGTACTCGCCCCGTGTAAGCATACTCACAGCCATCACACATCATGACCAGGGATTTTCAGGAGATAGTGGACCAATTTCTTCTTGAAATCTTCTACCTGTCTTCCGGCAATATTTCTACTGGTTACAAGTTGAAGTCTTGAACTACAGATGTTGGCAGAGTGTAACTGTTCCCATTGTCTCCCTGCTATTCTACACTTTTTCCAATATCTTTCACTCCGGTAAGTTATGTCCATGTGTAGACCAGGGCTCAGGCCTTCAAGCACCTTCCATGTATATATTATCAGGTATCTTTCTTCGTTACTGAGAGTACAATCAAAAGGCTTTGAGGTATTTCCAGTAATTTAGATGTTTTATTGATTCTATACGAGCAATATACAACCTCTGTAATTTTCTAGGTATGTTTGCTCTCTCTCTTGCTTTAAAAGGCTATGTGAATATATTATTTTTTTCATGGAAGGGAGGACAGGTCCAGTTTCTTGGATGAACAGAACCCTCGCCGGAACCCTCGCCGGAACCCTCGCCAGAACCCTCGCCGGAACCCTCGCCAGAACCCTCGCCAGAACCCTCGCCGGAACCCTTGCCGGAACCCTCGTCAGAACCCTCGCCAGAACCCTCGCCAGAACCCTCGCCGGAACCCTCGTCAGAACCCTCGCCAGAACCCTCGCCGGAACCCTCGTCAGAACCCTCGCCAGAACCCTCGCCGGAACCCTCGCCGGAACCCTCGCCAGAACCCTCGCCGGAACCCTCGCCGGAACCCTCGCCAGAACCCTCGCCGGAACCCTCGCCGGAACCCTCGCCAGAACCCTCGCCGGAACCCTCGCCGGAACCCTCGCCGGAACCCTCGCCGGAACCCTCGCCGGAACCCTCGCCGGAACCCTCGCCAGAACCCTCGTCAGAACCCTCGCCGGCTGTGAGCTCGAGTCGTGAGAGCAAAATTTTATTTAAAAGGTATTATTATTCGCGTTGTTTCTCTTGTTTTGAAAGTTTTCATCCGATGGAAATACAAAATGCCGAAGAAATCATTATTGTACATGCAGCCAACTCACCATTAAACAACACATGGGAAAGAGAAAAAATGACAAGATAAACGACAGATTAATATATTAAAAAACAATTACTGTACTGATTACTGATCATAAGATTTTTTGCCTCATAGGGCGGGTTACCGGACAACACCGTCAGGAAACACTTGTCCAGTTTCCTGACGAATGTTACCTAACCTAACGTAACACCGCTCATCCTGTGACTAATCTTACCACCATCAAGACAGTATATTAATCAGCCCAAAACGTCGTCAAGGCCACTATCAACTCCATCCCTAGTTGTTTCATTATGCAGCCATCACTACCTTCACAATTACAATACATCAGTGTAGTAGGGAGTTTCAATCATAAAGAAATACACTGGTTCACTTGCACGGTGGGAACGGTAAACAAATAGCCAACAAAATTTCTGAATGTGACAAGCAGGTTCTTGTATTAATAGTATACAATACCGACAAGTGGATGCTGAGTGAGACACATTTGTAACTGGTATATTTGGTATCTTAATCTTTCTCATCAATAAAGATGCCAAACTGTTGCATTTGTGTCTGTACTCACCAACCAGGTTCTTAATACATCAACACATCGGAGAATTTATTATGTTATTCACGTAAAAGGAATACAGGGAGGTTATTAATTTTAATGCAGCAAAATATAAAAAAAATCTATGCGTGTCCGTATGTATGTGTGCATGTATGTATGCATATGTATGCGTTTACGATATAGCTACTTGTGCACATGTATACACATGTATGCCCGTGCGTATACATACGTGTGAATGACAAAAAAATCAGACAACTACTATAAAGTACACAAATAACCCGCATATAGATGGAAACTCATGACGACGTTTCGGTCCGTCCGACTGAAACCAATAAGCTAGTCCAAGTCGGACCAAAACGTCGCCATAGAGTAGTCTACCAGGTGCGCGGGTTATCTGTGTATCGTTCCAGTCATGGTATTGTGCCTTTTTATTCTTTACTATAAGGTAACCCCTTCGCGGACACCTAGTTATTAAAACCAAAGTGGAAGAGTAATGATAGCCTATCTGAGATAACCAAAGTTGCAAAGTATGACCAAACGAGGATAACAGTACATGGATACAAGATGAAATGGATAACATCCTGATCTCTGGTAGTAATTTACAAAAACTACCTCGGATATAATAAAATAATAATAAATAATAAAATAAAACATTTTAGAAATTAAAAAAAATAAATAAATAAAAGCCTACGATTCCGCAGCAGGTGTTAAACCTACGAAAATAAAAGTTAGAAGACTGACGTACTTACAACACTTAAAAATTCAAGACAGCTGTGTATCATGGGTAACAATGACAATATAACCTGCACTGCAAAGACTTTTTTTTACAACACTTCAAATTCAGCATATTAAAGCTGTGTAGCTTGGCTAACAACGACAGTATAACCTACACTGTAATTTTGTCCCCGGCAGCAAGGCGGTGACGGGTCGTACACAAGTTGTATGTGGTATTCCCAGCCTCTCCTGGTCCTCCTCGCACCGTCACGCTACACTTGACGTGTATTGCTGCCTCAGGAAGTGCTATTAAACACGGAAGTCAAAGTTCAAAGTTACTTAGCGACGAGTACGAGAACCTGGTTATTGATAGCGAGGATGTGGTTACCTTTAGCGAGGACGTGGTTAATACTAGCCAGAACGTAGTTACTAACGAGGACGAGGTTGTGATTACTACTAGCCAAACGTAGTTACTAACGAGGACGGGGTTATGATTACTACTAGCGAGAACGTAGTTATCACTAACGAGGACGTGGTAACTAACGAGGACGAGGTAACTAATACCAAGGACATGGTTACCACTAGCGAGGACGTGGTCATTGCTAGTGAGGACGTGGTTACTATTAGCGAGGACGTTATTAATACTACCGAAGATGTGCCACTAACCAGGACGCCCTAGTTACTATTAAGTTATGCGTGTGGCTCTCACCAATGTAAGAGATAACATAGGAGATTCGGTGAGAATACAGATGCGTTATATTCCAGTGACATAATATGGTAATTATTAAAGAATAAAAAAAATCACAATACCGTGACTCGAACAATGCACAAATAACCCGCATTGAAACTTATGACAATTAAGTCCGATTAGAACCATTAACAAGCCGCACAGAGAAGCGAGAAGGGGATGATAATATATATGAGAACGGGCGGGGAAGGGAGCGATAGAACAGGAGGGAGTAGCAGTAGTACTCATAGTAGTACAACAGTGGTATGGGGGTAGAGTGTAATATTAGGGAAGAAATAGTGGGGGTAGTCTATAACAAGAAAACAGAACAGCACTGCAGGAGAGCTATTGCTCCACGGGCGTAGGACAAAATCCCCTGCGGGACTAAACTCCCATAGGACAGAACCCACCAAGGCATAAGACAAGAAAGGCAATGAAAATATAGGAAATGTGAATAGGTAAGGAGACAAAAGTCAGGTCATATCACCAGTGTTCTGAAGTTTGGAGCAGTTGGCAATGTAATGACAAAAGAGGCCATCTCCTGAGATCATGTCAGGACTAAGATTCATATTAGGAATGTTTCAACAAGACGGCGCTTGTAAAGCCTAGACAGTTTGGGAAGAGAACCAGTTAATATGATGACTGTGGTCTCTAACATGACAGAAAAGCGCATTGCTGGTGTCGGCAAAGTTAACGCGTCTTCTGTGCTCTTTAAGTCTGTCGGAAAGAGAGCGGCCAGTTTCTGAAACGTATTGGAGGACAAGAGGATCAGGAAATGGAGTAAACACTGGAAGCACCAGTGACAGGAGGGAATATATATGAACTAGATCACAACGAAGAACATTAGTCTGGCAAAAAGTTAAGTTTGATGCCTATAGGATGGAGGGTGTTGTTAAAATCAGTATGATCAGAAATAATTTAGTCATTATTACTTTTTTTTAGCGATCTTAAAAATTTGCTTCTATAAATACTAGTTCGCAGCTATTGTGACTAATTTGCGCTCAAAATACAGATATCATAATTACTATGCAATTAAAACAATTCACAGTCCATTTGCCACAACTCAAAGCAAATTCAGAATTTGTTGCAAAGTGAAATCTCTTCTTTTTTTAATATATAAAAATGACATTTCTCGGTGGGAGAGAGAGAGACAGACAGACAGGGAAGTATGAGCCTATCCTTGTAAAAAACAGTTAAAAAATATATATATAGAGAAGAGCAGCGATAATTTTATAGCAGGAAAATCCCAAAACGTTCTAGCAAATCATTGTAAAATTCCCCTCCGTACTTCCCTCACTCCAATAGTCAGTGATTATCTTTGTCCGGTACGACTGTTACCAATACCCAATGCAACTGCTATATTTATGTCTATAATAAATACTAAAATTTATTTGTTTTCCTATAATATAGCTTTCGCTTTCCATATATAACACGAAAACTAAAGAACCAAATATATCGTGGTATTCGTTTTAGGATGGTAAAAGGACAACAGTTGGCAAGAGCAACATTGCGGGTTGAGTGAGTTGGCTATATAAGCAGGAGCGGGACATAGCCTAGTAGCACTTGTTAACTCACACGCAAACTGCAGTCACCATGGTGTCCCTGCGAGCCCTGGTGAGTAGCTACAAAACTGTCGTGTTGACGTTGGTAAAAACTGCTGCTCTTATCAGTTCTGGTGTCGGTACTAGTGCTGTTGCAAGCATTTTTGCCGGAGTTGATATTCACGCTTTCAGTGTTAAATTTTTTTTTTTATAATTCTGCTGTTCTGGTTAAGCCGTTAATATTTGTTTTCTGCCTGCTGCTAGTTATACCAGATCAATCACTAGCGACATGGTTCTCGGATATTAAAAACAGCCAAATCACCAGGTACTGGCGAACTGTTTTCAGGGTCCTTGAGAAGTGTAAAGATGACGTTGATTAGTCTGATCGTTCAGTCATTGCTGCAGCTGGTACCTGTTACTAAGTGCTACTGCAAGTGGTGATACTATTAACAACCATGAAGACTCGCATTAATGCACTGTTTTTTACCATACAGCTGATCCCCGAGTTTGTAGCATTTGCGAAGCATCAGATGTATACAGAACTCGCTTTTGGATCATTTTATTGTATGTGCTTCGATGTGCTCTGTTGCATGTGAACTTCAAGCACATGAGAATGCAGAATTATCCAGGATTAACATGTTTATCGTTTTTTTTTTTTGAGGATCAGAGCTGCATTATTTTGTGTATTTTCGTTTGAATAGTTGCATTTTCACATGCCAATCTTGTTCGAATCAGTTTGAGACCAGTATAGAAGTCACTTGTGGAATTGACTCGTGTTATTTTTTAAATGATGTAATATGCTTTTGTTTAGCTGTCAGTGTACAAACAAAGTAATATTCTTTGCAGTTTACCTATAGATTTTTTTTAGCGGAAGTCTACGTACTTTTTGGGACATCGATTAAACTACAGAGACGAGTTACATACACATGTTTAACCTTTTTTTTTTTTCAGATGATGGTGGTGATGGCTGCGGTGGGCATCGCTGTGGCTTACCCAGATCCTTCTGGCGGCTATCGCCGTAGATATGGTAGTAGTGGATTCGGTGGCGGTGGATTCGGTGGCGGTGGATTCGGTGGCGGTGGATTCGGTAGCGGTGGATTCGGTAGCGGTGGATTCGGTGGCGGTAGATTCGGTAGCGGTGGATTCAGTGGGGGTGGACTTGGTGGCGGTGGATTCGGCGGCGGTAGATACACTAGCGGACTCGGTAGCAGTGGATTTGGAGGCGGACTCGGTAGCAGTGGATTTGGAGGCGGACTCGGTAGCGGTGGATTTGGAGGCGGACTTGGTAGCGGTGGATTTGGAGGCGGTGGATTTGGAGGCGGACTTGGTAGCGGTGGATTTGGAGGCGGACTCGGTGGGTAAGTAAAGCTTGAGACCAGTTCCTAAGACATCATGTACTGTACTTTATACACACAATATGGGTAAATCTGTAATGTGTGAAGTTTTGTCTGTTATAAGTTATATAAAGTAAACACCACTTAAATTAAAACAAAGAGTAATCTAGTATTAATTCCAGAATTTTATGAGACTCTTGTTCAGTCATAAATTCTCACAATACAGTTTATGCATTATCCTGCCTCTTATATGTAAATTTACATTATTCTGATGAGTAGATATAGATGTACACTTTGCCCCGGAAGCAGTGTAGCCACAATCACTAACATTTACAAAACGGCGGTTCTTTCAGGGGTCGTCTTGGCGGTGGCGGTAGCTACGGCAAGTGGTGAGGCTGGAGAACGTCTGGACGAACAAACTGAACGACATCTGAAAGGTAGAACGACCTTCGTCCACTAACGCCACTCCTGATGGACACATTGGAAACATCTACAATAAAGTCTTTGGCTGACCAATATTTATGCCTAATAAATGAATAAATAAATTGGCAAAATAATGTGTTGTGCTTTGTACATTGAAATCATTTTCATTATCTAATGGGGCATATATGTTAGAAATAATGTAAGACTAAACAGTAAGCTTATGTAAAACGATTCGTCTGAATTATATTGAATGGTAAAGTTGGCTGAGGTAAATATTTAAAAGTTGAATACAAAAACACATACAGTATGTACATGCTTATACGAAGTCGTTAGCCAATACAAAATGAATTATCAGGAATTTCAACAATGCTTCTATTACTATAATATACACCATACAAGAGAGACCAATATTGGAGTATGGAGCACTAAATCCGGATATTTGGTGAAGAACAATTGATCGACGGAATTATACCTACCTTATCAATCCTTGGATCAAACCATATTTCTTACTATTTCCCAGATTTTGTTTGACTCCTATGGATTGAGGGTTTCCCATGAATGCAATAATAATGTCTATCCGGGTAGACCATGAAGTAAATGACTCAAATAATATGTCATATAACACATTCAGGTTCAATCCAAGGAAGGGGAGGTTAAGTCCAGTTCCTTGGATCAAGGGCGCCTCACGGCGTCATGAGCCTACTTTGAGGAGCTCAGTTATGATAGAAATGGCGTCATATCCAGTAGAAAACGCTCTGCTCTTTTATTACTACAGACAACGAGTGAACTCAAGTCACGTAGATTTGGCGAAAAATCTAATATCGATTCATTTTAAAACCAAACTGACTTTTTCGGTGTTTTAGGGGGTTGCGCTCAACGTCTGGGTATTCTATTTATCTCCCACAACAATCCAGTTCTAACTTTACAACCTTACAAGTGAAATTCATCCTGGACCTGGGACCAAAAGAGCATGTAGGCCAGGATAAATTACATCCGGAAATGCTTAATGTTGTAGATAGTGTTTAAGGCAGACGAAGTTAAATTATGCTCAAAAAAATTCCTCAGTGCAAAATATATCTAGCTGCAAATTTTGTCAAGGTTGGGAATCCAAGCCAGTACGTTACTAGGGAAAAGTCAACAGTAAGTGGCCAGGTCTCACACACCTTTTATTACAAAGCAATAAAGTAGTGGACCGGGTTGTATTGCCAGGTCAAAACCAGTCTTAGCATATAGGAAGATAAACACACCTAATGGATGAATCTACCGAAAAGAAAGGTATTTCTTGTATAGTTAACATTCGTGTAAATGTTAATAAATCCAATTGATTTTTTTTTTACTTTTTAATGCTCATGCCTTTCATTTTCACTTATTAGATTTACTTAATTTATTTTATTTCTATTGTAATTCATTTCCAGGCTTTTTTTAATGCTCATATATTTCATTATTCTGTATTTTATTTACTCCTTTAAATTTATTTTTATTGTAAATAGTTATTTACTTAATTTTATTTTTAATGATAATCAGAGTGATTTTTGCCATATCTAATAGTTAATACTAGTAGGACCCCATTGAATGTCACTAATTTTTTGTTATCCTAGGTAATTTACACACATTATTGTGTAAGACAGTTGTAATCACCCAAAGATTGTGCAAGTGCACCCCAATAAAGTTATTTATTCCCACAACTCTCTACTTCTTCACCTCACCCTTCATCCTTCAGTAAGCGCTAATACCCCTTCACCGTGCTCCTATACCCCACCAACTCTTCCACACCACTACAATGAATTTCTTCCATTCCCTTCCTACAAACTTAAAGGGCAACTACCACGCCTCTCAAAATAATTTTCACGCAAATTCCAACTCGCTCCTAAACTCACTTTACTAATTTACACAGTCTTACAGTTCATTGCTACACGCCATAAACTCTCACTCGCTTTTCTGAATCATTCCATCCCCCTACACACTCTTTAAAGGAAATTCTACAGCTCGACACCTCTCTATCACCAGTACAACTTCGACATTCCTTCAGTAATAACGCAAATCATTCCCACACCCATACAACTTCAAATAGAACCAACTATCTCCAACGCCCAACTCCTCATTCCCACACACCTCCAACCCTTTACCTCATTCTTTTTTCTACAACCCTGTAACTCATTTCAAAACGTCTATCACACAACTCTTAGTTCCCCACACTCCTCTATCTCTTAAAAAGTGTCTTGCTCACTCGTACTCCTTAAGAAAGGCTCTCTTCCTCAGCATTATTATAAAAAAAAATAAAAAGATAAATTTTTAAGGCAGGGAAACAACTTTTTCTATGATTCCAAACTGTGCTAGTGTTGATGCTGATATTGGTTTTAGTGCTAGTACTAGTGTTCATGCTTATACAAGTACTTGTCCCAGTAATGGCACTGGTGCTAGGGTTGACGCTAGTAATGTACAAGTTCAATTTCCAGTGATGGCGTTGGTGCCAGTGTTTGTGCTGGTACTAGCGTTTATGTTGGTACTATTGTTCATAATAGTACTACTGCTGATGCCAGAGCTGGTGCTTGTACTAGTAGGTGTTGATGCTTGTAGTGGTAGGTGTTGATGCTTGTACTAGTACGTGTTGGTGCCTGTACTAGTACGTGTTGGTGCCTGTACTAGTACGATGGTGCTTGTACTAGTACGTTTTGGTTCCTGTACTAGTACGTGTTGGTGCTTGTACTAGTACCAGTGTGGGTGCTTGTATTAATTAGTACCAGTGTTATTCCACCTGTACTGTAGTAAGTTCGCCGGTATAATCCCCGGCCAGGACTTTTCCAAGTGGTGGCCCGGCTTTGTCTCCCTGTCAAGGGAGTGTCTCACACCAATGTCTGCCATGGGAGGAGGTACAAGTACCTCTTCGTCTTCTGGGACTAGCTGTCCCCAGGCCTAACCCCATTCCCCGCCCCCACGGGGCTCGAAGGGAGAAGCAAGGCACCTTGTGCTGCCACAAACCCCGCCCACACTGGGCTCGAAGGGAGTGGCAGCTGCACAGCAGCAGACGATGTCAGGAGGTGCAAAGGCATCAAGCACTACAGGACTTTTCGAGCCACAACCCAGCTTTGGGTCGAGGCCTAAGTGCTGGGGAGGCTCAAGAATGCCTCTTGCTGTGAGTGTTGCTGCTGCTACTTCACTTGTCCGTTCCACTCTCTGATATTCCACCATTTTTCATCGGTATATATACATCTTTGCACTCGGGAAGGCGCGTGACAAGCCTCAATACTAAGCTTTGATTGGTTCGGACGTGCTGTGCAAACAAAAGAATGTGCTATTTTTGCTCTTTCAAAACAGCAATTTGCACAATAAATACTAATTCTAAATGGACCACTCAAAACAATATGAAGTTCAATGAAGAGAAATTTCAGCTACTCATATATGGAAAACATGAGGAAATTAAAACTATCAGGGTATACAACAAATTCTAACCATACAATAGAGCGAAAAAGTAATGTGACGGACCTGGGAGTGATAATGTCTGAGGATCTCACCTTCAAAGACCACAACAACGTATCTACCGTATCTGCTAGAAAAATAATAGGATGAATAATGAGAACCTTCAAAACTAGGGACGCCAAGCCCATGATGATTCTCTTCAAATCGCTTGTTCTCTCTAGGCTGGAATACTGCTGTATACTAACTGTCCCCTTCAAGGCAGGCGAAATTGCTGACCTGGAGTACAAAGAACTTTCACGGCACACATAAGTACGACAAAACACCTAAATTACTGGGAACGGTTGAAGTGCCTTAATTTGTATTCCCTGGAACGCAGGCGAGAAAGATATGATAATATACACTTGGAAAACCCTAGAGGGATTGGTACCAAATTTGCACACGAAAATCACCCCCTATGAAAGCAAAAGACTCGGCAGGAGATGAAACATTTCCCCAATGAAAAGCAGGGGCGCCAAGAGTACATTGAGAGAACACAATAAGTGTCCGGGGTCCAAGACTGTTCAACTGCCTCCCAACATAAATAAAGGGGATTATCAATAGACCCCTGGCTGTTTCCAAGAAGGCGCTAGACAGGCACCTGAAGTCAGTACCTGACCAGCCGGGTTGTCGTTCGTACGTCAGTTTGCGTGTGGCCAGCAGTAACAGCCTGAGTGATCAGACCCTGATCCACCACGAGGCCTGGTCTCAGACTGGGCCGCGGGGGCGTTGGCTCCCAAAACCCTCTCCAGGTATACATAGGTTATACGAATGAAATCACAGAACGGGTGGGACTCCAATTTATGGCAAGAGAGTCCTAGATCTCATGGGCCAGTTTTAGTTCTATAATTTGTTTGCAATCGTGTTATTCCTACAGGATGGGTATGGGGTGCATAATAAAGATATTAAACTAACTAATCGTGTTATTACGATTTCGTGAGTCATGATAAGCTGTATGTACTGTAAAATATAAACTAATGGCCGAGTTCTGCCGCGTAGTTGTCGATAACTAGAGCTCATTATTTTGCGGGACTTTTTTTTTTCAAACATCCTGGAGGTGGGAAATAAATGCCTGCACTCGGGAGGAGTGGGGATGTTGCAGTTCCGAAGGTTTTCTGAGCTGTGACGTCGGAACGCTTCTGGCAAGACAGTGATGGAGTGAATGTGAAACCTTTTTCGGGTTACCCTGCCGACGCGATTAAAACAATTCAAGTCATAATTCGTCCCTTTTCATTGTCAGTACCAGACTCCATTTGTCTGACCCAGCCAATGATACTATTGACAAGGTCGGTACCCACCACCCGACACTTGCAGGTTATAAATTGTAGTTACCACCACAGAGTTGTCAGAACCAGCCGCCGCGTCCATTGTCTAGTAATTGTCATAAAAGGTACACTAAAAACAAGCTTTATAAGGAAGGAACTTGCATAAAATAACAATACACATACCTGCCTAGTTCCCCAAAGCACCCGGACTATCAGCACTTATTTTAATATACTTCTACAGCTCAGGCACGCCAAAATAAAACAGAATTTGAGGAACGAGTCGAACACATCCCAACTATGCAAGACCTCAAGAGCAACTCTCGTCTTGCTGTACCTTGGATCTTCTCCCCCTCCCTAAGCAGACACCATTTGCTATTTAAATTAGGCCCAACATATACCATAAAATTTATATTTCTACACTCATTTACCATTACCCACCATTTTAAATACATATTTTGCATGTAGTTTTTTTTATGCATAATATTTAATATAAAGAGGCATCTAAATCGTTAACTAGGTTGTAAATATTAAATTTAATGTACGAGTAGCAAAATACCTAAATATACAATAATTAAATACAGTATCTCCATTAATATCATAAAAATATATTCCGTAATTAACAGAGCCCCCAGCAATTACATAAAGTACCTTTCAAACTTGTCAGGATTCATATAAATCGCAAAATATTCTTGGAAACCTACTTCCCATCAAAATTTACTCAGATTTTTTCAGTATCTACTAATTACGTTGTCTACACTTATTACTCACCTATGAAAGTGTTACACAGTGTTTATCATCTTGTTAGCAAGCCTACTACCAAATGAATATGTTGCTATGCAAGTTTATTTATAATGCTGAGCCATATTTTCAAAATTAATATCCTATCCCTCTACCTTTTTTTTTTTTATTTAACACAGGGTGGGGGAGATACCTATATACTCTTATTTATAAATCAAATATAATTCACAAAATATTAAGCAGAATGACAAACTTAAAATGAAGTACGTATTATGATTTACTGGTACACGAAACTATTACTTTTTTGAGAAACATGATTTATAAGGTAATCATTCATATATATATATATATATATATATATATATATATATATATATATATATATATATATATATATATATATATATATATATATATATATATATATATGTGTGTGTGTGTGTGTGTGTGTGTGTGTGTGTGTGTGTATTATTTTTTCAACGAACCGGCCGTATCCCTCTGAGGCAATTCATACAGGAGACTCCTATGGTGTATAAATATACGTAGTTGGATGAATCTTATTGTAACCAGCTGGCCCAGTGGCTAAAGCTTCGGTCTGGAGTTTTACAACTCACTCGCCGCGAGTTCAAATCCCATCCGTACCATGGTTTGTTTCGCTTGCTCCCGACATTTTAGTCACCTCTTACGACACGCTTGGCTTACGAAGGGAGAATTCTTTTCCATTTCCCCATAGAGATTATACATATATTACAGTGAGAGAGAGACAGACAGACAGACAGACAGAGACAGAGAGAAGAAAACTTAAGAGGAAAAACAAGAGCAAAAACATAATGGTAGGGAACTCCTAAGGTGTTGGAGCAATCATTGTAAAATTCCCCTGCATGTTTCTTTCAGAGTCATGACCAGTTTCCCTGCCTTGTCCTGTACTGCTCTTAACAAATCTCAGTACAAACACTATTTATATTATACAAATAATAAAAACAAAATTCATTAAAAACTCCTCTAAAACAGGTCTCCCTTTCCTTATTTAATACGTGAGCTAAAGAACAAAATATATCCTCTGTGTTTCTTTTATGATTATAAAACAACATCAGTTGGCAAGAGCAACGTTGTGGTTTGAGTGAGCAGGATATATAAGCCGGAGCTGGACTGGTCAGGTATCACTTCTTCACTCACAGTTCAACAACAGTCACCATGATCTCTCTGAGAGCGCTGGTAAGTACTTACGAATTCATGGTGTGGTGTTAGTAAGTTTATTTAGGTAAAGGCACACATAAGTACAATTATCATACATAGTAACATGTGTAAATTACTAAGGATAACGAAAAACAAAATCTAAGTGACTTATTTCCATTGGGGTCCTTGTAATATCTTATCCCCTCAAGGGAGGTTCCTTGATGCTGGTGAGGGGCTCTTGATCTAGGGAATTGGATCTGTACTCCAGTTCCCTGAATTAAGCCTGAATACCTTCCATTTCCCCCCACATGCCCTTTATAATCATACGGGTTTACCGCTCCCCCATGATTATAATAATAATGTAATATCTTATTTTCTGAAGCCTATCTCTAAGTTACAGTAGAAATCAGTCATGATTATAAACTTAAAAATTAACAGATAAGTGTGAAAATCATTTACAGTAAAAGGAGATACAATAGGAATAAAGTGAACCGAGTTATTTGCATGAACATTAAAAAGAGGATCAGTTTACAATGGGTGGAGTCATTCTTTTCCCTGTTGTAGCTTCATTCATTAGAAACCTTTTAGCTCTTCTTGACCTGGCTCATGCTAGGACAGGCTTTGAAATGTGCAGGCAATCCGTTCCACTCTTATATTGCTGTATAATAAAAGGTGTTTGAAACCTGACTATCTACTGTAAGTACTACAAAATTGTGTTCACTTTTCCTAGTACCATACTGGTTTTGGTTCCTAATCTAGACAAACGTAGCAGCAAGATATTCTAGACACTGCTTCGTGAACAATTTTATTAACATGCAACTTCAGTTGCTTAATTTTGTCTTCATCATTCAGCAAATCCGGTTGTTGTAATTCATCTTGACCTACATGCGCTCTTGGACCCAGGCCCAAGATGAATCACACCATTTCTTCCGGGTGATTTGATAGTCATTTTTTTTTCGTTAAGAGCTAGACAGTCCTGCTAGACTCAGTAGGTAGACACTTGTAAGTAAGTTTATTCAAGTATACACAAATACAGTTACATAGATTATCATACATAGCAGCATGTGTGTAGAGAACCCAGGATAACCCAAAAAGTCAGACAGAGTGACTTATTTCCATTGGGGTCCTGTGCTTGTCTATAGAGGGACTTAAGCCTAGAACTTTTGTTTTGTTTTGTTTACTACAGATATTTCACTGATGATACTAAAGTGATGGGTTCCCCATTGCACTTGACATTAAAAGTATTTACCCTTTTCAGTTTACTTTTCGGCCAAAGAGTATGGCTTTTGTTTTTTCAGAGGTTTAACATAGTTTGTTTGCTGTTGGTGCCAGTGTTGTTGGTATTAGTGTTGCTGTTGTGTCACTATTGGTGCTGTTGTCGGTGCCACTATTGGTGTCAGTATTAGTGCTGTTGATGGTATTAGTGCTAATAATATTAGCACTGGTGCTTTTAATCCTCTTACAGGTTGTAATAGTGAACATGAGTCTCCATCAGTATATTAATTCCGAACAATTCACTTACATAAATCCATGGACAAAAATTACACTTTTAGAAATCATACAACACTTGGGAATGGGAGGCAATTAAATTCAATCCAAGGAATGGGAGTATAGATCATATTTCTTGAATCAAGAGCTCTTCACCAGCGTCAAGAACAGTCATACAGATTCACTTAAGCACATTGCTGTTAATACACGGCTGATAATGAACGTGGTCACATTTGTATCAGATATGTAGAACTTTCTTTCACTCCATTTTAATGTTTGTGTTATTGAATAAAAACTTTGTGGAAAATATAGGAAAATGCAGCGCTCTCCATGTTGGAAATCATTATTAAAAAGTTTTCTTGGAGATCAGAGCTCTATTTTCACAAATTTTGCTTGAAAATTGGTATTTTCACATGACAGTTTAGTTTTGTAATATTACAGTTGCTTGTTCTATTGCCTCTGCATTGTTTTTGAGATGTTATATTTTTAACTGTTAAGATTAGACTAGTATACTTTCCTGCTTATCTGAAAATAATTTTTTTTAGAGCAAATTTACAAAGATAGGAAGATGTTGGTAATCAGAAAATACGCAACTTATTACTCTCACAGTGAACAGCTTCGAGCGGTATTAACAATTTTAGTTTTTCTTTTCCCAGATGATGCTGGTAGTGGTGATGGCTGTGGTGGGAATGGTCATAGCCTATCCAGATCCCTCTCCAGGACATCACCGTAGATATGGCGGAGGAGGATTTGGCGGATTCGGTGGTGGTGGACGTGGCGGTGGATTCGGTGGCGGTGGACTTGGCGGATTCGGTGGCGGTGGACTTGGCGGATTCGGTGGCGGCGGATTTGGTGGCGGTGGATTCGGTGGCGGTAAATTTGGTGGGTAAGTTAAACGCACGAGTGAGTCCAGTTATAACTGAAATATCATATATAGATGAAAGAAGAGAAAATCGTTAATGATTTATGTGAATTAAATAAGATCAGTCATACACTCGTACCATTAATTTTAGGATATACAGTAATAGTTAAATTAAGAATGAGGTAAATGGCCTGGGTGTTGAAGGTAGTGTGGCCACAGTGACTTAATGTTTAAATGATTGCTTCTTCAGAGGTGGCTACCATGGGTAGAGGGAGCACCGAATGGACACCTCAACACCTTCATGAGAACGACCTCAACGACGATCGTCGTCCACTGAAGCTACTACTACCCGTGGACAATGTTTAAACATTAATAGGCTTATTGCACAATCAATAAATGACCAAATGAAAATTATTTTTCTTTACTCTTTGAAATAATGATTATCTAAAGGGTTATACTCACGAGGAAACTAACCCTGTTAGGGTTATGCAGCGCCTAAGAAACTGAAGATTTGATTTATGAAATCAGATCAGTTTTTGTATATTTTATTTAAAAACAATAGTACATATACAAATAAAAATCGCCCCATCAGGCATAACACGTACAAATACATACATCAGAAATATGATTTGAAAGTCATACTGTACAAGGTGCCAGTAAATTAAATTAACAATGCCACACATCAAAAATAGCTCAAACAAGAAAGAACTTAAGAAAATTTACTTGGCTAATGACAAAGGCTATTAAACCAAAACACCTGAACACACGACAGACAAAATAACATAAAAGGCCCAAAAAAACACATACTTCCCCCACCCCAACCCTCATGATCAAAACCCCAGTACCCTCATGGCACATAGCTCAGCACATACACAAACTCACAAGAAACAAAAGAGATCTTGTCAAGGGATACCAAGATACAATGTCCTCGAAACGTGAATACAGATCTCAAAAATATACACTCAATTGACCAAGCACCAACATATGCTTGCCACAGTAATCTAAAAATAAACCCATGTCCTTGTAACACAAACTCCAAATATTGTACAAACATATAGCTTACTGATCGTTAAAGCAAAAACACCCTTCCACACATACTGGAGTACACAGTACAAAACGAACACTGGCACAACCTCAAAGGTGTTCCTACACACACAACACCCCATCAGTAAACTCAAAAATGTTCATGGTATGTTGTCATCCTACCAATTATATACAATGACCAGTAAGCCAAATTTAACAAAACTATACATCAGATTACAAACAAAAGGCTCAAAATTTAATAAAAACACTAAACAAAGTTTACATGAAATAATGACAAATACATAACGTAACAAAATACACCAATCAAATGACAGAATTACATAAAAGGCACATGCATTTAAGTGCCGCCATAGCACATAGGCCCACACATTTACTACGTTACAATAAGCCAAGAGATCATGTCAAGGGACCTACTATATACAATGTCCCTGATAGTAGTAAAACATGTCTCAAAATTTTTAACTCAAAACCCCTACATTACATGAAAAAAACAAAGCCCATATTTCCCTTCTACGTTCATACCATCCATACATCTCACGCACCCCACACCTCACACACCACACACCTCACGCACCACACATCTCACGCACCACACACCTTTATCGTAGATCCATCAAAACCAGTAGATCTACACATACCAAAATACAGTATATCTTCTGCCATAAGGCTCAGGCACACATCAAAAACAAGATAAAAATAAAGAGTAAACAGTTTCCAAAGGAAAAAATTATTACAATGACATCAAACTCCCAAACGTCAGCCCCAAGGGGTTGCACTGAGTTCTCAGGCCCACCTACTACTCAGAACCTAGAACCACGCCACATTCACACTTAACGAAACTCCGTTAACTAGAGGTCTAGCTGTTCATTAGCACATCCTCACTCACTCACACAAGCGGCGCATTCTAAAAAACTACCTTCCCCTCCTCTCCCATCCTCCCTGGGAGTCCAACCCGCTCAAAGCCCCTTACTTTACAAAATCCCCAATACCCTAATAGTCAGAGCCCGGTACCCCTCCGAAAAATCCCTCTCCCACCTGTTCACGAAAATTACTTTATTCTGACATTTGGTTTTATAAAAAAAAAAAACCGCCAGCGCCCGTTTTCGTTCCTCCACTTCCCCCTCCCTCATCACCCATGATATATATACAAAATCTACAACCAAATATAACACCGCATTCCTCACCTGCCTATCCACCTCTAAACTAAGCGTCCACAAAACTGATAAGACCGTAAAACACGCGAAAACCATTCCCTAACCACACCCAGCTGCTCGCAAAAATAAATTGCATGATATATAGTCTCCTCCGATCCACACCTACCACAATATGGGTTTTCCGTTATAAGTCTATTGTATAAAACAACCTTAGATGGCAAAATGCCGTGTAAAAATTTAAAAACCACTTCCCCTACTCGCGGCCTTATGCGTATTTGTCGAAAACTATCCCAAATCTGTCAACAATCATACATTGGCATAACCTCCACCACCACTACACATTTGCCCCACCCTCTCCAGTGTGCCCACTCTTAAGGATCCTGGCTCCCTTACCTGCATTAAAACCCTCAACATAGCCTTGCAATCCCTTAGTTCCCTACTTCCCCACCACCTCCTAACATCCTCATAAACCACCCCAATCCTACCCCCACCCAGACACCCTAACCTCAAAAAACTGCATTTAACATACAGGCTCCTTACCCTCCGCTCCAGAGAAATTAGTCCCAATCCCCCTAATCAAGGGGCCAACATCACCACATCATGTTTAAGTCACTCACAGCCCGAACCCCATACGAACCTTAGAAACTTACTTTGCAAACTACGCACATCACACTGCAACAACGGGTAGACAGTTGCCACATGCCATACCTTGCTGTAGAGCAGTACATTTGCAACCACCGCCCGCTGTTGCAGCATCAGTAACTGTGACCACAACCCCCCAAGCGTCCCAGGACACTCTCCAAAACCCTCCCAGAATTAACCTCCCTCGCCTCCCACATATCCCTCATATAAAAGACTCCACAAATCTTCACTGCCATACCACAGGCCACTCCCCCCTATATCCACCTACCTCCCCTACCCAATTCCCTACTTCCATCAACTTCGACTTTTCCACATTTATGCTCAAACATATTGCTTTATTGCTTTACTGCACACTCTAATAATGGCACTAATACCCCTTAGCTCCTCCGCCCTATCCACCAACACCGTTGTATCATCCACATACCCTACAATGACAGGCATTCCCCCTCCGTGAGGCCCCCCCACACATACTCCAATTGCTCTATAAAAGGGATCCTGTAAACAGGCAAACAGAATCTGCAATAAAGGACACCCTTGCCATAAACCTTAATCCATACCCACTCTTACACCCCCCTCCCGTTAACCTGCACACACGCCTTCACCCTCTAATATAAAGTCCATGCCCAGTCCACTATTTTTTATCCAAACCCCTGCCAAAGCATAATATTCCACAACGCCTCCCTTTCTACGCTATCGTAAGCAGCCCTCCAATCTAAGGCTAAAACTCCCCCACCCCCTGCCGTTGTTCAATGAAATCTTGAATTCTGCCATGGCTCTCGAACATTGTCCTACCCGGTATACCAAATTGTCTCCCCCCAATTACTCTATCAATTACCCTTTTAATTATATTACCTAAAATTTTTGCAAAGACTTTATAATCCCCACACATCAGTGAGATTGGTCTATAATCCTGCATCTTAGGTTTCCCCACAGCAGTGCTCTGCAGCTCCCCCATGACACCCCTCATTTTCATTTCATTAAACAAGGTCACCAAAAAGTTCTTCATCACTCTCCAGTTTTGTACATAAAAGTCACTAGGCAATCCATCTAGACCCGGCGACTTCCCCTCCTGCATGCCCGCCAACGCCTCCCATACCTCTAACTCGCTAATATAACCATTTAATAATTCTCTATCACACGTTTCCAACAGACATTGCACACACCCACCCATGACTTGCCTTCCCTTGAATACTTCTACTTTTCATGTGCTCCAGATACCAAGCATCCACATACCCACTCATACCTTCTGTCGTAACCAGCTCCTGCCCACGAACATAGCCCCTTAACTCTTTCTCCACAGTCAACCCCATCATCTCCTTTGTGCGTCTCCTCTGTTTCTGCCTCCTAAGGACACAGGCAGACGGCTGATCCCCGCCACAAAACCTCCTCCAAACCCCCCTCACATGGGCACCATCGAAACGATCATTGTGCATCTCCCTTAACTGTTCTTTCACTCCTGCAATGTCCTCCACAGGATATCCCGCAAAGCCCCCCTCCCCCATAACAATCCCTTAACTGCCCCTCCAGGTACCCTATCAAACCATAAGCCAATTGATTTTCCACACACCCAGTACGCACGTAAAACTCCTTGATTTTCCCCTTTGCTACTGAGTCCCACCATTGAATGACACCACACTCGCTGCCCAGCCTTGGCCGTGGCAGGTGGTCTGGTCTGCCCTCTTGTGGAGCAGTGGTAACTACTTGTTTTCAAAGCAGGATGGCGGAGCGGTATCGACGGCGCATTAACACTGTCTGTGTGGAGCTTGTTCGTGGGGCTATTTATCCAAATAACGCAACTCTCCTGTTACCAGCTATCATTAGAGACACGTATGGCATCGACAAGGGCGATATTTACGGCATAGCCCTCAACGGCAGTGTGAGAATCTTCGTGAAGCTAATGACAACACAGGTGTATGAGACGCTTCTTGACACGTTTGAGGATAGACGTCTACAGGTCAACGAGTCGGTGGAGGTTAAATTGAAAGACGTATCACGACAATATACTTGGATTCGTATACCTAACCTACCGTTTGAGGCCGACGAACATGATGTGAGAGAGGCCTTTAAGGTTTATGGAATCATTCATTATGCAGTCATGGGTAGATGGTCCGACGGTTTCTACGAAGGAACACCGGAGGGATCTTTCAATTTGAAAATGACGCTGAGGAGGGCCATACCTTCCTACGTAGTGTTGCCTGGCTTTAGAACGCAGGTTTACGTCACTTATGTGGGTCAACGTAGAACTTGTCGTATATGTAGCTCATATGATCACATTGCAGCTGAGTGTGCTAAGCGACAGGGGAGGAGACAGGATGACAGGCATACTGTTGGGGCTGTGGATGAAGGCACACAGAGACAGATGGACGGTGTGGGCGTGAGAGGAACTGCAAAGTGGAGTGATATTGTGCAGGCATCGGTGGATGTGTGTCAGACACTACCGGATGACGTGCAAAGGACAGTGGAGCGAAAAGTGGAGAATGCGGATGTAGAGCTGGATTTAGGTATTGTGGAAGAGATCCCAGAGATGCTGTGTGGGCTGTTGGACGGCTTGCAACATCAGGTGCAGGTGGGCTCGAATGAGACGGTGGAGGAAATACTGTGTGTGGTGGACGGACTGGGGGACAACTGTCCTGAGATTACCAATCTGAGTGTGCAAAAGGTGCCAGTAATGGTACATAATGAAGATAGGGGACCTGATATGGAGGTTAGTTTTGGATCTAGGAAGAGAGCCATGATTATGGAGGAGGACGATGTTCTCACACCAGCTCAGAGGAATTGTAAAAAGGCTTTGGTGGACGTTAAGCAAAGGTCACCTAACAGTGTGAGCGGAACCAGTGGGGTACGGGGAGTGCTGGATATTGATACGGATCCTATAACTGAACAGGGTGATTTGCAATCTGTGGGGAGGAGATATGTCAGGTCTCAAGGTAAACCCTCTATTTTATATTCAGGTGCATCGGGCTATGACCCGATACGTCAGGACACGTATATATGATGATATATTAACTCTTTGATATATTTTGACGAGGTTGGATGTGTTAATAAGCATGATTATTTCTATATTGTCCATGTCATATATTTTTGTACGTGTATAGCTTCAGTGTTGTGAGCTTCTTGTATAACAGACACTTTCTAGTGTGTTATAGTTTTGTAAATAATTGTTAATTTTGTAGCATTTTGACTAGGTGACTTTTTATTTTCATACGTAGTGTCAAGGGTAATTTGCTTTTGGTGTGATTTGGGTGCTAACCGGCACTAGGTGTGTGAATTATATAAGTTTTTTTATTTTATAGAGAGAATATACAGGGATAAGGTACGGGATAGGGTGTAGGTTGGTATGAGGGACCAGTTGTTCCATGTCCTGTCCTTAAAGGGGGGGGGGAGGTCGCTATGGGCGGGAATGGCTTGTTTCACCTTCATCTAATATATGTTGTACATTATGTACTTTGTGTCATGTGGAATTTTGCTCTAGGGTTTCTGTTCATAATGAAAGACCTAGCTGCTCCTGTCTGTGAACTATATGTTGTTAGTGGGATATGTAAGGTGATGTTCTTTTGTGTGGTGTATTTGGTTTCTGATGTATTCATGTATGGTTTTCAATAAAATATAAAAAAAAAAATGACATCACTCTCCCCACGCTCCTCTTCCCACAACCCTGATCACCAGTCAGCAAACAACTCCCTCCCCTCCTCACTCTTCAATAACCGTACATTCAACTTCCAAAAACTCTCATAACATCAAGGCAGACCTCCCCATTCCACCTCAACCTGTACACCACAATGATCTGAAAAGAAAACCAAAATCCCCACCTTCCTAACCTTCACTGCCCTCGTTACATAAATCCTATCTAGCCTGGCAGTGTATCTCCCTCTCACAAAAGTGTGCGTAACCACCCCTTCCCCTCATCCCCTACATCTCGAAGTCCCTCCCCCCCTAGCAGATCCCTCAACACCACAGAGCAAAACCCTGCACCCCACGGCTCCACATCTCTTGGTCTTAAGTCACAATTCCAATCACCCGCTACAAACGCGACCTCCGACAGTGACCTCAAATGATATGCAAGCACCTCATTAACGAAAGTATTCTTAATGCGTGCATCCCCTTCCGCTGGCCCGTACAGGCAAACAAACGACACCCTAACCCCCCCACAACCCGTCCACCTTTACCACCCTCCCCTCTCCCCCTCTTCTCTATGCTTAACCACGAATGGGCTAAACTCCCAAATCAGGATTGCTACACCACCCTTTAGTCTTCGTGAATGCGCCACAAATACCTCATACTCATAACCTTCAATACACAAAGGACACTCCGGTGAAAAATTATGCTCTTGCACCATTGCCACCTCAATCCTGTTATGCCTCAACACATCTACAAACCAGCCACGCTTCCTTTGAGTCCTTAAACCGTTTATATTGATTGTTAAACACTTAAAAGGGAAATATGGGGTTTACCTTTCAATCTCTGAACCGGTTTATCTAACGCACGTTCAGGGGCCACCCTTAGCTTGACCCCTAGGCCCACTCATTCCTTTAGAACCTCCCATTCCACGTGCCAACACCTCTGCCCATGTCTTCTTCCCTGAGCGCTGCCCAGGTGTAAGAACATCCTCCGAATCAGAAGGAACCGCCGCACGCTTGCAAGTCTCCCCCTCCACCTTCATTGCCTCATCCAGACTGCCCTCCATGTGGATCTCCACCTCCACCATTTGGATTTGCGACCGATTCCCCCCACCTCAAGCGGAGGCTCAACACGATGGACAGCATTCACCACCTCCGGAGGGAGATCCAAATCAAAGCTCTGTACCTACGCCTCTACCTGACTGCCCAAAAGGTCTCTCAACACTACATTGCTGGATTTCTCCAGCTCTCCACCTTCCATACTCAAAACATCTTCGGGGTCCGCCTGCCGTGTCTCCACCATCTGTGTATCCAAAGTCATAGTCAGACAGTCCCCTGCCGGTCCCAACAACTCGCTAACCTCTACAACACATGAGGCACACTGCTCACTTCCCACCTCTGTGGGAAGAGTCTCCTCCTCTTACCTGAAGAGGTCCTTCACCACCTTAAAGGCTGGACGCGCCCCATGCCACCACTCACATTGAGCCGCAACATGCTCATATGCACCACAAAGGCGACATGTGCGCCTATGACCAGCGTATGGCACAAAAACTTGAGTCCTGAAGTCTGCCAATACCACATAGGACGGTATTGGGAACCGAAGGGTCATCTTAAGTGTGTAGGACCCTTCGGGCAATCCAGCATAGAGTCCCTCAGTCCACTTGCCAACCATCACCATATCCACAGTCCCATATGCCTCAAAGGCAGCACGTAGATCTTCCTCATCAGCTTCCGAAATCCGCGGAACATCCGCACAATTTCTTACATCCGCATCCGCATCCGTAAAATGAGTTTACCCAGGAATAGAAACGTGAGACATTATGCAAGCATACATCCACAGCCGAGTTGACAGCTAGACACACTTCCTGGTACTTTTCCATCAGGCTTTCATACACACTGGTCGAGCATAGCTTCACAAATATACGTGTAGCTCCATTCAGTGCCGCTCCATTCAGTGCCATTCCATATAAATCCGCATTGCTTATGTGATATGTATCCTGTAGAATGGCAGGAAGTAGTACTGAAGCCATAGATCCATAAACCATGCCACGAAGAAGCTCTATGCATATGGTGTTCATTTGCCTCCTGCCAGCCTGCGCCATGTTTGCGAAAACCAACCATTGATCCCAGACAGAGAAGAGAAGCACAGCGTGCGTCCTCTCACTACCAAGACTGAGCGACGAATGTATGAAAAATTATATTATATATATATATATATATGGGCTAGTAACCCCTTCTCCTGTACAAATCTACTAAAAACGAAAGAAGAAAAACTTTTATAAAATTGGGTTGTCTGAATGTGCGTGGATGTAGTGCGGATGATAAGAAAGAGATGATTGCCGATGTTATGAATGAAAAGAAGTTGGATGTCTGGCCCTAAGCGAAACAAAGCTGAAGGGGTAGGCGAGTTTCAGTGGGGAGAAATAAATGGGATTAAGTCAGGAGTATCTGAGGAAGTTAGAGCTAAGGAAGGGTAGCAATAATGTTGAAGGATCAGTTATGGAAGGAAAAGAGAATATAAATGTGTAAATTCAAGGATTATGTGGATTAAAATAAGGTCGGATGCGAAAAGTGGGTCATAATAAGCGTGTATGCACCTGGAGAAAGAGGAGTGTAAGAGGAGAGAGAATTTTGGGAGATGTTAAGCGAATGTATAGGAACTTTTGAACCAAATAGAGAGTAATTGTGGTAGGGGACCTAAATGCTAAAGTGGGAGAAACATGCAGAGAGGTGTAGTAGGTAAGTTTGGGGTGCCAGGTGTAAATGATAATGGGAGCCCTTTGATTGAACTTTGTATAGAAAGGGGTTTAGTTATAGGTAATACATATTTTAAGAAAAGAGGATAAATAAGTATACAAGATATGATGTAGGGCGTAATGACAGTAGTTTGTTGGACTATGTATTGGTAGATAAAAGACTGTTGAGTAGACTTCAGGATGTGCATGTTTATAGAGGGGCTACAGATATATCAGATCACTTTTTAGTTATAGCTACAGTGGGAGTAAAAGGTAGATGGGATACAAGGAAAATAGAATCAGTAAGTAAAAAGAGGTGAAGGTTTATAAACTAAAGAGGAGGCAGTTAGGGTAAGATATAAACAACTATTGGAGGATAGATGGGCTAGTGAGATGTAGGCAATGGGGTCGAAAATGTATGGGAGTAGATTTAAAAATGTAGTGTTAGAGTGTTCAGCAGAAGTTTGTGGTTACAGGCGAGTGGGTGCAGGAGGAAGGGAGCGATTGGTGGAATGATGATGTAAAGAGAGTAGTAAGGGAGAAAAGTTAGCATATGAGAGGTTTTTACAAAGTAGAAGTGATGCAAGGAGGAAGAGTATATGGAGAGAAAAAGAGAGTTAAAGAGTGGTGAAGCAATGTAAAAGAGAGCAGATGAGAGAGTGGGTGAGATGTTATCAGCAAATTTTGTTGAAAATAAGAAAAAGTTTTGGAATGAGATTAATAAGTTGAGGAAGCCTAGAGAACAAATGGATTTGACAGTTAAAAATAGGAGGAGAGTTATTAAATGGAAAGTTAGAGGTATCAGGAAGATGGAAAATATTTTGAGGATTTGTTAAATGTTGATGAAGACAGGAAGCTGTGATTTCGTGTGTAGGGCAGGAGGAATAACATCTTGTAGGAGTGTGGAAGAAGCCAGTTGTGGTGTAGGGAAGTTCGTGAGGCAGTGGGTAGAATGAAAGGGGTAAGGCAGCTGGGATTGATGGGATAAAGATAGAAATGTTAAAGCAGGTGGGGATATAATTTTGGAGTGGTTGGTGCTATTATTTAATAAATGTATGGAAGGGTAAGGTACCTAGGATTGGCAGAGAGCGTGTATTGTTCCTTTGTATAAAGGCAAAGGGGACAAAGAGTGAAAAAAATTAGGGGGGAATAAGTCTGTTATGTACCTGGTAAAGTGTAGGGTAGAGTTATTATTGAAAGTTAAGAGTAAAACAGAAACAGGATAGCAGATGAACAAGGGGCTTTGGAAAAGGTAGGGGTGTGTGACCAAGTTTTGGGAAACATATGGGGGGT